>CM049586.1:9616775-10116775 GCA_027123335.1 Amphiprion clarkii
TTTTTTTTTCAAAGAAAACCTTTCTGGAGTGTTTTTCACGGCCTCCTTTACATTATTTCATCATATGGCACGTTTTTACAACATGTTTGAAAAATCGCATTTTTTTTCGACATAGTATAGTAAGGCGTTTTTTTTGCGCCAAAATTCATGATGATTTTTTTTTCAAAGAAAACCTTTCTGGAGTGTTTTTCACGGCCTCCTTTACATTATTTCATCATATGGCACGTTTTTACAACATGTTTGAAAAATCGCATTTTTTTTCGACATAGTATAGTAAGGCGTTTTTTTTGCGCCAAAATTCATGATGATTTTTTTTTCAAAGAAAACCTTTCTGGAGTGTTTTTCACGGCCTCCTTTACATTATTTCATCATATGGCACGTTTTTACAACATGTTTGAAAAATCGCATTTTTTTTCGACATAGTATAGTAAGGCGTTTTTTTTGCGCCAAAATTCATGATGATTTTTTTTTCAAAGAAAACCTTTCTGGAGTGTTTTTCACGGCCTCCTTTACATTATTTCATCATATGGCACGTTTTTACAACATGTTTGAAAAATCGCATTTTTTTTCGACATAGTATAGTAAGGCGTTTTTTTGCGCCAAAATTCATGATGATTTTTTTTTCAAAGAAAACCTTTCTGGAGTGTTTTTCACGGCCTCCTTTACATTATTTCATCATATGGCACGTTTTTACAACATGTTTGAAAAATCGCATTTTTTTTCGACATAGTATAGTAAGGCGTTTTTTTTGCGCCAAAATTCATGATGATTTTTTTTTCAAAGAAAACCTTTCTGGAGTGTTTTTCACGGCCTCCTTTACATTATTTCATCATATGGCACGTTTTTACAACATGTTTGAAAAATCGCATTTTTTTTCGACATAGTATAGTAAGGCGTTTTTTTTGCGCCAAAATTCATGATGATTTTTTTTTCAAAGAAAACCTTTCTGGAGTGTTTTTCACGGCCTCCTTTACATTATTTCATCATATGGCACGTTTTTACAACATGTTTGAAAAATCGCATTTTTTTTCGACATAGTATAGTAAGGCGTTTTTTTTGCGCCAAAATTCATGATGATTTTTTTTTCAAAGAAAACCTTTCTGGAGTGTTTTTCACGCCTCCTTTACATTATTTCATCATATGGCACGTTTTTACAACATGTTTGAAAAATCGCATTTTTTTTCGACATAGTATAGTAAGGCGTTTTTTTGCGCCAAAATTCATGATGATTTTTTTTCAAAGAAAACCTTTCTGGAGTGTTTTTCACGGCCTCCTTTACATTATTTCATCATATGGCACGTTTTTACAACATGTTTGAAAAATCACATTTTTTTTCGACATAGTATAGTAAGGCGTTTTTTTTGCGCCAAAATTCATGATGATTTTTTTTTCAAAGAAAACCTTTCTGGAGTGTTTTTCACGGCCTCCTTTACATTATTTCATCATATGGCACGTTTTTACAACATGTTTGAAAAATCGCATTTTTTTTTCGACATAGTATAGTAAGGCGTTTTTTTTGCGCCAAAATTCATGATGATTTTTTTTTCAAAGAAAACCTTTCTGGAGTGTTTTTCACGGCCTCCTTTACATTATTTCATCATATGGCACGTTTTTACAACATGTTTGAAAAATCGCATTTTTTTTCGACATAGTATAGTAAGGCGTTTTTTTTGCGCCAAAATTCATGATGATTTTTTTTTCAAAGAAAACCTTTCTGGAGTGTTTTTCACGGCCTCCTTTACATTATTTCATCATATGGCACGTTTTTACAACATGTTTGAAAAATCGCATTTTTTTTCGACATAGTATAGTAAGGCGTTTTTTTGCGCCAAAATTCATGATGATTTTTTTTTCAAAGAAAACCTTTCTGGAGTGTTTTTCACGGCCTCCTTTACATTATTTCATCATATGGCACGTTTTTACAACATGTTTGAAAAATCGCATTTTTTTTCGACATAGTATAGTAAGGCGTTTTTTTTGCGCCAAAATTCATGATGATTTTTTTTTCAAAGAAAACCTTTCTGGAGTGTTTTTCACGGCCTCCTTTACATTATTTCATCATATGGCACGTTTTTACAACATGTTTGAAAAATCGCATTTTTTTTCGACATAGTATAGTAAGGCGTTTTTTTTGCGCCAAAATTCATGATGATTTTTTTTTCAAAGAAAACCTTTCTGGAGTGTTTTTCACGGCCTCCTTTACATTATTTCATCATATGGCACGTTTTTACAACATGTTTGAAAAATCGCATTTTTTTTCGACATAGTATAGTAAGGCGTTTTTTTGCGCCAAAATTCATGATGATTTTTTTTTCAAAGAAAACCTTTCTGGAGTGTTTTTCACGGCCTCCTTTACATTATTTCATCATATGGCACGTTTTTACAACATGTTTGAAAAATCGCATTTTTTTTCGACATAGTATAGTAAGGCGTTTTTTTGCGCCAAAATTCATGATGATTTTTTTTCAAAGAAAACCTTTCTGGAGTGTTTTTCACGGCCTCCTTTACATTATTTCATCATATGGCACGTTTTTACAACATGTTTGAAAAATCACATTTTTTTTCGACATAGTATAGTAAGGCGTTTTTTTGCGCCAAAATTCATGATGATTTTTTTTTCAAAGAAAACCTTTCTGGAGTGTTTTTCACGGCCTCCTTTACATTATTTCATCATATGGCACGTTTTTACAACATGTTTGAAAAATCGCATTTTTTTTCGACATAGTATAGTAAGGCGTTTTTTTTTGCGCCAAAATTCATGATGATTTTTTTTTCAAAGAAAACCTTTCTGGAGTGTTTTTCACGGCCTCCTTTACATTATTTCATCATATGGCACGTTTTTACAACATGTTTGAAAAATCACATTTTTTTTCGACATAGTATAGTAAGGCGTTTTTTTTGCGCCAAAATTCATGATGATTTTTTTTTCAAAGAAAACCTTTCTGGAGTGTTTTTCACGGCCTCCTTTACATTATTTCATCATATGGCACGTTTTTACAACATGTTTGAAAAATCACATTTTTTTTCGACATAGTATAGTAAGGCGTTTTTTTTGCGCCAAAATTCATGATGATTTTTTTTTCAAAGAAAACCTTTCTGGAGTGTTTTTCACGGCCTCCTTTACATTATTTCATCATATGGCACGTTTTTACAACATGTTTGAAAAATCGCATTTTTTTTCGACATAGTATAGTAAGGCGTTTTTTTTGCGCCAAAATTCATGATGATTTTTTTTTCAAAGAAAACCTTTCTGGAGTGTTTTTCACGGCCTCCTTTACATTATTTCATCATATGGCACGTTTTTACAACATGTTTGAAAAATCGCATTTTTTTTTCGACATAGTATAGTAAGGCGTTTTTTTTGCGCCAAAATTCATGATGATTTTTTTTTCAAAGAAAACCTTTCTGGAGTGTTTTTCACGGCCTCCTTTACATTATTTCATCATATGGCACGTTTTTACAACATGTTTGAAAAATCGCATTTTTTTTCGACATAGTATAGTAAGGCGTTTTTTTTGCGCCAAAATTCATGATGATTTTTTTTTCAAAGAAAACCTTTCTGGAGTGTTTTTCACGGCCTCCTTTACATTATTTCATCATATGGCACGTTTTTACAACATGTTTGAAAAATCGCATTTTTTTTCGACATAGTATAGTAAGGCGTTTTTTTTGCGCCAAAATTCATGATGATTTTTTTTTCAAAGAAAACCTTTCTGGAGTGTTTTTCACGGCCTCCTTTACATTATTTCATCATATGGCACGTTTTTACAACATGTTTGAAAAATCACATTTTTTTTCGACATAGTATAGTAAGGCGTTTTTTTTGCGCCAAAATTCATGATGATTTTTTTTTCAAAGAAAACCTTTCTGGAGTGTTTTTCACGGCCTCCTTTACATTATTTCATCATATGGCACGTTTTTACAACATGTTTGAAAAATCGCATTTTTTTTCGACATAGTATAGTAAGGCGTTTTTTTTGCGCCAAAATTCATGATGATTTTTTTTTCAAAGAAAACCTTTCTGGAGTGTTTTTCACGGCCTCCTTTACATTATTTCATCATATGGCACGTTTTTACAACATGTTTGAAAAATCGCATTTTTTTTCGACATAGTATAGTAAGGCGTTTTTTTGCGCCAAAATTCATGATGATTTTTTTTCAAAGAAAACCTTTCTGGAGTGTTTTTCACGGCCTCCTTTACATTATTTCATCATATGGCACGTTTTTACAACATGTTTGAAAAATCGCATTTTTTTTCGACATAGTATAGTAAGGCGTTTTTTTTGCGCCAAAATTCATGATGATTTTTTTTCAAAGAAAACCTTTCTGGAGTGTTTTTCACGGCCTCCTTTACATTATTTCATCATATGGCACGTTTTTACAACATGTTTGAAAAATCGCATTTTTTTTCGACATAGTATAGTAAGGCGTTTTTTTTGCGCCAAAATTCATGATGATTTTTTTTTCAAAGAAAACCTTTCTGGAGTGTTTTTCACGGCCTCCTTTACATTATTTCATCATATGGCACGTTTTTACAACATGTTTGAAAAATCGCATTTTTTTTCGACATAGTATAGTAAGGCGTTTTTTTTGCGCCAAAATTCATGATGATTTTTTTTTCAAAGAAAACCTTTCTGGAGTGTTTTTCACGGCCTCCTTTACATTATTTCATCATATGGCACGTTTTTACAACATGTTTGAAAAATCGCATTTTTTTTCGACATAGTATAGTAAGGCGTTTTTTTTGCGCCAAAATTCATGATGATTTTTTTTCAAAGAAAACCTTTCTGGAGTGTTTTTCACGGCCTCCTTTACATTATTTCATCATATGGCACGTTTTTACAACATGTTTGAAAAATCGCATTTTTTTTCGACATAGTATAGTAAGGCGTTTTTTTGCGCCAAAATTCATGATGATTTTTTTTCAAAGAAAACCTTTCTGGAGTGTTTTTCACGGCCTCCTTTACATTATTTCATCATATGGCACGTTTTTACAACATGTTTGAAAAATCGCATTTTTTTTCGACATAGTATAGTAAGGCGTTTTTTTGCGCCAAAATTCATGATGATTTTTTTTTCAAAGAAAACCTTTCTGGAGTGTTTTTCACGGCCTCCTTTACATTATTTCATCATATGGCACGTTTTTACAACATGTTTGAAAAATCGCATTTTTTTTCGACATAGTATAGTAAGGCGTTTTTTTTGCGCCAAAATTCATGATGATTTTTTTTTCAAAGAAAACCTTTCTGGAGTGTTTTTCACGCCTCCTTTACATTATTTCATCATATGGCACGTTTTTACAACATGTTTGAAAAATCGCATTTTTTTTCGACATAGTATAGTAAGGCGTTTTTTTGCGCCAAAATTCATGATGATTTTTTTTCAAAGAAAACCTTTCTGGAGTGTTTTTCACGGCCTCCTTTACATTATTTCATCATATGGCACGTTTTTACAACATGTTTGAAAAATCGCATTTTTTTTCGACATAGTATAGTAAGGCGTTTTTTTGCGCCAAAATTCATGAGATTTTCTTTTCAAAGAAAACCTTTCTGGAGTGTTTTTCACGGCCTCCTTTACATTATTTCATCATATGGCACGTTTTTACAACATGTTTGAAAAATCACATTTTTTTTCGACATAGTATAGTAAGGCGTTTTTTTTGCGCCAAAATTCATGATGATTTTTTTTTCAAAGAAAACCTTTCTGGAGTGTTTTTCACGGCCTCCTTTACATTATTTCATCATATGGCAGTTTTGTACAACATGTTTGAAAAATCGCATTTTTTTTTCGACATAGTATAGTAAGGCGTTTTTTTGCGCCAAAATTCATGATGATTTTTTTTTCAAAGAAAACCTTTCTGGAGTGTTTTTCACGGCCTCCTTTACATTATTTCATCATATGGCACGTTTTTACAACATGTTAGAAAAATCGCATTTTTTTTCGACATAGTATAGTAAGGCGTTTTTTTGCGCCAAAATTCATGATGATTTTCTTTTCAAAGAAAACCTTTCTGGAGTGTTTTTCACGGCCTCCTTTACATTATTTCATCATATGGCACGTTTTTGCAACATGTTTGAAAAATCACATTTTTTTTCGACATAGTATAGTAAGGCGTTTTTTTGCGCCAAAATTCATGATGATTTTTTTTTCAAAGAAAACCTTTCTGGAGTGTTTTTCACGGCCTCCTTTACATTATTTCATCATATGGCACGTTTTTACAACATGTTTGAAAAGTCGCATTTTTTTTTCGACATAGTATAGTAAGGCGTTTTTTTTTGCCAAAATTTATGATGAGTCTTTTTTCAAAGAAAACCTTTCTGGAGTGTTTTTCACGGCCTCCTTTACATTATTTCATCATATGGCACGTTTTTACAACATGTTAGAAAAGTCGCATTTTTTTTCGACATAGTATAGTAAGGCGTTTTTTTTGCGCCAAAATTCATGATGAGTTTTTTTTTCAAAGAAAACCGTTCTGGAGTGTTTTTCACAGCCTCCTTTACATTATTTCATCATATGGCACGTTTTTACAACATGTTTGAAAAATCACATTTTTTTTTCGACATAGTATAGTAAGGCGTTTTTTTTGCGCCAAAATTCATGATGACTTTTTTTTCAAAGAAAACCTTTCTGGAGTGTTTTTCACGGCCTCCTTTACATTATTTCATCATATGGCACGTTTTTACAACATGTTAGAAAAGTCGCATTTTTTTTCGACATAGTATAGTAAGGCGTTTTTTTTGCGCCAAAATTCATGATGATTTTTTTTTCAAAGAAAACCTTTCTGGAGTGTTTTTCACGGCCTCCTTTACATTATTTCATCATATGGCACGTTTTTGCAACATGTTTGAAAAATCACATTTTTTTTTCGACATAGTATAGTAAGGCGTTTTTTTGCGCCAAAATTCATGATGATTTTCTTTTCAAAGAAAACCTTTCTGGAGTGTTTTTAACGGCCTCCTTTACATTATTTCATCATATGGCACGTTTTTGCAACATGTTTGAAAAATCACATTTTTTTTTCGACATAGTATAGTAAGGCGTTTTTTTGCGCCAAAATTCATGATTTTTTTTTTTCAAAGAAAACCTTTCTGGAGTGTTTTTCACGGCCTCCTCCACATTATTTCATCATATGGCATGTTTTTACAACATGTTTGAAAAATCGCATTTTTTTTCGACATAGTATAGTAAGGCGTTTTTTTGCGCCAAAATTCATGATGAGTTTTTTTTCAAAGAAAACCTTTCTGGAGTGTTTTTCACGGCCTCCTTTACATTATTTCATCATATGGCACGTTTTTACAACATGTTAGAAAAGTCGCATTTTTTTTCGACATAGTATAGTAAGGCGTTTTTTTGCGCCAAAATTCATGATAATTTTCTTTTCAAAGAAAACCTTTCTGGAGTGTCTTTTTTACGGCCTCCTTTACATTATTTCATCATATGGCACGTTTTTGCAACATGTTTGAAAAATCACAATTTTTTTTCGACATTGTACTTATATACCAGATATATCAGGCAATCTCTCTACGACTGTTGAACATCTAAACAATCTATTGGCAGATATGAAAAAGGACGATATCAGCTCAGATGACGGCTGGTCATTCTGGGATTGGCTATCATTTGGAAATTGGAAAGGCAAACTGCTTTCTCTAGTTACTCCAATCATTGCAATTTTGATAATGATTTGTGTTTTCACGGCATGCATAATTCCTTGTATAAGATCTTGTATCACCAGACTAGTTGCTGTCCAAGTCCATGCAGCTCTGACACGCTACGAGCCATTGCCTCACAATGACACACCAGGAGGTGTAGACTCGTCAACGGATTCGGAGGAATCAGAGGCTGAAGACAGCATCTAGGGATGAATGTGATACATATAAATGTTACATATTTTTCCTTTATGAAGTGCTAACAGAAAACAGAAATGAGATGGTAACCACCGATATCCATGGAATTGATATGTTACATTTTGTAAATAGCTGTATATAATCATGATGACCAACAGGAGGGAATGTTAGGAGAAAATTAAATGTTCACATGATCATACACGCCCTATATGCTTGAGTAATCCACATGCTGTAGCAATTATTTTGTCAATTATTTTGTCTTTACTTAATCGCCTCAGTCGTTCTCCATTCTGACTGTCTCAGTACTTTTCCATATGCTTACACACACCCACATGAGGAACTAGTAGACCAGTTCCTCCTACAACAGACATTCACACCCACTATTGTATGTTTGTTATAAATAAAGGAACAAGGAACTGCTCAGCGCGCTTCCTCGGTGCTCTGAGTGGGGTGCCCTTTGTACAAAGAAATTGATGTCTCTGACTCCTTTTTTGATACTCTCTGCAGGTGTCATATAAGCTGGGCGTTTCCCTGACATAATATCTTGGTAAGGCGTTTTTTTCGCCAAAATTTATGAGTGTTTTTTCAAAGAAAACCTTTCTGGACTGTTTTTCACGGCCTCCTTTACATTATTTCATCATATGGCACGTTTTTGCAACATGTTAGAAAAGTGGCATTTTTTTTCGACAGTATAGTAAGGCGTTTTTTTGCGCCAAAATTCATGATGATTTTCTTTTCAAAGAAAACCTTTCTGGAGTGTTTTTAATGGCCTCCTTTACATTATTTCATCATATGGCACGTTTTTACAACATGTTAGAAAAGTCGCATTTTTTCTTCAACATAGTATAGTAAGGCGTTTTTTTGCGCCAAAATTCATGATATTTTTTTTTCAAAGAAAACCTTTCTGGAGTGTTTTCCACGGCCTCCTCCACATTATTTCATCATATCGCATGTTTTTACAACATGTTTGAAAAATCGCATTTTTTTTCGACAGTATAGTAAGGCGTTTTTTTTGCGCCAAAATTCATGATGATTTTCTTTTCAAAGAAAACCTTTCTGGAGTGTTTTTCACGGCCTCCTTTACATTATTTCATCATATGGCACGTTTTTACAACATGTTAGAAAAGTCGCATTTTTTTTCGACATAGTATAGTAAGGCGTTTTTTTGCGCCAAAATTCATGATGAGTCTTTTTTCAAAGAAAACCTTTCTGCAGTGTTTTTCACGGCCTCCTTTACATTATTTCATTATATGGCACGTTTTTACAACATGTTAGAAAAGTCGCATTTTTTTTCAACATAGTATAGTAAGGCGTTTTTTTGCGCCAAAATTCATGATGATTTTCTTTTCAAAGAAAACCTTTCTGGAGTGTTTTTTTACGGCCTCCTTTACATTATTTCATCATATGGCACGTTTTTGCAACATGTTTGAAAAATCACAATTTTTTTTCGACATAGTATAGTAAGGCGTTTTTTGCGCAAAAATTCATGATGAGTGTTTTTTCAAAGAAAACCTTTCTGGAGTGTGTTTTTCCGGCCTTCTTTACATTATTTCATCATATGGCACGTTTTTGCAACATGTTTGAAAAATCACATTTTTTTTTCGACATAGTATAGTAAGGCGTTTTTTTGCGCCAAAATTCATGATATTTTTTTTTCAAAGAAAACCTTTCTGGAGTGTTTTCCACGGCCTCCTCCACATTATTTCATCATATCGCATGTTTTTACAACATGTTTGAAAAATCGCATTTTTTTTCGACATAGTATAGTAAGGCGTTTTTTTGCGCAAAAATTCATGATGATTTTTTTTTTTTCAAAGAAAACGGTTCTGGAGTGTTTTTCACGGCCTCCTTTACATTATTTCATCATATGGCACGTTTTTACAACATGTTTGAAAAATCACATTTTTTTTTCGACATAGTATAGTAAGGCGTTTTTTTCGCCAAAATTTATGATGAGTGTTTTTTCAAAGAAAACCTTTCTGGAGTGTTTTTCACGGCCTCCTTTACATTATTTCATCATATGGCACGTTTTTACAACATGTTAGAAAAGTCGCATTTTTTTTCGACATAGTATAGTAAGGCGTTTTTTTTGCGCCAAAATTCATGATGATTTTCTTTTCAAAGAAAACCTTTCTGGAGTGTTTTTCACGGCCTCCTTTACATTATTTCATCATATGGCACGTTTTTACAACATGTTTGAAAAATCGCATTTTTTTTCGACATAGTATAGTAAGGCGTTTTTTTGCGCCAAAATTCATGATGATTTTTTTTCAAAGAAAACCTTTCTGGAGTGTTTTTCACGGCCTCCTTTACATTATTTCATCATATGGCACGTTTTTACAACATGTTTGAAAAATCGCATTTTTTTTTCGACATAGTATAGTAAGGCGTTTTTTTTGCGCCAAAATTCATGATGATTTTTTTTCAAAGAAAACCTTTCTGGAGTGTTTTTCACGGCCTCCTTTACATTATTTCATCATATGGCACGTTTTTACAACATGTTTGAAAAATCGCATTTTTTTTCGACATAGTATAGTAAGGCGTTTTTTTGCGCCAAAATTCATGATGATTTTTTTTTCAAAGAAAACCTTTCTGGAGTGTTTTTCACGGCCTCCTTTACATTATTTCATCATATGGCACGTTTTTACAACATGTTTGAAAAATCGCATTTTTTTTCGACATAGTATAGTAAGGCGTTTTTTTGCGCCAAAATTCATGATGATTTTTTTTCAAAGAAAACCTTTCTGGAGTGTTTTTCACGGCCTCCTTTACATTATTTCATCATATGGCACGTTTTTACAACATGTTTGAAAAATCACATTTTTTTTCGACATAGTATAGTAAGGCGTTTTTTTTGCGCCAAAATTCATGATGATTTTTTTTTCAAAGAAAACCTTTCTGGAGTGTTTTTCACGGCCTCCTTTACATTATTTCATCATATGGCACGTTTTTACAACATGTTTGAAAAATCGCATTTTTTTTCGACATAGTATAGTAAGGCGTTTTTTTTGCGCCAAAATTCATGATGATTTTTTTTTCAAAGAAAACCTTTCTGGAGTGTTTTTCACGGCCTCCTTTACATTATTTCATCATATGGCACGTTTTTACAACATGTTTGAAAAATCACATTTTTTTTTCGACATAGTATAGTAAGGCGTTTTTTTTGCGCCAAAATTCATGATGATTTTTTTTTCAAAGAAAACCTTTCTGGAGTGTTTTTCACGGCCTCCTTTACATTATTTCATCATATGGCACGTTTTTACAACATGTTTGAAAAATCGCATTTTTTTTCGACATAGTATAGTAAGGCGTTTTTTTTGCGCCAAAATTCATGATGATTTTTTTTTCAAAGAAAACCTTTCTGGAGTGTTTTTCACGGCCTCCTTTACATTATTTCATCATATGGCACGTTTTTACAACATGTTTGAAAAATCGCATTTTTTTTTCGACATAGTATAGTAAGGCGTTTTTTTGCGCCAAAATTCATGATGATTTTTTTTTCAAAGAAAACCTTTCTGGAGTGTTTTTCACGGCCTCCTTTACATTATTTCATCATATGGCACGTTTTTACAACATGTTTGAAAAATCGCATTTTTTTTTCGACATAGTATAGTAAGGCGTTTTTTTTGCGCCAAAATTCATGATGATTTTTTTTTCAAAGAAAACCTTTCTGGAGTGTTTTTCACGGCCTCCTTTACATTATTTCATCATATGGCACGTTTTTGCAACATGTTTGAAAAATCACATTTTTTTTTCGACATTGTACTTATATACCAGATATATCAGGCAATCTCTCTACGACTGTTGAACATCTAAACAATCTATTGGCAGATATGAAAAAGGACGATATCAGCTCAGATGACGGCTGGTCATTCTGGGATTGGCTATCATTTGGAAATTGGAAAGGCAAACTGCTTTCTCTAGTTACTCCAATCATTGCAATTTTGATAATGATTTGTGTTTTCACGGCATGCATAATTCCTTGTATAAGATCTTGTATCACCAGACTAGTTGCTGTCCAAGTCCATGCAGCTCTGACACGCTACGAGCCATTGCCTCACAATGACACACCAGGAGGTGTAGACTCGTCAACGGATTCGGAGGAATCAGAGGCTGAAGACAGCATCTAGGGATGAATGTGATACATATAAATGTTACATATTTTTCCTTTATGAAGTGCTAACAGAAAACAGAAATGAGATGGTAACCACCGATATCCATGGAATTGATATGTTACATTTTGTAAATAGCTGTATATAATCATGATGACCAACAGGAGGGAATGTTAGGAGAAAATTAAATGTTCACATGATCATACACGCCCTATATGCTTGAGTAATCCACATGCTGTAGCAATTATTTTGTCAATTATTTTGTCTTTACTTAATCGCCTCAGTAGCTCTCCATTCTGACTGTCTCAGTACTTTTCCATATGCTTACACACACCCACATGAGGACCAGTTCCTCCTACAACAGACATTCACACCCACTATTGTATGTTTGTTATAAATAAAGGATCAAGGAACTGCTCAGCGCGCTTCTACAGAGCTGTCTGAAGCAGGGTGCCCTTTGTACAAAGAAATTGATGTCTCTGACTCCTTTTTTGATTCTCTCTGCAGGTGTCATATAAGCTGGGCGTTTCCCTGACATAATATCTTGGTAAGGCGTTTTTTTCGCCAAAATTTATGAGTCTTTTTTCAAAGAAAACCTTTCTGGACTGTTTTTCACGGCCTCCTTTACATTATTTCATCATATGGCACGTTTTTACAACATGTTTGAAAAATCGCATTTTTTTTCGACATAGTATAGTAAGGCGTTTTTTTGCGCCAAAATTCATGATGATTTTTTTTTCAAAGAAAACCTTTCTGGAGTGTTTTTCACGGCCTCCTTTACATTATTTCATCATATGGCACGTTTTTACAACATGTTTGAAAAATCGCATTTTTTTTCGACATAGTATAGTAAGGCGTTTTTTTTGCGCCAAAATTCATGATGATTTTTTTTTCAAAGAAAACCTTTCTGGAGTGTTTTTCACGGCCTCCTTTACATTATTTCATCATATGGCACGTTTTTACAACATGTTTGAAAAATCGCATTTTTTTTCGACATAGTATAGTAAGGCGTTTTTTTTGCGCCAAAATTCATGATGATTTTTTTTTCAAAGAAAACCTTTCTGGAGTGTTTTTCACGGCCTCCTTTACATTATTTCATCATATGGCACGTTTTTACAACATGTTTGAAAAATCGCATTTTTTTTCGACATAGTATAGTAAGGCGTTTTTTTGCGCCAAAATTCATGATGATTTTTTTTCAAAGAAAACCTTTCTGGAGTGTTTTTCACGGCCTCCTTTACATTATTTCATCATATGGCACGTTTTTACAACATGTTTGAAAAATCGCATTTTTTTTCGACATAGTATAGTAAGGCGTTTTTTTGCGCCAAAATTCATGATGATTTTTTTTTCAAAGAAAACCTTTCTGGAGTGTTTTTCACGGCCTCCTTTACATTATTTCATCATATGGCACGTTTTTACAACATGTTTGAAAAATCACATTTTTTTTCGACATAGTATAGTAAGGCGTTTTTTTGCGCCAAAATTCATGATGATTTTTTTTTCAAAGAAAACCTTTCTGGAGTGTTTTTCACGGCCTCCTTTACATTATTTCATCATATGGCACGTTTTTACAACATGTTTGAAAAATCGCATTTTTTTTCGACATAGTATAGTAAGGCGTTTTTTTTGCGCCAAAATTCATGATGATTTTTTTTTCAAAGAAAACCTTTCTGGAGTGTTTTTCACGGCCTCCTTTACATTATTTCATCATATGGCACGTTTTTACAACATGTTTGAAAAATCACATTTTTTTTCGACATAGTATAGTAAGGCGTTTTTTTGCGCCAAAATTCATGATGATTTTTTTTCAAAGAAAACCTTTCTGGAGTGTTTTTCACGGCCTCCTTTACATTATTTCATCATATGGCACGTTTTTACAACATGTTTGAAAAATCGCATTTTTTTTCGACATAGTATAGTAAGGCGTTTTTTTGCGCCAAAATTCATGATGATTTTTTTTTCAAAGAAAACCTTTCTGGAGTGTTTTTCACGGCCTCCTTTACATTATTTCATCATATGGCACGTTTTTACAACATGTTTGAAAAATCGCATTTTTTTTCGACATAGTATAGTAAGGCGTTTTTTTGCGCCAAAATTCATGATGATTTTTTTTTCAAAGAAAACCTTTCTGGAGTGTTTTTCACGGCCTCCTTTACATTATTTCATCATATGGCACGTTTTTACAACATGTTTGAAAAATCGCATTTTTTTTCGACATAGTATAGTAAGGCGTTTTTTTTGCGCCAAAATTCATGATGATTTTTTTTCAAAGAAAACCTTTCTGGAGTGTTTTTCACGGCCTCCTTTACATTATTTCATCATATGGCACGTTTTTACAACATGTTTGAAAAATCGCATTTTTTTTCGACATAGTATAGTAAGGCGTTTTTTTGCGCCAAAATTCATGATGATTTTTTTTCAAAGAAAACCTTTCTGGAGTGTTTTTCACGGCCTCCTTTACATTATTTCATCATATGGCACGTTTTTACAACATGTTTGAAAAATCGCATTTTTTTTCGACATAGTATAGTAAGGCGTTTTTTTTGCGCCAAAATTCATGATGATTTTTTTTTCAAAGAAAACCTTTCTGGAGTGTTTTTCACGGCCTCCTTTACATTATTTCATCATATGGCACGTTTTTACAACATGTTTGAAAAATCGCATTTTTTTTCGACATAGTATAGTAAGGCGTTTTTTTGCGCCAAAATTCATGATGATTTTTTTTTCAAAGAAAACCTTTCTGGAGTGTTTTTCACGGCCTCCTTTACATTATTTCATCATATGGCACGTTTTTACAACATGTTTGAAAAATCGCATTTTTTTTCGACATAGTATAGTAAGGCGTTTTTTTTGCGCCAAAATTCATGATGATTTTTTTTTCAAAGAAAACCTTTCTGGAGTGTTTTTCACGGCCTCCTTTACATTATTTCATCATATGGCACGTTTTTACAACATGTTTGAAAAATCGCATTTTTTTTCGACATAGTATAGTAAGGCGTTTTTTTGCGCCAAAATTCATGATGATTTTTTTTTCAAAGAAAACCTTTCTGGAGTGTTTTTCACGGCCTCCTTTACATTATTTCATCATATGGCACGTTTTTACAACATGTTTGAAAAATCGCATTTTTTTTCGACATAGTATAGTAAGGCGTTTTTTTGCGCCAAAATTCATGATGATTTTTTTTTCAAAGAAAACCTTTCTGGAGTGTTTTTCACGGCCTCCTTTACATTATTTCATCATATGGCACGTTTTTACAACATGTTTGAAAAATCGCATTTTTTTTCGACATAGTATAGTAAGGCGTTTTTTTGCGCCAAAATTCATGATGATTTTTTTTTCAAAGAAAACCTTTCTGGAGTGTTTTTCACGGCCTCCTTTACATTATTTCATCATATGGCACGTTTTTACAACATGTTTGAAAAATCGCATTTTTTTTCGACATAGTATAGTAAGGCGTTTTTTTTGCGCCAAAATTCATGATGATTTTTTTTTCAAAGAAAACCTTTCTGGAGTGTTTTTCACGGCCTCCTTTACATTATTTCATCATATGGCACGTTTTTACAACATGTTTGAAAAATCGCATTTTTTTTCGACATAGTATAGTAAGGCGTTTTTTTTGCGCCAAAATTCATGATGATTTTTTTTCAAAGAAAACCTTTCTGGAGTGTTTTTCACGGCCTCCTTTACATTATTTCATCATATGGCACGTTTTTACAACATGTTTGAAAAATCGCATTTTTTTTCGACATAGTATAGTAAGGCGTTTTTTTGCGCCAAAATTCATGATGATTTTTTTTTCAAAGAAAACCTTTCTGGAGTGTTTTTCACGGCCTCCTTTACATTATTTCATCATATGGCACGTTTTTACAACATGTTTGAAAAATCGCATTTTTTTTCGACATAGTATAGTAAGGCGTTTTTTTGCGCCAAAATTCATGATGATTTTTTTTCAAAGAAAACCTTTCTGGAGTGTTTTTCACGGCCTCCTTTACATTATTTCATCATATGGCACGTTTTTACAACATGTTTGAAAAATCGCATTTTTTTTCGACATAGTATAGTAAGGCGTTTTTTTGCGCCAAAATTCATGATGATTTTTTTTTCAAAGAAAACCTTTCTGGAGTGTTTTTCACGGCCTCCTTTACATTATTTCATCATATGGCACGTTTTTACAACATGTTTGAAAAATCGCATTTTTTTTCGACATAGTATAGTAAGGCGTTTTTTTTGCGCCAAAATTCATGATGATTTTTTTTTCAAAGAAAACCTTTCTGGAGTGTTTTTCACGGCCTCCTTTACATTATTTCATCATATGGCACGTTTTTACAACATGTTTGAAAAATCGCATTTTTTTTCGACATAGTATAGTAAGGCGTTTTTTTTGCGCCAAAATTCATGATGATTTTTTTTTCAAAGAAAACCTTTCTGGAGTGTTTTTCACGGCCTCCTTTACATTATTTCATCATATGGCACGTTTTTACAACATGTTTGAAAAATCGCATTTTTTTTCGACATAGTATAGTAAGGCGTTTTTTTTGCGCCAAAATTCATGATGATTTTTTTTTCAAAGAAAACCTTTCTGGAGTGTTTTTCACGGCCTCCTTTACATTATTTCATCATATGGCACGTTTTTACAACATGTTTGAAAAATCGCATTTTTTTTCGACATAGTATAGTAAGGCGTTTTTTTTGCGCCAAAATTCATGATGATTTTTTTTCAAAGAAAACCTTTCTGGAGTGTTTTTCACGGCCTCCTTTACATTATTTCATCATATGGCACGTTTTTACAACATGTTTGAAAAATCGCATTTTTTTTCGACATAGTATAGTAAGGCGTTTTTTTGCGCCAAAATTCATGATGATTTTTTTTTCAAAGAAAACCTTTCTGGAGTGTTTTTCACGGCCTCCTTTACATTATTTCATCATATGGCACGTTTTTACAACATGTTTGAAAAATCGCATTTTTTTTCGACATAGTATAGTAAGGCGTTTTTTTTGCGCCAAAATTCATGATGATTTTTTTTTCAAAGAAAACCTTTCTGGAGTGTTTTTCACGGCCTCCTTTACATTATTTCATCATATGGCACGTTTTTACAACATGTTTGAAAAATCGCATTTTTTTTTCGACATAGTATAGTAAGGCGTTTTTTTGCGCCAAAATTCATGATGATTTTTTTTTCAAAGAAAACCTTTCTGGAGTGTTTTTCACGGCCTCCTTTACATTATTTCATCATATGGCACGTTTTTACAACATGTTTGAAAAATCGCATTTTTTTTCGACATAGTATAGTAAGGCGTTTTTTTTGCGCCAAAATTCATGATGATTTTTTTTTCAAAGAAAACCTTTCTGGAGTGTTTTTCACGGCCTCCTTTACATTATTTCATCATATGGCACGTTTTTACAACATGTTTGAAAAATCGCATTTTTTTTCGACATAGTATAGTAAGGCGTTTTTTTTGCGCCAAAATTCATGATGATTTTTTTTTCAAAGAAAACCTTTCTGGAGTGTTTTTCACGGCCTCCTTTACATTATTTCATCATATGGCACGTTTTTACAACATGTTTGAAAAATCGCATTTTTTTTCGACATAGTATAGTAAGGCGTTTTTTTTGCGCCAAAATTCATGATGATTTTTTTTCAAAGAAAACCTTTCTGGAGTGTTTTTCACGGCCTCCTTTACATTATTTCATCATATGGCACGTTTTTACAACATGTTTGAAAAATCGCATTTTTTTTCGACATAGTATAGTAAGGCGTTTTTTTGCGCCAAAATTCATGATGATTTTTTTTTCAAAGAAAACCTTTCTGGAGTGTTTTTCACGGCCTCCTTTACATTATTTCATCATATGGCACGTTTTTACAACATGTTTGAAAAATCGCATTTTTTTTCGACATAGTATAGTAAGGCGTTTTTTTTGCGCCAAAATTCATGATGATTTTTTTTTCAAAGAAAACCTTTCTGGAGTGTTTTTCACGCCTCCTTTACATTATTTCATCATATGGCACGTTTTTACAACATGTTTGAAAAATCGCATTTTTTTTCGACATAGTATAGTAAGGCGTTTTTTTTGCGCCAAAATTCATGATGATTTTTTTTTCAAAGAAAACCTTTCTGGAGTGTTTTTCACGGCCTCCTTTACATTATTTCATCATATGGCACGTTTTTACAACATGTTTGAAAAATCGCATTTTTTTTCGACATAGTATAGTAAGGCGTTTTTTTTGCGCCAAAATTCATGATGATTTTTTTTTCAAAGAAAACCTTTCTGGAGTGTTTTTCACGGCCTCCTTTACATTATTTCATCATATGGCACGTTTTTACAACATGTTTGAAAAATCGCATTTTTTTTCGACATAGTATAGTAAGGCGTTTTTTTGCGCCAAAATTCATGATGATTTTTTTTTCAAAGAAAACCTTTCTGGAGTGTTTTTCACGGCCTCCTTTACATTATTTCATCATATGGCACGTTTTTACAACATGTTTGAAAAATCGCATTTTTTTTCGACATAGTATAGTAAGGCGTTTTTTTTGCGCCAAAATTCATGATGATTTTTTTTTCAAAGAAAACCTTTCTGGAGTGTTTTTCACGGCCTCCTTTACATTATTTCATCATATGGCACGTTTTTACAACATGTTTGAAAAATCGCATTTTTTTTCGACATAGTATAGTAAGGCGTTTTTTTTGCGCCAAAATTCATGATGATTTTTTTTTCAAAGAAAACCTTTCTGGAGTGTTTTTCACGGCCTCCTTTACATTATTTCATCATATGGCACGTTTTTACAACATGTTTGAAAAATCGCATTTTTTTTCGACATAGTATAGTAAGGCGTTTTTTTTGCGCCAAAATTCATGATGATTTTTTTTTCAAAGAAAACCTTTCTGGAGTGTTTTTCACGGCCTCCTTTACATTATTTCATCATATGGCACGTTTTTACAACATGTTTGAAAAATCGCATTTTTTTTCGACATAGTATAGTAAGGCGTTTTTTTTGCGCCAAAATTCATGATGATTTTTTTTTCAAAGAAAACCTTTCTGGAGTGTTTTTCACGGCCTCCTTTACATTATTTCATCATATGGCACGTTTTTACAACATGTTTGAAAAATCGCATTTTTTTTCGACATAGTATAGTAAGGCGTTTTTTTTGCGCCAAAATTCATGATGATTTTTTTTTCAAAGAAAACCTTTCTGGAGTGTTTTTCACGGCCTCCTTTACATTATTTCATCATATGGCACGTTTTTACAACATGTTTGAAAAATCGCATTTTTTTTCGACATAGTATAGTAAGGCGTTTTTTTGCGCCAAAATTCATGATGATTTTTTTTCAAAGAAAACCTTTCTGGAGTGTTTTTCACGGCCTCCTTTACATTATTTCATCATATGGCACGTTTTTACAACATGTTTGAAAAATCGCATTTTTTTTCGACATAGTATAGTAAGGCGTTTTTTTGCGCCAAAATTCATGATGATTTTTTTTTCAAAGAAAACCTTTCTGGAGTGTTTTTCACGGCCTCCTTTACATTATTTCATCATATGGCACGTTTTTACAACATGTTTGAAAAATCGCATTTTTTTTCGACATAGTATAGTAAGGCGTTTTTTTGCGCCAAAATTCATGATGATTTTTTTTTCAAAGAAAACCTTTCTGGAGTGTTTTTCACGGCCTCCTTTACATTATTTCATCATATGGCACGTTTTTACAACATGTTTGAAAAATCGCATTTTTTTTCGACATAGTATAGTAAGGCGTTTTTTTTGCGCCAAAATTCATGATGATTTTTTTTCAAAGAAAACCTTTCTGGAGTGTTTTTCACGCCTCCTTTACATTATTTCATCATATGGCACGTTTTTACAACATGTTTGAAAAATCGCATTTTTTTTCGACATAGTATAGTAAGGCGTTTTTTTGCGCCAAAATTCATGATGATTTTTTTTTCAAAGAAAACCTTTCTGGAGTGTTTTTCACGGCCTCCTTTACATTATTTCATCATATGGCACGTTTTTACAACATGTTTGAAAAATCGCATTTTTTTTCGACATAGTATAGTAAGGCGTTTTTTTGCGCCAAAATTCATGATGATTTTTTTTTCAAAGAAAACCTTTCTGGAGTGTTTTTCACGCCCTCCTTTACATTATTTCATCATATGGCACGTTTTTACAACATGTTTGAAAAATCGCATTTTTTTTCGACATAGTATAGTAAGGCGTTTTTTTTGCGCCAAAATTCATGATGATTTTTTTTTCAAAGAAAACCTTTCTGGAGTGTTTTTCACGGCCTCCTTTACATTATTTCATCATATGGCACGTTTTTACAACATGTTTGAAAAATCGCATTTTTTTTCGACATAGTATAGTAAGGCGTTTTTTTTGCGCCAAAATTCATGATGATTTTTTTTCAAAGAAAACCTTTCTGGAGTGTTTTTCACGGCCTCCTTTACATTATTTCATCATATGGCACGTTTTTACAACATGTTTGAAAAATCGCATTTTTTTTCGACATAGTATAGTAAGGCGTTTTTTTTGCGCCAAAATTCATGATGATTTTTTTTTCAAAGAAAACCTTTCTGGAGTGTTTTTCACGGCCTCCTTTACATTATTTCATCATATGGCACGTTTTTACAACATGTTTGAAAAATCACATTTTTTTTCGACATAGTATAGTAAGGCGTTTTTTTTGCGCCAAAATTCATGATGATTTTTTTTTCAAAGAAAACCTTTCTGGAGTGTTTTTCACGGCCTCCTTTACATTATTTCATCATATGGCACGTTTTTACAACATGTTTGAAAAATCGCATTTTTTTTCGACATAGTATAGTAAGGCGTTTTTTTTGCGCCAAAATTCATGATGATTTTTTTTCAAAGAAAACCTTTCTGGAGTGTTTTTCACGCCTCCTTTACATTATTTCATCATATGGCACGTTTTTACAACATGTTTGAAAAATCGCATTTTTTTTCGACATAGTATAGTAAGGCGTTTTTTTTGCGCCAAAATTCATGATGATTTTTTTTTCAAAGAAAACCTTTCTGGAGTGTTTTTCACGGCCTCCTTTACATTATTTCATCATATGGCACGTTTTTACAACATGTTTGAAAAATCGCATTTTTTTTCGACATAGTATAGTAAGGCGTTTTTTTGCGCCAAAATTCATGATGATTTTTTTTCAAAGAAAACCTTTCTGGAGTGTTTTTCACGGCCTCCTTTACATTATTTCATCATATGGCACGTTTTTACAACATGTTTGAAAAATCGCATTTTTTTTCGACATAGTATAGTAAGGCGTTTTTTTTGCGCCAAAATTCATGATGATTTTTTTTCAAAGAAAACCTTTCTGGAGTGTTTTTCACGGCCTCCTTTACATTATTTCATCATATGGCACGTTTTTACAACATGTTTGAAAAATCGCATTTTTTTTCGACATAGTATAGTAAGGCGTTTTTTTTGCGCCAAAATTCATGATGATTTTTTTTTCAAAGAAAACCTTTCTGGAGTGTTTTTCACGGCCTCCTTTACATTATTTCATCATATGGCACGTTTTTACAACATGTTTGAAAAATCACATTTTTTTTCGACATAGTATAGTAAGGCGTTTTTTTGCGCCAAAATTCATGATGATTTTTTTTTCAAAGAAAACCTTTCTGGAGTGTTTTTCACGGCCTCCTTTACATTATTTCATCATATGGCACGTTTTTACAACATGTTTGAAAAATCGCATTTTTTTTCGACATAGTATAGTAAGGCGTTTTTTTTGCGCCAAAATTCATGATGATTTTTTTTTCAAAGAAAACCTTTCTGGAGTGTTTTTCACGGCCTCCTTTACATTATTTCATCATATGGCACGTTTTTACAACATGTTTGAAAAATCGCATTTTTTTTCGACATAGTATAGTAAGGCGTTTTTTTGCGCCAAAATTCATGATGATTTTTTTTCAAAGAAAACCTTTCTGGAGTGTTTTTCACGGCCTCCTTTACATTATTTCATCATATGGCACGTTTTTACAACATGTTTGAAAAATCGCATTTTTTTTTCGACATAGTATAGTAAGGCGTTTTTTTGCGCCAAAATTCATGATGATTTTTTTTCAAAGAAAACCTTTCTGGAGTGTTTTTCACGGCCTCCTTTACATTATTTCATCATATGGCACGTTTTTACAACATGTTTGAAAAATCGCATTTTTTTTCGACATAGTATAGTAAGGCGTTTTTTTTGCGCCAAAATTCATGATGATTTTTTTTTCAAAGAAAACCTTTCTGGAGTGTTTTTCACGGCCTCCTTTACATTATTTCATCATATGGCACGTTTTTACAACATGTTTGAAAAATCGCATTTTTTTTCGACATAGTATAGTAAGGCGTTTTTTTTGCGCCAAAATTCATGATGATTTTTTTTTCAAAGAAAACCTTTCTGGAGTGTTTTTCACGGCCTCCTTTACATTATTTCATCATATGGCACGTTTTTACAACATGTTTGAAAAATCACATTTTTTTTCGACATAGTATAGTAAGGCGTTTTTTTTGCGCCAAAATTCATGATGATTTTTTTTTCAAAGAAAACCTTTCTGGAGTGTTTTTCACGGCCTCCTTTACATTATTTCATCATATGGCACGTTTTTACAACATGTTTGAAAAATCGCATTTTTTTTCGACATAGTATAGTAAGGCGTTTTTTTGCGCCAAAATTCATGATGATTTTTTTTTCAAAGAAAACCTTTCTGGAGTGTTTTTCACGGCCTCCTTTACATTATTTCATCATATGGCACGTTTTTACAACATGTTTGAAAAATCGCATTTTTTTTTCGACATAGTATAGTAAGGCGTTTTTTTTGCGCCAAAATTCATGATGATTTTTTTTTCAAAGAAAACCTTTCTGGAGTGTTTTTCACGGCCTCCTTTACATTATTTCATCATATGGCACGTTTTTACAACATGTTTGAAAAATCGCATTTTTTTTCGACATAGTATAGTAAGGCGTTTTTTTTGCGCCAAAATTCATGATGATTTTTTTTTCAAAGAAAACCTTTCTGGAGTGTTTTTCACGGCCTCCTTTACATTATTTCATCATATGGCACGTTTTTACAACATGTTTGAAAAATCGCATTTTTTTTCGACATAGTATAGTAAGGCGTTTTTTTGCGCCAAAATTCATGATGATTTTTTTTTCAAAGAAAACCTTTCTGGAGTGTTTTTCACGGCCTCCTTTACATTATTTCATCATATGGCACGTTTTTACAACATGTTTGAAAAATCGCATTTTTTTTCGACATAGTATAGTAAGGCGTTTTTTTTGCGCCAAAATTCATGATGATTTTTTTTCAAAGAAAACCTTTCTGGAGTGTTTTTCACGGCCTCCTTTACATTATTTCATCATATGGCACGTTTTTACAACATGTTTGAAAAATCGCATTTTTTTTCGACATAGTATAGTAAGGCGTTTTTTTTGCGCCAAAATTCATGATGATTTTTTTTTCAAAGAAAACCTTTCTGGAGTGTTTTTCACGGCCTCCTTTACATTATTTCATCATATGGCACGTTTTTACAACATGTTTGAAAAATCGCATTTTTTTTCGACATAGTATAGTAAGGCGTTTTTTTTGCGCCAAAATTCATGATGATTTTTTTTTCAAAGAAAACCTTTCTGGAGTGTTTTTCACGGCCTCCTTTACATTATTTCATCATATGGCACGTTTTTACAACATGTTTGAAAAATCGCATTTTTTTTCGACATAGTATAGTAAGGCGTTTTTTTGCGCCAAAATTCATGATGATTTTTTTTTCAAAGAAAACCTTTCTGGAGTGTTTTTCACGGCCTCCTTTACATTATTTCATCATATGGCACGTTTTTACAACATGTTTGAAAAATCGCATTTTTTTTCGACATAGTATAGTAAGGCGTTTTTTTTGCGCCAAAATTCATGATGATTTTTTTTTCAAAGAAAACCTTTCTGGAGTGTTTTTCACGGCCTCCTTTACATTATTTCATCATATGGCACGTTTTTACAACATGTTTGAAAAATCGCATTTTTTTTCGACATAGTATAGTAAGGCGTTTTTTTTGCGCCAAAATTCATGATGATTTTTTTTTCAAAGAAAACCTTTCTGGAGTGTTTTTCACGGCCTCCTTTACATTATTTCATCATATGGCACGTTTTTACAACATGTTTGAAAAATCGCATTTTTTTTCGACATAGTATAGTAAGGCGTTTTTTTTGCGCCAAAATTCATGATGATTTTTTTTTCAAAGAAAACCTTTCTGGAGTGTTTTTCACGGCCTCCTTTACATTATTTCATCATATGGCACGTTTTTACAACATGTTTGAAAAATCGCATTTTTTTTCGACATAGTATAGTAAGGCGTTTTTTTGCGCCAAAATTCATGATGATTTTTTTTTCAAAGAAAACCTTTCTGGAGTGTTTTTCACGGCCTCCTTTACATTATTTCATCATATGGCACGTTTTTACAACATGTTTGAAAAATCGCATTTTTTTTCGACATAGTATAGTAAGGCGTTTTTTTTGCGCCAAAATTCATGATGATTTTTTTTTCAAAGAAAACCTTTCTGGAGTGTTTTTCACGGCCTCCTTTACATTATTTCATCATATGGCACGTTTTTACAACATGTTTGAAAAATCACATTTTTTTTCGACATAGTATAGTAAGGCGTTTTTTTTGCGCCAAAATTCATGATGATTTTTTTTTCAAAGAAAACCTTTCTGGAGTGTTTTTCACGGCCTCCTTTACATTATTTCATCATATGGCACGTTTTTACAACATGTTTGAAAAATCGCATTTTTTTTCGACATAGTATAGTAAGGCGTTTTTTTGCGCCAAAATTCATGATGATTTTTTTTTCAAAGAAAACCTTTCTGGAGTGTTTTTCACGGCCTCCTTTACATTATTTCATCATATGGCACGTTTTTACAACATGTTTGAAAAATCGCATTTTTTTTCGACATAGTATAGTAAGGCGTTTTTTTTGCGCCAAAATTCATGATGATTTTTTTTCAAAGAAAACCTTTCTGGAGTGTTTTTCACGGCCTCCTTTACATTATTTCATCATATGGCACGTTTTTACAACATGTTTGAAAAATCGCATTTTTTTTCGACATAGTATAGTAAGGCGTTTTTTTTGCGCCAAAATTCATGATGATTTTTTTTCAAAGAAAACCTTTCTGGAGTGTTTTTCACGGCCTCCTTTACATTATTTCATCATATGGCACGTTTTTACAACATGTTTGAAAAATCGCATTTTTTTTCGACATAGTATAGTAAGGCGTTTTTTTTGCGCCAAAATTCATGATGATTTTTTTTCAAAGAAAACCTTTCTGGAGTGTTTTTCACGGCCTCCTTTACATTATTTCATCATATGGCACGTTTTTACAACATGTTTGAAAAATCGCATTTTTTTTCGACATAGTATAGTAAGGCGTTTTTTTGCGCCAAAATTCATGATGATTTTTTTTTCAAAGAAAACCTTTCTGGAGTGTTTTTCACGGCCTCCTTTACATTATTTCATCATATGGCACGTTTTTACAACATGTTTGAAAAATCACATTTTTTTTCGACATAGTATAGTAAGGCGTTTTTTTGCGCCAAAATTCATGATGATGTTTTTTTCAAAGAAAACCTTTCTGGAGTGTTTTTCACGGCCTCCTTTACATTATTTCATCATATGGCACGTTTTTACAACATGTTTGAAAAATCGCATTTTTTTTCGACATAGTATAGTAAGGCGTTTTTTTGCGCCAAAATTCATGATGATTTTTTTTTCAAAGAAAACCTTTCTGGAGTGTTTTTCACGGCCTCCTTTACATTATTTCATCATATGGCACGTTTTTACAACATGTTTGAAAAATCGCATTTTTTTTTCGACATAGTATAGTAAGGCGTTTTTTTGCGCCAAAATTCATGATGATTGTTTTTTCAAAGAAAACCTTTCTGGAGTGTTTTTCACGGCCTCCTTTACATTATTTCATCATATGGCACGTTTTTACAACATGTTTGAAAAATCGCATTTTTTTTCGACATAGTATAGTAAGGCGTTTTTTTTGCGCCAAAATTCATGATGATTTTTTTTTCAAAGAAAACCTTTCTGGAGTGTTTTTCACGGCCTCCTTTACATTATTTCATCATATGGCACGT
Organism: Amphiprion clarkii; assembly: GCA_027123335.1. NCBI lineage: Eukaryota > Metazoa > Chordata > Actinopteri > Pomacentridae > Amphiprion > Amphiprion clarkii. Next base: position 9,642,878 of record CM049586.1, read on the forward strand.
TTTTACAACATGTTTGAAAAATCACATTTTTTTTCGACATAGTATAGTAAGGCGTTTTTTTGCGCCAAAATTCATGATGATTTTTTTTCAAAGAAAACCTTTCTGGAGTGTTTTTCACGGCCTCCTTTACATTATTTCATCATATGGCACGTTTTTACAACATGTTTGAAAAATCACATTTTTTTTCGACATAGTATAGTAAGGCGTTTTTTTTGCGCCAAAATTCATGATGATTTTTTTTCAAAGAAAACCTTTCTGGAGTGTTTTTCACGGCCTCCTTTACATTATTTCATCATATGGCACGTTTTTACAACATGTTTGAAAAATCGCATTTTTTTTCGACATAGTATAGTAAGGCGTTTTTTTGCGCCAAAATTCATGATGATTTTTTTTTCAAAGAAAACCTTTCTGGAGTGTTTTTCACGGCCTCCTTTACATTATTTCATCATATGGCACGTTTTTACAACATGTTTGAAAAATCACATTTTTTTTTCGACATAGTATAGTAAGGCGTTTTTTTGCGCCAAAATTCATGATGATTTTTTTTTCAAAGAAAACCTTTCTGGAGTGTTTTTCACGGCCTCCTTTACATTATTTCATCATATGGCACGTTTTTACAACATGTTTGAAAAATCGCATTTTTTTTCGACATAGTATAGTAAGGCGTTTTTTTTGCGCCAAAATTCATGATGATTTTTTTTTCAAAGAAAACCTTTCTGGAGTGTTTTTCACGCCCTCCTTTACATTATTTCATCATATGGCACGTTTTTACAACATGTTTGAAAAATCACATTTTTTTTCGACATAGTATAGTAAGGCGTTTTTTTGCGCCAAAATTCATGATGATTTTTTTTTCAAAGAAAACCTTTCTGGAGTGTTTTTCACGGCCTCCTTTACATTATTTCATCATATGGCACGTTTTTACAACATGTTTGAAAAATCGCATTTTTTTTCGACATAGTATAGTAAGGCGTTTTTTTGCGCCAAAATTCATGATGATTTTTTTTTCAAAGAAAACCTTTCTGGAGTGTTTTTCACGCCCTCCTTTACATTATTTCATCATATGGCACGTTTTTACAACATGTTTGAAAAATCGCATTTTTTTTCGACATAGTATAGTAAGGCGTTTTTTTGCGCCAAAATTCATGATGATTTTTTTTTCAAAGAAAACCTTTCTGGAGTGTTTTTCACGGCCTCCTTTACATTATTTCATCATATGGCACGTTTTTACAACATGTTTGAAAAATCGCATTTTTTTTCGACATAGTATAGTAAGGCGTTTTTTTGCGCCAAAATTCATGATGATTTTTTTTTCAAAGAAAACCTTTCTGGAGTGTTTTTCACGGCCTCCTTTACATTATTTCATCATATGGCACGTTTTTACAACATGTTTGAAAAATCGCATTTTTTTTCGACATAGTATAGTAAGGCGTTTTTTTGCGCCAAAATTCATGATGATTTTTTTTTCAAAGAAAACCTTTCTGGAGTGTTTTTCACGGCCTCCTTTACATTATTTCATCATATGGCACGTTTTTACAACATGTTTGAAAAATCGCATTTTTTTTCGACATAGTATAGTAAGGCGTTTTTTTGCGCCAAAATTCATGATGATTTTTTTTTCAAAGAAAACCTTTCTGGAGTGTTTTTCACGGCCTCCTTTACATTATTTCATCATATGGCACGTTTTTACAACATGTTTGAAAAATCGCATTTTTTTTCGACATAGTATAGTAAGGCGTTTTTTTTGCGCCAAAATTCATGATGATTTTTTTTTCAAAGAAAACCTTTCTGGAGTGTTTTTCACGCCCTCCTTTACATTATTTCATCATATGGCACGTTTTTACAACATGTTTGAAAAATCGCATTTTTTTTCGACATAGTATAGTAAGGCGTTTTTTTGCGCCAAAATTCATGATGATTTTTTTTTCAAAGAAAACCTTTCTGGAGTGTTTTTCACGGCCTCCTTTACATTATTTCATCATATGGCACGTTTTTACAACATGTTTGAAAAATCACATTTTTTTTCGACATAGTATAGTAAGGCGTTTTTTTTGCGCCAAAATTCATGATGATTTTTTTTTCAAAGAAAACCTTTCTGGAGTGTTTTTCACGGCCTCCTTTACATTATTTCATCATATGGCACGTTTTTACAACATGTTTGAAAAATCGCATTTTTTTTCGACATAGTATAGTAAGGCGTTTTTTTGCGCCAAAATTCATGATGATTTTTTTTTCAAAGAAAACCTTTCTGGAGTGTTTTTCACGGCCTCCTTTACATTATTTCATCATATGGCACGTTTTTACAACATGTTTGAAAAATCACATTTTTTTTCGACATAGTATAGTAAGGCGTTTTTTTGCGCCAAAATTCATGATGATTTTTTTTTCAAAGAAAACCTTTCTGGAGTGTTTTTCACGCCCTCCTTTACATTATTTCATCATATGGCACGTTTTTACAACATGTTTGAAAAATCGCATTTTTTTTCGACATAGTATAGTAAGGCGTTTTTTTGCGCCAAAATTCATGATGATTTTTTTTTCAAAGAAAACCTTTCTGGAGTGTTTTTCACGGCCTCCTTTACATTATTTCATCATATGGCACGTTTTTACAACATGTTTGAAAAATCAGCATTTTTTTTCGACATAGTATAGTAAGGCGTTTTTTTGCGCCAAAATTCATGATGATTTTTTTTTCAAAGAAAACCTTTCTGGAGTGTTTTTCACGGCCTCCTTTACATTATTTCATCATATGGCACGTTTTTGCAACATGTTTGAAAAATCACATTTTTTTTCGACATAGTATAGTAAGGCGTTTTTTTGCGCCAAAATTCATGATATTTTTTTTTTCAAAGAAAACCTTTCTGGAGTGTTTTTCACGCCCTCCTCCACATTATTTCATCATATCGCACGTTTTTGCAACATGTTTGAAAAATCACATTTTTTTTCGACATAGTATAGTAAGGCGTTTTTTTTGCGCCAAAATTCATGATATTTTTTTTTCAAAGAAAACCTTTCTGGAGTGTTTTTCACGCCCTCCTCTACATTATTTCATCATATGGCACGTTTTTACAACATGTTTGAAAAATCGCATTTTTTTTCGACATAGTATAGTAAGGCGTTTTTTTTGCGCCAAAATTCATGATCATTTTCTTTTCAAAGAAAACCTTTCTGGAGTGTTTTTCACGGCCTCCTTTACATTATTTCATCATATGGCACGTTTTTGCAACATGTTTGAAAAATCACATTTTTTTTTCGACATAGTATAGTAAGGCGTTTTTTTCGCCAAAATTTATGATGAGTGTTTTTTCAAAGAAAACCTTTCTGGAGTGTTTTTCACGGCCTCCTTTACATTATTTCATCATATGGCATGTTTTTACAACATGTTAGAAAAGTCGCATTTTTTGTCGACATAGTATAGTAAGGCGTTTTTTTGCGCCAAAATTCATGATGATTTTCTTTTCAAAGAAAACCTTTCTAGAGTGTTTTTTTTAGGGCCTCCTTTACATTATTTCATCATATGGCACGTTTTTACAACATGTTAGAAAAGTCGCATTTTTTTCCGACATAGTATAGTAAGGCGTTTTTTTCGCCAAACTTTATGATGAGTGTTTTTTCAAAGAAAACCTTTCTGGAGTGTTTTTCACGGCCTCCTTTACATTATTTCATCATATGGCACGTTTTTGTAACATGTTTGAAAAATCACAATTTTTTTTCGACATAGTATAGTAAGGCGTTTTTTTTTGCGCCAAAATTCATGATGATTTTCTTTTCAAAGAAAACCTTTCTGGAGTGTTTTTCACGGCCTCCTTTACATTATTTCATCATATGGCACGTTTTTACAACATGTTAGAAAAGTCGCATTTTTTTTCGACATAGTATAGTAAGGCGTTTTTTTGCGCCAAAATTCATGATGATTTTCTTTTCAAAGAAAACCTTTCTGGAGTGTTTTTCACGGCCTCCTTTACATTATTTCATCATATGGCACGTTTTTGCAACATGTTTGAAAAATCACATTTTTTTTTCGACATAGTATAGTAAGGCGTTTTTTTCGCCAAAATTTATGATGAGTCTTTTGTCAAAGAAAACCTTTCTGGAGTGTTTTCCACGGCCTCCTCCACATTATTTCATAATATCGCATGGTTTTACAACATGTTAGAAAAATCGCATTTTTTTTTCAACATAGTATAGTAAGGCGTTTTTTTGCGCCAAAATTCATGATGATTTTTTTTTTTTTCAAAGAAAACGGTTCTGGAGTGTTTTTCACGGCCTCCTTTACATTATTTCATCATATGGCACGTTTTTGCAACATGTTTGAAAAATCACATTTTTTTTTCGACATAGTATAGTAAGGCGTTTTTTTGCGCCAAAATTCATGATGATTTTTTTTTCAAAGAAAACCTTTCTGGAGTGTTTTTCACGCCCTCCTCCACATTATTTCATCATATCGCATGTTTTTACAACATGTTTGAAAAATCAGATTTTTTTTTCGACATAGTATAGTAAGGCGTTTTTTTCGCCAAAATTTATGATGAGTGTTTTTTCAAAGAAAACCTTTCTGGAGTGTTTTTTTCCGGCCTCCTTTACATTATTTCATCATATAGCACGTTTTTGCAACATGTTTGAAAAATCACATTTTTTTTTCGACATAGTATAGTAAGGCGTTTTTTTGCGCCAAAATTCATGATATTTTTTTTTCAAAGAAAACCTTTCTGGAGTGTTTTCCACGGCCTCCTCCACATTATTTCATCATATGGCACGTTTTTACAACATGTTTGAAAAAGCGCATTTTTTTTCGACATAGTATAGTAAGGCGTTTTTTTTCGCCAAAATTTATGATGAGTGTTTTTTCAAAGAAAACCTTTCTGGAGTGTTTTTCACGGCCTCCTTTACATTATTTCATCATATGGCACATTTTTACAACATGTTAGAAAAGTCGCATTTTTTCTTCGACATAGTATAGTAAGGCGTTTTTTTCGCCAAAATTCATGATGAGTGTTTTTTCAAAGAAAACCTTTCTGGAGTGTTTTTCACGGCCTCCTTTACATTATTTCATCATATGGCACGTTTTTGTAACATGTTTGAAAAATCACAATTTTTTTTCGACATAGTATAGTAAGGCGTTTTTTTTGCGCCAAAATTCATGATGATTTTCATTTCAAAGAAAACCTTTCTGGAGTGTTTTTCATGGCCTCCTTTACATTATTTCATCATATGGCACGTTTTTACAACATGTTAGAAAAGTCGCATTTTTTTTCGACATAGTATAGTAAGGCGTTTTTTTGCGCCAAAATTCAGGATGATTTTCTTTTCAAAGAAAACCTTTCTGGAGTGTTTTTCACGGCCTTCTTTACATTATTTCATCATATGGCACGTTTTTGCAACATGTTTGAAAAATCACATTTTTTTTTCGACATAGTATAGTAAGGCGTTTTTTTCGCCAAAATTTATGATGAGTCTTTTTTCAAAGAAAACCTTTCTGCAGTGTTTTTCACGGCCTCCTTTACATTATTTCATCATATGGCACGTTTTTACAACATGTTAGAAAAGTCGCATTTTTTTTCGACATAGTATAGTAAGGCGTTTTTTTGCGCCAAAATTCATGATGATTTTTTTTTTTCAAAGAAAACGGTTCTGGAGTGTTTTTCACGGCCTCCTTTACATTATTTCATCATATGGCACGTTTTTGCAACATGTTTGAAAAATCACATTTTTTTTTCGACATAGTATAGTAAGGCGTTTTTTTGCGCCAAAATTCATGATTTTTTTTTTCAAAGAAAACCTTTCTGGAGTGTTTTTCACGCCCTCCTCCACATTATTTCATCATATCGCATGTTTTTACAACATGTTTGAAAAATCACATTTTTTTTTCGACATAGTATAGTAAGGCGTTTTTTTCGCCAAAATTTATGATGAGTGTTTTTTCAAAGAAAACCTTTCTGGAGTGTTTTTTTCCGGCCTTCTTTACATTATTTCATCATATGGCACGTTTTTGCAACATGTTTGAAAAATCACATTTTTTTTTCGACATAGTATAGTAAGGCGTTTTTTTGCGCCAAAATTCATGATATTTTTTTTTCAAAGAAAACCTTTCTGGAGTGTTTTCCATGGCCTCCTTTACATTATTTCATCATATGGCATGTTTTTACAACATGTTAGAAAAGTCGCATTTTTTGTCGACATAGTATAGTAAGGCGTTTTTTTGCGCCAAAATTCATGATGATTTTCTTTTCAAAGAAAACCTTTCTGGAGTGTTTTTTTTACGGCCTCCTTTACATTATTTCATGATATGGCACGTTTTTGCAACATGTTTGAAAAATCACAATTTTTTTTCGACATAGTATACTAAGGCGTTTTTTTTGCGCCAAAATTCATGATGAGTCTTTTTTCAAAGAAAACCTTTCTGGAGTGTTTTTCACGGCCTCCTCCACATTATTTCATCATATGGCATGTTTGTACAACATGTTTGAAAAATCGCATTTTTTTTCGACATAGTATAGTAAGGCGTTTTTGTGCGCCAAAATTCATGATGAATTTTTTTTTTTTCAAAGAAAACGGTTCTGGAGTGTTTTTCACGGCCTCCTTTACATTATTTCATCATATGGCACGTTTTTGCAACATGTTTGAAAAATCACATTTTTTTTTCGACATAGTATAGTAAGGCGTTTTTTTGCGCCAAAATTCATGATATTTTTTTTTTCAAAGAAAACCTTTCTGGAGTGTTTTTCACGCCCTCCTCCACATTATTTCATCATATCGCATGTTTTTACAACATGTTTGAAAAATCAGATTTTTTTTTCGACATAGTATAGTAAGGCGTTTTTTTCGCCAAAATTTATGATGAGTGTTTTTTCAAAGAAAACCTTTCTGGAGTGTTTTTTTCCGGCCTTCTTTACATTATTTCATCATATAGCACGTTTTTGCAACATGTTTGAAAAATCACATTTTTTTTTCGACATAGTATAGTAAGGCGTTTTTTTTGCGCCAAAATTCATGATATTTTTTTTTTCAAAGAAAACCTTTCTGGAGTGTTTTTCACGCCCTCCTCCACATTATTTCATCATATCGCACGTTTTTGCAACATGTTTGAAAAATCACATTTTTTTTTCGACATAGTATAGTAAGGCGTTTTTTTGCGCCAAAATTCATGATGAGTGTTTTTTCAAAGAAAACCTTTCTGGAGTGTTTTTTTCCGGCCTTCTTTACATTATTTCATCATATAGCACGTTTTTGCAACATGTTTGAAAAATCACATTTTTTTTTCGACATAGTATAGTAAGGCGTTTTTTTTGCGCCAAAATTCATGATATTTTTTTTTCAAAGAAAACCTTTCTGGAGTGTTTTTCACGCCCTCCTCCACATTATTTCATCATATGGCACGTTTTTGCAACATGTTTGAAAAATCACATTTTTTTTTCGACATAGTATAGTAAGGCGTTTTTTTGCGCCAAAATTCATGATATTTTTTTTTTCAAAGAAAACCTTTCTGGAGTGTTTTCCACGCCCTCCTCCACATTATTTCATCATATCGCATGTTTTTACAACATGTTTGAAAAATCGCATTTTTTTTCGACATAGTATAGTAAGGCATTTTTTTGCGCCAAAATTCATGATCATTTTCTTTTCAAAGAAAACCTTTCTGGAGTGTTTTTCACGGCCTTCTTTACATTATTTCATCATATGGCACGTTTTTGCAACATGTTTGAAAAATCACATTTTTTTTTCGACATAGTATAGTAAGGCGTTTTTTTCGCCAAAATTTATGAGTGTTTTTTCAAAGAAAACCTTTCTGGAGTGTTTTTCACGGCCTCCTTTACATTATTTCATCATATGGCATGTTTTTACAACATGTTAGAAAAGTCGCATTTTTTGTCGACATAGTATAGTAAGGCGTTTTTTTGCGCCAAAATTCATGATGATTTTCTTTTCAAAGAAAACCTTTCTAGAGTGTTTTTTTTACGGCCTCCTTTACATTATTTCATCATATGGCACGTTTTTACAACATGTTTGAAAAGTCGCATTTTTTTTCGACATAGTATAGTAAGGCGTTTTTTTGCGCCAAAATTCATGATGAGTTTTTTTTCAAAGAAAACCTTTCTGGAGTGTTTTTCACGGCCTCCTTTACATTATTTCATCATATGGCACGTTTTTACAACATGTTTGAAAAATCACATTTTTTTTCGACATAGTATAGTAAGGCGTTTTTTTGCGCCAAAATTTATGATGAGTTTTTTTTCAAAGAAAACCTTTCTGGAGTGTTTTTCACGGCCTCCTTTACATTATTTCATCATATGGCACGTTTTTACAACATGTTAGAAAAATCGCATTTTTTTTCGACATAGTATAGTAAGGCGTTTTTTTGCGCCAAAATTCATGATGATTTTTTTTTCAAAGAAAACCTTTCTGGAGTGTTTTTCACGGCCTCCTTTACATTATTTCATCATATGGCACGTTTTTACAACATGTTTGAAAAATCACATTTTTTTTCGACATAGTATAGTAAGGCGTTTTTTTGCGCCAAAATTCATGATGATTTTTTTTTCAAAGAAAACCTTTCTGGAGTGTTTTTCACGGCCTCCTTTACATTATTTCATCATATGGCACGTTTTTACAACATGTTTGAAAAATCGCATTTTTTTTCGACATAGTATAGTAAGGCGTTTTTTTGCGCCAAAATTCATGATGATTTTTTTTCAAAGAAAACCTTTCTGGAGTGTTTTTCACGGCCTCCTTTACATTATTTCATCATATGGCACGTTTTTACAACATGTTTGAAAAATCACATTTTTTTTTCGACATAGTATAGTAAGGCGTTTTTTTGCGCCAAAATTCATGATGATTTTTTTTCAAAGAAAACCTTTCTGGAGTGTTTTTCACGGCCTCCTTTACATTATTTCATCATATGGCATGTTTTTACAACATGTTTGAAAAATCGCATTTTTTTTCGACATAGTATAGTAAGGCGTTTTTTTGCGCCAAAATTCATGATGATTTTTTTTTCAAAGAAAACCTTTCTGGAGTGTTTTTCACGGCCTCCTTTACATTATTTCATCATATGGCACGTTTTTACAACATGTTTGAAAAATCGCATTTTTTTTCGACATAGTATAGTAAGGCGTTTTTTTGCGCCAAAATTCATGATGAGTTTTTTTTCAAAGAAAACCTTTCTGGAGTGTTTTTCACGGCCTCCTTTACATTATTTCATCATATGGCACGTTTTTACAACATGTTTGAAAAATCACATTTTTTTTCGACATAGTATAGTAAGGCGTTTTTTTGCGCCAAAATTCATGATGATTTTTTTTCAAAGAAAACCTTTCTGGAGTGTTTTTCACGGCCTCCTTTACATTATTTCATCATATGGCACGTTTTTACAACATGTTTGAAAAATCACATTTTTTTTCGACATAGTATAGTAAGGCGTTTTTTTGCGCCAAAATTCATGATGATTTTTTTTCAAAGAAAACCTTTCTGGAGTGTTTTTCACGGCCTCCTTTACATTATTTCATCATATGGCACGTTTTTACAACATGTTAGAAAAGTCGCATTTTTTTTCGACATAGTATAGTAAGGCGTTTTTTTGCGCCAAAATTCATGATGATTTTTTTTTCAAAGAAAACCTTTCTGGAGTGTTTTTCACGGCCTCCTTTACATTATTTCATCATATGGCACGTTTTTACAACATGTTTGAAAAATCACATTTTTTTTCGACATAGTATAGTAAGGCGTTTTTTTGCGCCAAAATTCATGATGATTTTTTTTCAAAGAAAACCTTTCTGGAGTGTTTTTCACGGCCTCCTTTACATTATTTCATCATATGGCACGTTTTTACAACATGTTAGAAAAGTCGCATTTTTTTTCGACATAGTATAGTAAGGCGTTTTTTTGCGCCAAAATTCATGATGATTTTCTTTTCAAAGAAAACCTTTCTGGAGTGTTTTTCACGGCCTCCTTTACATTATTTCATCATATGGCACGTTTTTACAACATGTTTGAAAAATCACATTTTTTTTTCGACATAGTATAGTAAGGCGTTTTTTTGCGCCAAAATTTATGATGATTTTTTTTCAAAGAAAACCTTTCTGGAGTGTTTTTCACGGCCTCCTTTACATTATTTCATCATATGGCACGTTTTTACAACATGTTTGAAAAATCACATTTTTTTTCGACATAGTATAGTAAGGCGTTTTTTTTGCGCCAAAATTCATGATGATTTTCTTTTCAAAGAAAACCTTTCTGGAGTGTTTTTCACGGCCTCCTTTACATTATTTCATCATATGGCACGTTTTTGCAACATGTTTGAAAAATCACATTTTTTTTTCGACATAGTATAGTAAGGTTTTTTTTGCGCGAAAATTCATGATTTTTTTTTTCAAAGAAAACCTTTCTGGAGTGTTTTTCACGCCCTCCACATTATTTCATCATATCGCATGTTTTTACAACATGTTTGAAAAATCACATTTTTTTTTCGACATAGTATAGTAAGGCGTTTTTTTCGCCAAAATTTATGATGAGTGTTTTTTCAAAGAAAACCTTTCTGGAGTGTTTTCCACGGCCTCCTCCACATTATTTCATCATATCGCATGTTTTTACAACATGTTTGAAAAATCGCATTTTTTTTCGACATAGTATAGTAAGGCGTTTTTTTGCGCCAAAATTCATGATGATTTTCTTTTCAAAGAAAACCTTTCTGGAGTGTTTTTTTACGGCCTCCTTTACATTATTTCATCATATGGCACGTTTTTGCAATATGTTTGAAAAATCACATTTTTTGTCGACATAGTATAGTAAGGCGTTTTTTTGCGCCAAAATTCATGATGATTTTCTTTTCAAAGAAAACCTTTCTGGAGTGTTTTTCACGGCCTCCTTTACATTATTTCATCATATGGCACGTTTTTACAACATGTTAGAAAAGTCGCATTTTTTTTCGACATAGTATGGGTAAGGCGTTTTGTTGCGCCAAAATTCATGATGATTTTCTTTTCAAAGAAAACCTTTCTGGAGTGTTTTTTTACAGCCTTCTTTACATTATTTCTTCATATGGCAAGTTTTTGCAACATGTTTGAAAAATCACATTTTTTTTCGACATAGTATTGTAAGGCGTTTTTTTGCGCCAAAATTCATGTTATTTCTTTTTTCAAAGAAAACCTTTCTGGAGTGTTTTTCACAGCCTCCTTTACATTATTTCATCATATGGCACGTTTTTACAACATGTTTGAAAAATCACATTTTTTTTCGACAGTATAGTAAGGCGTTTTTTTTCGCCAAAATTTATAATGAGTCTTTTTTCAAAGAAAACCTTTCTGGAGTGTTTTTCACGGCCTCCTTTACATTATTTCATCATATGGCACGTTTTTACAACATGTTAGAAAAGTCGCATTTTTTTTCGACATACTATAGTAAGGCTTTTTTTTGCGCCAAAATTCATGATGAATTTTTTTTCAAAGAAAACCTTTCTGGAGTGTTTTTTTACGGCCTCCTTTACATTATTTCATCATATGGCACGTTTTTACAACATGTTTGAAAAATCACATTTTTTTTTCGACATAGTATAGTAAGGCGTTTTTTTGCACCAAAATTCATGATTTTTTTTTTTCAAAGAAAACCTTTCTGGAGTGTTTTTCACGGCCTCCTCCACATTATTTCATCATATGGCATGTTTGTACAACATGTTTGAAAAATCGCATTTTTTTTCGACATAGTATAGTAAGGCGTTTTTTTGCGCCAAAATTCATGATATTTTTTTTTTCAAAGAAAACCTTAGATGGTTTTGGTGACGTTTCGGACGACATACTATACTATGACCTTTTTGGTGACGTTTTGGACGACATACTATACCATGACATTTTTGGTGACGTTTGGACGACATGCTATACTATGACTTTTTCTTGACGTTTTGGACGACATACTATACTATGACGTTTTTAGTGCCATTTTGGACGACATACTATACTATGACGTTTTTGGTGATGTTTTGGACGACATACTATACTATGACTTTTTATTGACATTTTGGACGACATACTATACTATGACTATTTATTGACGTTTTGGATGACATACTATACTATGACGTTTTTGGTGACGTTTTGGACGACATACTATAGTATGACGTTTTAGATGACGTTTTGGACGACATACTATACTATGATGGTCTTGGTGACGTTTTGGACGACAAACTATACTATGATGGTTTTGGTGATGTTTTGGACGACATACTATACTTTGACGTTTTTGGTAAATTTTTGGACGACATACTATACTATGACGTTTTTAGTGCCATTTTGGACGACATACTATACTATGACGTTTTTGGTGATGTTTTGGACGACATACTATAGTATGACTTTTTCTTGACGTTTTGGACGACATACTATACTATGATGTTTTTGGTGACGTTTTGGACGACATACTATACAATGACTTTTTCTTGACGTTTTGGACGACAGACTGTACTATGACGTTTTTGGTGACATTTTGGACGACATACTATACTATGACTTTTTTGGTGACGTTTTGGACGACATACTATAGTATGACTTTTTATTGACGTTTTGGACGACATACTATACTATGACGTTTTTGGGACGTGTTGGACGACATACTATACTATGACGTTTTTGGGACGTGTTGGACGACATACTATACTATGACGTTTTAGGTGACGTTTTGGATGACATACTATACTATGATGGTTTTGGTGACGTTTTGGACGACATACTATACTATGACATTTTTGGTGACGTTTGGACGACATGCTATACTATGACTTTTTCTTGACGTTTTGGATGACATACTATACCATGATGGTTTTGTTGACGTTTTGGACGACATTCTATACTATGATGGTTTTGGTGACGTTTTGGACGACATACTATACTATGACGTTTTTGGTAAATTTTTGGACGACATACTATACTATGACGTTTTTAGTGCCATTTTGGACGACATCCTATACAATGACTTTTTCTTGACGTTTTGGACGACAGACTATACTATGACGTTTTTGGTGACATTTTGGACGACATACTATACTATGACGTTTTTGGTGATGTTTTGGACGACATACTATAGTATGAATTTTTATTGACGTTTTGGACGACATACTATACTATGACGTTTTTGGTGACGTGTTGGACGACATACTATACTATGACGTTTTTGGTGACGTGTTGGACGACACACTATACTGTGACGTTTTTGGTGACATTTTGGACGACATACTATACTATGACGTTTTTGGTGACGTGTTGGACATACTATACCATGATGTTTTTGGTGACGTTTTGGACGACATACTATACTATGATGGTTTTTGTGACGTTCTGGACGACATACTATACTATGACCTTTTTGGTGACGTTTTGGACGACATACTATACTATGACATTTTTGGTGACGTGTTGGACATACTATACCATGATGTTTTTGGTGACGTTTTGGACGACATACTATACTATGATGGTTTTTGTGACGTTCTGGACGACATACTATACTATGACCTTTTTGGTGACGTTTTGGACGACATACTATACTATGACATTTTTGGTGACATTTGGATGACATGGGCTGTACAGTGGCGTAGTGGTTAGCGCTTTCGCCTTGCAGCGAGAAGGTCCCTTCTTCACGTCCCGGCTCGGACCTGGGATCTTTCTGCATGGAGTTTGCATGTTCTCCCTGTGCATGCGTGGGTTTTCTCCGGGTACTCCGGCTTCCTCCCACAGTCCAAAAACATGCTAAGGTTAATTGATTATTCTAAATTTCCCCTAGGTGTGAATGTGTGAGTGCTTGTGTGTCCCTATATGTGGCCCTGCGACGGACTGGCGACCTGTCTAGGGTGTCCCCTGCCTTCGCCCGAGTCAGCTGGGATAGGCTCCAGCCCCCCCCGCGACCCTAGTGAGGATTAAGCGGTGTATAGATGATGGATTTGGACGACATACTATACTATGACTTTTTCTTGACGTTTTGGATGACATACTATACTATGATGTTTTTGGGACGTGTTGGACGACATACTATACTATGACGTTTTAGGTGACGTTTTGGACGACATACTATACTATGATGGTTTTTGTGACGTTCTGGACGACAAACTATACTATGATGGTTTTGGTGATGTTTTGGGCGACATACTATACTATGACGTTTTTGGTAAATTTTTGGACGACATACTATACTATGACGTTTTTAGTGCCATTTTGGACGACATACTATACTATGACGTTTTTGGTGACGTTTTGGACGACATACTATACTATGATGTTTTTGGTGACGTTTTGGACGACATACTATACTATGACGTTTTTGGTGACGTTTTGGACGACATACTATAGCATGACTTTTTATTGACGTTTTGGACGACATACTATACTATGACGGTTTTGGTGACGTTTTGGACGACATACTATACTACGATGGTTTTGGTGATGTTTTGGACGACATACTATACTATGACGTTTTTGGTAAATTTTTGGACGACATACTATACTATGACGTTTTTTGTGCCATTTTGGACGACATACTATACTATGACGTTTTTGGTGACGTTTTGGACGACATACTATACTATGACTTTTTCTTGACATTTTGGATGACATACTATACTATGATGGTTTTGTTGACGTTTTGGACGACATTCTATACTATGATGGTTTTGGTGACGTTTTGGACGACATACTATACTATGACGTTTTTGGTAAATTTTTGGACGACATACTATCCTATGACGTTTTTAGTGCCATTTTGGACGACATACTATACAATGACTTTTTCTTGACGTTTTGGACGACAGACTATACTATGACGTTTTTGGTGACATTTTGGACGACATACTATACTATGACGTTTTTGGTGATGTTTTGGACGACATACTATAGTATGACTTTTTATTGACGTTTTGGACGACATACTATACTATGACGTTTTTGGTGACGTGTTGGACGACATACTATACTATGACGTTTTTGGTGACGGTTTGGACGACATACTATACTATGACGTTTTTGGTGACGTGTTGGACGACATACTATACTATGACGTTTTCGGTGACGGTTTGGATGACATACTATACTATGATGTTTTGGTGACGTTTTGGACGACATACTATACTATGACGTTTTTGGTAATGTTTTGGACGACATACTATAGCATGACTTTTGATTGACGTTTTGGACGACATACTATACTATGACGTTTTTGGTAATGTTTTGGACGACATACTATAGCATGACTTTTGATTGACGTTTTGGACGACATACTATACTATGACGTGTTTGGTGACGTTTTGGACGACACAAAACTATGATGTTTTTGGTGACGTGTTGGACGACATACTATACTAGGTCGTTTTTGGTGACGTTTTGGACGACATACTATACTATGACGTTTTTGGTGACGTGTTGGACGACATACTATACTATGACGTTTTTGGTGAGGTGTAGGACGACATACTATACTAGGACGTTTTTGGTGACGTGTTGGACGACATACTATACCATGACGTTTTTGGTAAATTTTTGGATGACATACTATACTATGACTTTTTCTTGACGTTTTGGATGACATACTATACTATGACGTTTTTGGTAACGTTTTGGACGACATACTATACTATGACTTTTTCTTGACATTTTGGATGACATACTATACTATGACGTTTTTGGTGACGTTTTGGACGATATACTATGATGTTCTTTGTGACGTGGTGCTGGGGTGCATAGGGGGGGCTCCAAGCCAAACAGGTTGGGAACCACTGTGCTATATGATGATGTTTTCAGAGCGACAAGCTATACGATGACGTTTTTTGGCCATGACGTTTGTTGGACAACACGCTATACTATAGGCTTTTTTAATTGACATATTACTATGACGTTTTTTTTTGTTTTAGTTTTTTTTTTTTTTTTTTAAAGCAACATTTTATAAGAATTTGAACAGTTTTAAAAATTACTCTACTTTTACTTGTGCAATGAAATATTATTCTCTGGCATTCTTTTAGACAACATACTCCGATGTTTTCTTGAATAACACTATTTTGACAATATACTTCACTGTGACATTTTTTGAACCACATCATACATGACAATTTCACGCAACATCCTATCATTTTGTGCTTTTTGAACCACATAATAATCTATGGTTTGTTTGTTTTTTGCCGACATGCTATACTAAGAACAACAGGCCATACTATGTTATTCTTGAAAAGTATACTATACTTTGACATTTTCTGAACTACATCCTATACTATGGCGTTATGCACAGAGTGCTTTGGTTATAAGTTGATTCATAATCTAGATTTTTTTCTGTTTTGTTTTTTGACGGGATTACCACAGACCTGACCGTGAACAACGTTGACACCCACCTGAGGGAGACGCTGCCTAAGATCTCAAGGCTGCTTGGTTGTGGTCTTTCTGGCCCTGCTCCAGAATGCCTTCATCAACTATGTCTTCTTTTGAAGAGGCCCTCAGATGCTGCAATCTCTGACCTTAAGGAGGAACTGCTACCTTCACTCTGTAACAAGAAGGCAGTTATTTTAAAGACACAGCTCCTGGCGGCTTTGAGTGAAAGTTTAACATCCATCAAAACGGAACTACAGAGTTAAATCTGAGCTGTCAGTCAGTATTTCAAACATCAAGTCTGACCCAGCTGCCCTAAAGCATGCTGTGGGTGAAACAGAAACTTCACTCTCCACATCACCGACGACATCGTCACACTCCAAAGCAGAGCACCTGTCTGCTGAACTTTTAAAAGTGGACAATAAATGTGAATAATGTGAGCAGCAGCAGCCTGTGAGCAGCAAAACAGATGTGAAGAGAAAGAAGTCATTTTCTTTTTCTTTTTCCTTCACAGACTTTTCAGGAAATTATTTTCTCAGGTTTTCTCTTGAGGCATAAAGACTCATTTTGTCACAGCCACAGCTTAAGACTGTGGGCTGTGGTAGTACTCCCTCCTCCCTCGGCCATGCTCTCTCTCTCTCCTAGGTGTGTTCGTGGTGAAGCTGGCGGCAGGTGTGTTGCATGTTAATCAGCAGATGAGGTACAGGTGGGAGCTGTGTGACTGGTCTCTGGGCGTCTCCATAAAAGCAGACTGCACCCGTCATTTGAAGCTGGACCGTTGTCTAATCTCCAGTCAGTACAGGGAATAGAACTGTCTTTGCCACCAGCCTTTGGACTTTTAATCATCCTGTTTTCTGTGTTTACCAAAGCTGACTCCTGCCTGCTGTGTTCCGGGATCCTCAATCTAAAATGTCACTGACTGAGCTATATTAATTAAATCAAGATATTTCAAATTGAAAGAAACCCAACATTGACTGAAAGATTTCCGTCAATTAAACCTCAAATTCATTTACCTAAGAAAACCGTATTTCAATGTCTTACCTTAAAATTACCTACATTTTAAAAAAAAATATAGGTGCAAAGTAAAAGTTTCACACTAAAGATGAATTACTGATGAAAATTTAATTGCATTAACTAAATTATTATGAGAAAACAGAAATCCATTTCTAATATTTGTATCAAATGTGTTTATGTCTATAAAATGCACTGGGCATCAATAAAAATGTCTGCATAGTGAAATACATGAAGTCCATCTGCATTTATACATCATATTGATGTTTAAATAATGGGAACTGCAGCCCACGTTCAAAATAAAAGCCGTGATTTGTTTTATGGAAAAATTACGTGATTTCAAAAATGTGATTTTGAAAATGTAAATCAAACTGTAATAAGCGTTAGCTAGCTGCTCCACTTGCTCTGAATAGTTTTGTTCTCATCTTTGTCTAGCCCAAACGAAAAATTAATCCATATTCTGGCTACATTACCGACAGCAGCGTCCCTGGAGTGACCGAAAAGGATAGCCGACCTAGCGGAAGTGCTAATGAGGTCTGCTCCGGCACGGATTATTACCGTCACACATGTAGCTTTGAAAATAAATCTTCTACAAGCTGTAGCTCCGTTTCAGTGTGAGCTCTAATGTTTCTCTGTGTGACTGTCTGGCTTCCTCTAATAAAGTCCTCCTGTTCACTGGGAGCTGCAGCTACCAGAGATACGAATATCTATGTATGGGTCAGACTGACCGTGAGCCGGAGAGCAGCGATTGGTCAGACTGAGAGCCGGAGAGCATTGATTGGTCAGACTGAGAGCTGGAGAGCAGCGATTAGTCAGAGTGACTGAGACGGCTCGATAAATTCTGTTTTAATTATCAGCAGATATAAATAAATCTACGTTTATGTTCCTCCACAGAACTGTTACTGATGAATGTTAATCTCAGTTCAGTTCTGAGTTAATATCTCTGTTCTTTGCTTCATTTTTTTTTGCTCTAACAGTGTTGGGAACATCTAGTCTGATGGACTGAGAACTACAGAGAACATGAACATCCAGCTGTGGTTGTCTGAAGAGTCTTCTCTCCTTCATCACTGTGAGGAAGAGCAGCACTGATGTCCTCCTCATGCTTCCAGTAATAACAATAATGCTGCAGATTCAGCTCCTCTCTTCAGAATACAACTTGTCTTGTGACTGTTCAGTTTTACACTTCCCTGTCAACAACATATTTATTTCATCCATTTATTTTGTGTGTTTACACATCTTTACAGTTCACAATAGTTAAACAATGTAGCTTTTAAATGTGCAATAAAGGAAATAATGAAGCTTCTGCTCTGAATGTGTTGTTTAATACAACATATCTGCTATAAATAATGGCAACATGTACTCTGTATTATGTTGGAGCAAAATCTCATTCTACCAGGAAAACAGACTATGTGTGAGATAGCTCCTGCACATTCACTGAATGAAGCGATAGGAGAAGGTATTTAGGTCTCATTCAGTATGTTTATTACAAATAGATTGAATATAGCATACAGAGCTCTGGGTCCAACTTCCTATTCCTGACAACAACAGAGTTCTTGTCAGTTCACGAAGTCTGACACACTATTCTTCCCCTGACCCAGCCTTATATCTAGTTTCACAGGTGCATAAGCATTCAGGGTGTCTTTCTGCTGGTTGGTTGTCTTCTGCGCATCTAACCCCCTCCTTTGTGTACGAGCAGCCGTCTTTTCTCCCATCTGGATGCTCCGAACCTCACAGCCCTGAAGATGGTTCCCCTCTCTTTGTGGGGGAGGATGAAACCTCAGCAGTTGTTCTTATCTGTGAAACAGAGTCTCCAGCACAACCTTGAAACAGAGTCTCCATCATAACTTTTCACCTAGTTCTTTTCCACTCCTGCATGCCTCACTCATCCAGTACTTTTCCATCTTCATAGACAGTGTAAAATATCATCATAAACGGTGCAAAACATTAGGAATATGATTCTATAAAAGCAAGCTGTTAGTATAAAAACAGTATAAGAACTCCATTTAGAAATATCATAGAAATCCCACAATTATCATTATGCTACAACAGCAGAGATGAAGTTAAAGGTGATAAACAGAACCTGTGAATACTAAGAACAGAGAATAATAGACTGCTGAGAGTTGGTCTGTCCTGTAAGTGAAAGCTAAGCTGGAAATGGTTCGCTGATGATGTCATCCATTCAGTCTCCTTTACAACCAGATGAGGTTTTCCTTCTGATGGCTTCACTCAGAAGATCCTAACAGTGAATATTAGACACCTGAGATGAAGACAGACGTCACACTATCAGCATCAACAGCAGAGGTTCATTTTAAAGTGACCCTGGAAAGATTTCCTCTGTCATATATAGTTTTCCAAGCACTAAAAGACAGAAAGGCCTGTAGTCAGTTTAACTTTAGGGGAGAGGATTTTATTATCTGTGCTGTAATTTAAATGTAATAACTGTAGTGTTCATCATTACTTTGGTCATATTCTGGGAGGCTATTTTTCTAATCTGCACTAAGATGTACTACAACATGTGAATCAGTCATTAAACAATGTTAACGACTAGAGAGTAGATTTACTGTTTTCTCCAGTTTAACTTCAGAGACTCAGCAGATTTTCAGGACTACTGACAACATAGAACCTTAACTTTACTGTTTCAATCCCATTTAGGTTTAAACACATGAAACACAGATGACAGGTAAGGAAACCAACTAACAGATAGCAGAGAGAAAATAAAAGCACATACGTCCATGTTAAAGATGGAATAAAGCAGCTCTGAGTTATTTCAGGTTTTTGTTTTGCAGCTGCTGCAGTGAAACCAGCAGGTTCTGCACCTCTGCTCTCGTCTTCTGCAGCTCTTCTGTGATTTTCCTGCAACATTTCGCTGCTTCTGCACAACAGAACTGAGGCCGACTGTCGCTCATGTTCTTCTCCATCTCGTCCACAGCAGCCAAAGTCTTCGCTGTTTGTCCCGCAACACTCTTCACAGCATCACTGGAAGCCATTTTGTTGCTAATCTGTTGGATGGTTTTCAGCTCCCTCACCAGCGGTTCGATACCTTTTCTGAAATCTTCCCTGGTTCCCTGCGTCCTGTTCGCTCTCTCCAGCTGCCTGCCCTCATCTGTGGAATTGTTTCCTTTAGAGGACCAGTCGATGAAGCTTCCCACCAGATAAACTGTGATGGTCGTGGCATGGAGCGCTCCACATGCCCCTCCGACCGCCCCGCCTAACTCACCAACCGACCCGCCATAAGCGCTGCCGATTGCGCTGCCGGTTGCGAAGCCGACGCCGCACCAGAGAGCTCTGCTGAGTGTGAAGTGAACCTGATAACCGGCCACTTTAGCCGCAACATCAACGGCAGAACCAATGGAGCCGGAAAACGCGCCGCCGATGACTCCACCGAGAACACTGCCGAAAAAGCCGACAGTTGCACCAACGGCATTAATGTCTCTGTTGAACCTGGCAAATGTTGCTGCTCCAACTGCTCCAAAAGCCCCCCACAGTCCGCCGGTGACGCCCCCGCAAACCGCCCCCACAGCTCCACCGCACAGACCAAACAGAGCCGCAGCAAAAACATCCTCACAACCCTCATCGTCGCCTGCTGCTACCCGACTGAAACGCTCTGACGCTTGACGAAAACTGAACTGCTGTTGATCGTAGAGCTGCAGGAAAGACGTCAGACTTCTGATGAGGTTTTCTTGGAGGACGCCAGAAGTGGCCCCTTTAAATGAAAACGCCATTTTTGTGTTTCTGAAGTGAAGTAGCCTACTGGATCAAAGCTCAGCTGTTTGGAAGGATGTAGATCGATGGTGAACACTCGTCCTTGAAGTTTCAAGTTCTTATTTTTCTGCCTGCAAATAAAAAACAAACACAAAAACAAAGATTTGAAACTTGTGCAACTGATTCTGACGCAACTTCAGTAAAATATCTGTGAACTATTTAAATAAACTCCGGACAAAACACTAAAAAAAAATCCTGTCTGACCCCATTCCATTACAATTCAGTTTGGAATTAATAATATAAATAAATTAGTGGTGGGACATGCTTGAAAAAAAAAACTAATTAATTAGAGGCTCTGTAATTAATTAATCACATTTTTGTCAAATATCAATATTTGATACAATAAGCAAAGTTTTTCAATTCAAATAAATTTTGGTTGACAGATGAATTAATGAACAGTCATACACATGTTCATAATTTAAAATGTATAAAATTTTAAAACGGGACATTTAGAAAAAAAGTGATTTTGATGATTACAGTTTTTCTCAGACACTTTGGTACATTTCTTGAATCATCCTCGACATTTGCAAAACAGTAAATATATTTCTCAAAACAATTCATACAAACAGCAAAACACCTTGCAAAACCTGCAAATTACCAATTACCTGCAAAAGCCAGTCTCTTGCTCAAAATCCTTAGTTCATCTCTCAAAAGTAAATAGCTGTGTCAATGAACATGTCAGTGGCATCAGAATGACAAGTCCTTGTGTCATTGTGTGGATCAGACAGTCAGATTTAAAGTTTTCATGACAATTATTGTAAATTGTAAGTTACACCTTAGTGTATGTGGGAGATTGATTGCAAGAGACTGGACAAGATTCACATTTATGCTTTTACTGTTCCTATTGTAATTTGTTGACAGACCACATCTGGAAAAAAACAAAAGTAGAAATGTGAACATAGAGAAAACTGTACATGCAGTGCTGTAGGAATTCCAGTGCAGTCTTCCTACATCTCCTGACATTCCTGTCTGTTGGGCCACAAATTCTCATCCACATCATGAATATCTTCTCTTGTGTTTTTGAGCAATTTCAGAAAATTCTAACCCTTTACACATTTCCCTTTGTAGAGAAATTCAAGATTCACCTGGGAGCAATTTACCAATTCAGGACAGATTTAGAAAAAAGTCTAAAGGAAACGTATAGAAATATCCTTGGCATATTATGACAACTTGTTCAACCATCTTGCATGCAAAGACTTATGCGATGAACTAATGCCTAAATATTGTGGAGGGTGAGACTATTCAACAGAGACCCATTACAATACATTTTGATCAGCAGGACATAAGCAACTGATAATGTAGGAAACAGCAGAGAACTGTACAGAATCATTTGCATTGATGGACAAAAGCATTTGCAACTTGTTCAAAGAAATGAGAAACTGCTTTTTTGATGTGCACAAGAGACACGATGTGAAGATTGAACAAGTAGTTTTGAGAATTTCAGTTCTGATCTGAGAAATGAACCAAAGCAACTGAGAAAAACTGTAAAAGCCTGGATTTAGTTTGGTTTTCCCACTATATGGAACATAACATCACCATAAGCAGTTCAAGGACCTTCAAAAAGTTGAAAATCCATAGATTCTGTTTTCATAGTGTCTGGATTTGACAAATGGTGTAATTTTGAAGGTTCTTTTTTAAAGAGTTTTTTTAAGATCTTTTTTTAAAATTCTTATTTTTAAAAAATGACTTTTTTTTTTTTTTTTTTAAGTAAAAGTTTATGATTAAGTTATTAAAAAACAGACAAACCAACGATGTGATCATCACATAACTCTGTCGAGGCTCTGCCTCCTTGGTGGAGGAAAGACTTTAACAAAATTGTTTGTTTTATTTATCTACATTTTTCATGTGTCTATGACATCCACAGATTACTGAAAACTCAAAGTTCAATTACAGGAATTATATTCAACATTTTATGACTTTAAATTACAGTTTTCTTCATTTATAGTCTTGTACCTATTCTATCTGGTTAAAATAAAATCTAAAACACAATAAACATGCAGCTACATTTTAATTCAGCAATGCATTCATGTTTTATATTTCAACACTGTTGAATCTGCACTACCATATTCAGCTGCAGGTACTGAAACAGGTTTTGTTGTCTGTTCACATTCTGACTTCATAACTGCAGCGATCATTGCGGCTTCGTTTTGCCTGAACAAGTTTTAATGGCACCTGTGATGACATTAAATCCATCAATAATCAGCTGCTGTAACATGTTCTAATCTGGAACGTTACTACTTAATATAAGAATTTCTGTCTCTTGTCATTAAATTTGAGGTGTTCAATGTGATCTTGCACAGCTGAGAGTCTGTGTGCAACTGAAAGTGTGTGTAAGTTTGTTTATACTCACAGTTTGTGGTCGGTTGCTTGTCTAAACGAAACACTGGACTGCTGCCGCCTCACATTGTGAAAGTATTTCCCACAGAAGTAGGTAAAATAAGAGGGGGTGGAACCAGGAAGTGCAGGAGTCAGAACAGGAGGGCAGGATTCACCGTGAAGCTCTTTCACTTCCAGATCCTCAAGGGGAGAAACAGGAAATATGAAATGATTGATTTGTGTTATTAACAAAAGAAGGTGTGACAAACAAACATATGCATCATATTTTGAATTTCAGTCTGTGCATGTCACAGGAAAGTGAAACAAGCAAATGCACAACGTTTAAAATGCTGAACTGCAAATGAACTTCCTGTAAAAGCGAAAGTGTTATAAGTACAAACAGCAAAATGCACTTCAAGTTAAATTAAGCTGCCTTGTAGTATTAAAACTGGTAGAGATTAAACTGATTTTAGAAATTTTCAAAAAAACCTTTTGTGTAGTTTAAGCTGCACCAGGACTGCAGCTAAATAATTAGTCACACCGTAGATTAATCTGTTGATTACTTTATTAGTCTGCTAGTTATGTGGTCTATGTAACGTTAGAAAGAGCGAAAAACTATTTAATTACCAAAACAACTGAATATCAGAGTCCAGTTGGTGAAAGGAGATGGTGTACAGCATTCAGTGTCCAAATGATCAGAAAAAGATTTTCCAACTGCTAAAATTCAGGCCCACAAGTCTGAACAACTCAGAAAGTCGGCCAAAAGTTTGCTGCACAGCTTGTTGTTGTACATGGAGAAACATAGCCAACAAAAATAAATACTTGTTGATTGTAAGAAACTTACACTTAGTTGGAAAATTCACGTTCTTGTGATTGAAATCAAATTTTATAGTGTGGTATCAGGTTGTAGTTGCTGTCTATAATTATTTGATAAAGATATTTTTTAGCATTAAATCCGACATCAAGTCTTTTTCATCACCCAAATACTGGAAACAGCAATGAAATGCTCTGAGAAATAAAATACAAAGCATTCTTGTTAGCATCTAGGTTGTTTCCACATTTCAGCTTAAAATAAAAACTTTCTAGCTCAATATCTGTAATATATCATAGACACTTGACTAAAACAAGCTAACAGGAAGCAAAACTGTTTGTGAAAACTGTATAGACTAATCTGGCAACACATAAAACCTAAAAATAACATAATATTGAATATATGGTCATATCACAGCTAAACCAAAACATCTTAAGACTCAAATTCACAGGCGCTTTATCAATTAGCTAGCCAAACACCCAAAAAACGTACCACTGTAGGAGGCTTTATGTATCTATCTTATCTTGAAATTATTTTTTAAATCAACAACAGCAAATTAATCAAGTGAAATTCAGCAAATGAAGCCATAATTAGATAAGTACAACAAGTAACCCTGAACCTCAAAACCGAGTAGCGGGGTTGAACAGCATTAGCATTATTTTTACAATATCTAAGCTTTATAAGCATTAGGCGCCGTTTTCGACAAGATAGTAAAGTTTGACAAATACTAAAAGTCACCAGCGAAGTTGACAAAATGTTAGAAGCTAGTGATTAAGTGCTACAGGCAACATTTTGTGTTAACGAATGTTTGAGCGTTAGCATTAGCATGCTATCGTTAGCTAACGGAGAACGGCGTTAGCAGTCTAGCGTTAGCCGACACAAAATGGCGTTTGTGCGCTAACAGTAGCTAACATAAAATGGCATTAGTGCGCTAACAGTAGCTGACACAAAACGGCATTTATGAGCCAACAATAGCTAACATAAAACGGCATTCGTGCGCTAACAGTAGCTAACACAAAATGCCGTTAGTGTGCTAACAGTAGATAACGCAAAATGTCGTTGACGAGCTAACATTAGCTAACGTAAAACGGCGCCTGTAGCACTTCGTCAACGAACAATGCGCTCCAGTTCAAGTTTAAACTTACCTCTGAATGTGTGGGCTTTGACTCCGCGTCTGCTTCAGATGTATTTTAATAATGTCCCCAGTTAAAAAAGCCTATGAACGCCACAGATGTAAGAAGTCTGACTTCCAGTATAGGATAAAATATAAAACTACAATTGGTAGTTGGTTTGTGTATGTCAGCCAATCATTACACACTCTACATGATTGACACATGTATTCACCAATCAAAAGCAGCCAGATACGGCTCTGGTGTCCTCCCTCCAACAAGCAGTGTATAATACAGTTAAAAAACTAAAACGATCTCTCAAGTCTCTGTTCTATGAAGTTCAGAATATCTTTTTATTTGGCTTCACTGAACCAAACAATATTGTGTTGCCGTGCATCAGTCCAAGCAGCACAGTAAACGTAAAATAGAAAACACACAAAATATGATGATTAAAGACAACAAACAAGAGGAAATATGACTCTTCCCCATGAGAAGTTATAGTGGACTGTGTGAAAATATGAAATTTTTCAGCGGACACTCAAATATTCATCAATTGTGCATCATAGTTATTACTAATTGAAGCTTACAAGCAACATAGTTTTAAAACACAGCGTCATCTCCTTTATATAAGGTATGTGACGGTGTCAGAAAGTCGACTCGTGTATTCAGCTGTTGAGGAAAGTTGAGTAAACTGCTTAGAAACACTGCAGCTCAGCCAGAGGCCTCATCTGTCAGCAGGAGAGGATGAAGGTCACGCTGAAGTCTGCTTTGCATAATAACTCTCAGCCTGCTCTTTGAGGAGCTGATTCAGTAAGAGATCACCTTTAGCCTCCGGCCCATCTCCCCGAAGGTAAACAAAGGAGCACTTTAACACTGATTAGCGTCCATGTCCACTGTGATCTGAGCCGGTGTTCATGAGAGAGCTGCTGACGGCTGGTTGTGCTGCAACACTCTGATCTGAGGCCTTTATGAGCATGTTACTGAGCAGAAAACCTGGGTTATTTAATCAGTAATTGACCATAATGAATATCTGCATTAATTAATGCATCGTTAAAGAAAAAGTGATGTATATTGCAGATGTGAAAAGTGAAGCATTAAACCTGCATTCTGTCTAACAACCAGCAGGGGGCAACTCCTCTGATGTCAGATTATATAGAAGTTTATGGAAAACGAACCTATTTCTCACTTAATTTACCACCTCAATAAAGATTCTCCTAATGACTTTATGGTTTTAATTACTAATTTCAATTCTCTTTCAACATAACATTATCTTTACTTTGTAAATTACGGTCCCATTTAGTCGAAAATCGACTGTAAAGCAGGGTATGATTGATAATTTGCTACCTTATGGGCCTACGCATTCTCTGCTTGTTATGTACAATTTCAAAAGATGAAGATAGCAGAACTTGAACATAATGTGATGGTTGCTACATCCATACTTTATATACAATCTATGGGACTATTACCTGGTGACCTTTTGATTTTATGCTGTGGATTCACACAGCTTAAGCAAAGTTTGTATTTCACCTGAATTCAGTGACATTATGCACAGATATGATATCAATAGGCTTCCACATAATAACTGAAATGCAGCAAATTCTTTTTTACTTCATGCTGTCATACATAGCATCTAATCATCAGCATTCTGTCTAACAGCCAGCAGGGGGCGACTCCTCTGACATCAGATTATATAGAAGTTTATGAAAAATTAACCTACTTCTCACTTGATTTATCACCTCAGTAAAGATTTTCCTAATGAGTTTATGGTTTTAAGTCTCCTTCAACACAGTAAGATCTACTTTACTTTAAGATTTACTTTGTCAGCTATGGTCCCATCAAGTGGAAAATAGAGTGCAAAGCAGGGTATATTTTAGGGCGAAGGTACCTCACATTTGATAATTTGCTACCTTTTGGCCTAAGCATCCCTTGTTTGGTAAAATGTTGCAGGTTTTTTAAAAATTACAAACATGGCCGATTCACGTTGGTTTAAAATCATTGAC
Source organism: Amphiprion clarkii (assembly GCA_027123335.1). Lineage (NCBI taxonomy): Eukaryota > Metazoa > Chordata > Actinopteri > Pomacentridae > Amphiprion > Amphiprion clarkii. The sequence continues at coordinate 9,670,215 of CM049586.1, forward strand.
GGCCTGCAATTTTTTTTTTTTTATTATTTTTTTATTAAAAATTACTAGAGGTTCAAGATTCACAACATGAACCTGGTGGATTTAACTAAAATAAAAACCTTTGGAAGCCCAAATGAAGTTTTTAGTACATATTTGTGATTGTTGGTTTTATTCTCTCTATATATATTTTGTAAACTAGCAGTGTTCCCTCAAGTATATTCTTTTAACTAGCCCTACTTTAGCGTATTAATTGCTAGTTATTTGGGTTCTGACATTTTTGCGTTGATTATCGAATTCAGTCCATTGTGAAAATGTTTTGAGTGTATTTGTTTTGTATTTGATCCATTAAAGCTGTTTAATCTGATTTGGAATTCTATAATGTGTATCCAGATAGTTCTACATACTTTCCTTCATAGATTTTATGATTTTCACATTTCTTATGAGATGACTGTAGTTTTTGATTTTATGGCGTTATAGAGCCACAAGTGGAATGTTTGCCATATTAGATTGTATTTTTTTAATACTAGTCTGCTGCTTATTTAAGCATACAGATGCTTTATAGATAGATGATGGACTCTGACAACTTAATGGTCAATCCATACAGTTTGGAGATGTCAAAAGTATGATGCTGTGATTTGTTTTTTAATTGTTTCCAATTCATTTTAGATACCAGAGTGGTTTTATGTTAAAGTACCTTCCTGTGAGACGAGAGATGTTGACCTTCCCGTCAAACTCTTGGAAAATATGCTCAACATATCAGACTATAATTACTACTGCATTCCATTTAATTAATGTGTTGCCTCAATATATTATTATGACGAGTAAAGCAAGTTTGTCTTATATTTGCAGCCTTGACAATGTTTAACAGTCAAGGCCAGTAAGGCTTTGCTGCTTTAATTGGTCTCTGTTTTATTATTATACTGCTGCAAGGCCAAAAGAACTGCTGTTGTCAAAAAGTTTGCAGCCAACAGGAAATAAAACCAAACCAAAACAAAACAAAAAAAGCACAATGGAGACTGGAATTCCCCATAGCTTGCTGTGCAAATAAAAACTATTCACTTCCTTTGCAAGTTTCCTGCTTTCATTGCTTTTACATAGTAAATGTAATTTGGCTGTTCTGACAAGAATTTACAAAAAGACTCTTTCGTGTCAAAGTGAAAGCAGATTTCTACTAAGGAATGTCAATTAATCAAAAATAGAAAACGTAAAGTAAGTGACTGCATAAGAATTCGACCCCAGTAAGTCAGTATGTGGCAGATGCAAATTTGTCTGCAGTTCCATCATTGATCCTGTGCTGGTCTCAATCAGCCTGAACATCTGGACGCTGCAGTTTTACCTCATTCTACTTTGTAAAACTGTCCAAACTCTGTCAGGATCTACAGGGATCATGAGTTAAAAACTCTTATCAAGTCCATCCACATATTCTCAGATGGACTGAGGTCTGGACTCTGACTCGGTCTCCAGAACTTTCACCTTGTTGTTTTTAAACCATTTCTGTGGAGCCTTGGCTGTTTCAGTTCATCGTCTGGATGGAAAACTAATCTTCTCCAAGTCTCAGTTCTCTTCAGACTGTATCAGTTTGTCCTCCAGGATTTTTCTAGACTTTTCTGCATTCATTTTACCCTCAACCTTTATAAGCCTTCCAGGACCTGCTGCTGAGAAACATCGTGATGTTGCCACCACCATGCTTCACCTCATGATGCTGCCACCACCATGCTTCACATCATGATACTGCCACCACTATGCTTCCTATCATGATGCTGCCACCACCATGCTTCACATTATGATACTGCCACCGCCATGCTTCACATCATGATACTGCCACCAATGTGCTTCACATCATGATACTGCCACCACCATGCTCCACATCATGATGCTGCCACCACCATGCTTCACATCATGATGTTGCCACCTCCATGCTTCACATTATGATGCTGCCGCTACCATGCTCTACATTATGATGCAGCCATCACCATGCGTCACAACATGATGCAGCCACCACCATGCTTCTCAGTGGGGATGATGCGCCTGTGATGATGTGCAGTGATTGGTGTCCACAAAACATAGCGTTTAGTCTGATGGACAAAAAGTTCAATATTCTTCTCGTAAGATCAATGTTTTCAAATGTGATTCATTAAATATTGTGCAACAACATTTAATTAATGCGTTGCACAATATATTCTTATTCCTTCAGTTGCAGCCCTGGCGGTCTTAGACAGCCTTCGGAAGAAAGAACTGAAAGAAAAACATCTTTCAAACAAACTAGTGAAGTTAATGCAAATCTGATAAGGTCAACAAGTACAAGGTTTTACTGTTTTAGCCAATCTGTTTTATAACATTGTTTATACCACTCTGAGGCCTATAAAACTATTGTTTTAAAACTGAAGCCAACAGATAAGACAAAAAGAAACAACGGAGATTGGAGTTTCGCCCACTGACAGTAATATAGCTTATAAACAGTATGGTCACTTCAGACAAATTCACCGCACTCAAAAAAGCATAATTAAAATGACCATAACACATGTTGGAAAGCAATAAAAGGGCTCTTTCTGTTCAATTGTGTTGTACATATCTTAGCACATTCATAGTGCTGCTAAAGCTCAGCCATGTGATATTTTAAATTGCAAAGCACTTGAAAGCTTGAAACTGAATAAAATCATGGTCAAGACAGCAGCTGCAGGAACATTTCTAATCCAACACCTCACTCATCTGATTCTTATCTGATTCCTGTTCTGTTACTCTCAGTTTCTCCTCAGGGATCAATAAACTTTCATCTAATCTGAATGAACCGACCTCATTGCACCGCAGCTCAGGTGTAGCTGAACACATATTTGGTGAGCGCTGGATGGTTTAAACTAATCTTTATTTGTCAGCGTTGGAGGCTTCAGAGTAAGCAAGATTTAAAAAACTGTGTTAAATGATAATTTCATTCCTGTTTGATGAAGGACGGTGACAAAACAGCGCTGCCTTCTCCAATGAAAACTTGTCTCAGCTGCTGATTATAACCTTGAAGGCTGCTTTCACGTGGATTAGTCTTTACACATGAACTCTCTGTCATGCTTTCACCAAAATTAAAGGTTTACCACACGTTAAAATGAATAATTCAAACTGATTCATTCTCATGTCGCACTTAAGAGCTGATTATACACATTAAAGTGTGTCTGGGGAGAACAAGAGTTTTTTTTTGTTTGTTTTGCTGAATTTAATAAAAGTGATTACACCTGTAATAAATGACTTTTTGGCCACGGGAACACAACATTAGCGGTGTTCTCATATGATTGTCAAGTAAGTTTACAGCAAGATTTGGAGAGGTTACAATTAATTTAAAAAACAAAAAAATACTCTACCAACATGGATACTGGTATATCTTCACTATTTTATATTTATTTGAAAGCAACTAACAAATTTAGCACAGTCTTTTAGCTCTGTTTTTGGTCTTCACCACCCTTTAAAAAAATGCTGTTTCTGTCAATTTTTCTACTACGATACTTCAAAATAAGTATAAAAAGAATTTATGTTAACACAGATAATGAGATATATTCACTATTATCATTTATTTGGAACCACCTAATGAATGGAAGCAACTGTTTTAGCTCTGTTTTGGTCGCCACCACCCTTTAAAATCTTTTTTAATATTTGTGGTATTTTTTTTAAATGCAATATTTCAAAAATGTGCACATAGAGATGCTATGTAACATGGACAGGAATGTATCTTCACCTAATGAAGCCACCTAATGAATAGAAGTCACTCTTTTAGCTGTTTTTGGTCTCCACCACATCCTTTTTTTTTAAATTAGGTGTTTCTGTTAACTTTTACTACTGTGATACTTCAAAATCTGTATCAGAAGAATTTATGTTAACGCAGATAATGAGATATATTCATTATTATCATTTCTTTGGAACCACCTAAGTCTTTTAGTTCTGTTTTTGGTCTCCACCACTTCCTGAAGAGTACAATACTTCCCGTTTAGCTGCTGAATTGTACAGTATTTTGGAATATTTTGAAATAGTAGAAAACAAACAAACAAACATCTTGAGTGAGTTTTGTCGAACCTCCTTACCTCAGATTGAAGCTTCGAGCTATATGATGCTCCAGGGGCTCTCAGGGTTGAATCCTAATAACTCTGGGGATCTTCTGGCTTCCTGTAGCACCTCCATCTTAACAGTAAGTAAGTCACCTTCAATTTTCCACGACAGAAGTCACAACAAATTTTCATTTATGCAATAGTCGGGTTCACGTGGTCACCTGCAAAGCTAACAATACACCTTTCAAAACCCACGTAACAAAGTGCTTCACATGAGGAGAAAGCTAGCATGTTTTAAAGAGATTTGAAATGAGTTACTGACTAGCTCACCTGATGTCGCTCCAGAGCCCCTGATGCTAATCAAAGCCCTCTAAGCTTCCAGCTGGGCTCCTGGAACAGTAAAAGACTTCTGCCTGAAGATGTAACTGGGTACTAACAGGTCAGAAACACATCAGAAGCCATTGGCCTTGCATTAGCATGCTAACAGGCTAAAACAAGGTGGTGATAGCGTGCTCTCACTAGCATTTAGCTCCCTTGCAAGCCTGTGGACTCTTGGTATTTATTAAATATTTTGGCAAACATCCTGTACATTTCTGCGGTCATAGGCGTGAAACTGCAGCTCTCACACAACCTGGATTGTTTCAGGCCAAGAGGAAGCATCATGCCATTCCATTCAAGAAAAATGTCAGATATTTGAAAACGGCTTCCTCTGAACAAAGGGAAGTTTGTTCCGCATTTCAACGGTTGTTAACGACATTTAAGAGAGCACAATGTTGAAGCTGGTATAGTGCATTAAATAGTGACATTACTGTTTGAGCTGTTCTTAAAAATCAAAACAGTAATAGGAGCTTTAGCTGACAGAGCTGCAAACAAAAAACACTCAGAAATCACTAAACACCTTCATGTATGTTGGTATCTGGATATTCATTAATGTTAAATTAAAAACCTGATTTAATCTGAAGACCTGATTTTTACATGACAAAAATAATTTGACAAAAATAATCTGCTTTGAGCACTAATAATAATAACTCTTTAAGTTTGAGCTCAACATAAAATAAAAATCAAAACCACATGTACACCATTGCTTTAAAGCAAAGCTTAGGAACATAACAACATAAACATCTACTGCAAATGAAAGAGCACAACATAAGCAGTAACCTCACATATATAGATTAGTAAAATAAGGACATGAAAGTTATAAAGCAGGTCAAATTTAACCACAGAAAACAAACCACATATATAAACAAAACAAAATGTAAATATAAAATAACTTCACATTCATTAAGCATGTATTTGGATGTTACAACCCAGCTGCCTAGGGTAACTGAATTGTAACAATTGCAAGTGAAAACAAGCGCTGAATACCCAGAGTTCAGTCTGTTTTATTTTTGATGAGGGTAGGTTTCAACACAAAAGTGAGGGGTCTGAAAGCAAATGGGTGCTGCTGAAATTAAAGAAACAAATATAACAAAAAGTGACCTTCTCTAAGAAGTAGACTCTACCAGACTGTGGGAAAAAACTAAAAATACATCAAACACAAATAAAAGCTCCAAATAGAAATACAAAGGCAGCAGCACCCCTAACTAAAACTAACAAAGGTTTCAGATATGGTTTTACTTTAGCAATTTACACTCCTTCAGCCAAGATTGATTACCACAGCATTTCTATATCCCAGTGACCCAAAACTTCAAAATGTGCCGAAAAATCTGTCATGGAAACACCAGAAGCAACAGTAATTGGCATCTCTTTCCCATTATCAGTCATTTAGAGTCACCTGAAGTCACTCTTTTAATACCGCTTTGTGTTGTTTGTTATAATTTTGCAGTTTCTGTTAATTTTCTCTGATGCGATTCTTAAAAATGCTCAAAAACACAGATTATGGAAACACAGCAATTAACATTTCATTAGTTTTCATTCATTTGGAGCCACATGTTAAACTAACTTAATTTTTAGCTCCGTTTTTGGTCTCCATCACCATTTTCTTTTTAATTTTTCAAAATGTTGCCTGTTTTATGGCTTACATCAAAAAGTGCATTAAAAAATACATTATGGAAAAATGATTATTTACATATCTTCACAACTACCATTCATTTGGAGCCAACGGACAAATTTAAGTAACTCTTAACTCCATTTTGGTCTCCACCACCGCTTTTAGTTCTTTGATGCAATTTTGCAGTTTGTTAATTTTCTCTAATGTGCATCTTAAAAATGGTCAAAAACACAGAAATTATGGAAACACAGCAACTGACATTTCTTCACAGTTTTCATCAATATGGATAAATTTACTTCACTTTTAGCTCTGTTTTTGGTCTGCACCACCACCTAAAATTTTTGACGTTTCCGTTAACTCTCTCTAATGGGATACATCAAAAAGTGAATTAAAAAATACATTATGGAAAACAACTGTTGACATATCTTCACAATTATGATTCACCGGATGAATTTAAGTCACTTTTATTTTTTACTAATCTTGCCATTAGCTCTGTTAAAGTACTTCCAAAAAGTACTTCCAAATATAACATAATTAAAACATGACTAATACCAAACTAATCAGAAACACTTAAACAAACATCAACATGATACAACAAACTCAATACAACAGAAATCCGATCAATACTTCCACCAGCCACCAGGGGGCTATTGCGATATCTTGGCTTCTTGTCTTTGTCATGTGTCGCATCATCCATCTCGAACAATCAACAAATGAAGCACCGACAGCCGTCGTGTATAAGAGGGTCACCTTTATTGTCACAAAAACACAACAGGAAGGTACAAAAGCAGCAACCTTTTCATTTGATTTTTCTCACACAAAGCGGCAACTTGTACGTTCCATACACGAAGTTGCGTTGTGTTTTGCACGGTTTAGTTGGTCTTTAGTTATACTGACTTCGTAGTAGTTTTGTCATTCTTCTTCACAATTCACAAACAAACACTTACCCCACACAGCAAGCATCACTCTCAGACTGGAGGAAACAGCGTTTAGTTGATATACAATATCATTCAGATATCTTTCTCGACGGTTATAGTAGTCGTTTTTTCTTTATTCTGACAGTAAAAGGGGCTACCCATTTTGAACATAATACAAAAATCTAGATTACTGTACAATTTTTGTTTACTCTATCATACACTCACAAGTATACACAGAATTATTGACAAGAAAATGAGACCTCTGTTGACCCAGCGTGCAGATTTTCCAGGAATGTATACAGTATGCATGCCATTTTGGAGTAGTAGTTTTTTGTTTTTTTTAACTTCTATAAAAATTTCACATAAAATCAATTTCATAATATATTATTTGGGTTTATATACATGATTTAACATCCACAAATGGTTTGGACGATCACACATTCATCAAGAAACCATCAATAAACTGTATAATCTGTGTAGTGTACGCACACTATTGGTTATAATAGAGGATAACAGCTACAAAATGGGGCTTCCTATCAGTGAGGTGATCGTTTTTATGTGCTTTTTATAAATGCGGTGGCACTATTTCTGTCCATCACAACCCTCTGGAGCACCTCCTGGTCTCTACAACAAAGTGTGATCATGGTTTGTTTCATGGTTCAGCAGAAAAAATAAAAGAATCTCCAACGCAGAAAAATAATAATTTACAGAATAAATGTGTTACATGCTTATGAATCCTCTTCTTCAAGTATAAAAATACAAAAAAAGCTTGATTATATAAAACATAGATGACACTTTTCTTTTTTACATGTTAATAAAGCGACCTCTTCAAAACAAAAAACTAAATGGTCATATAATATACATACAATTTATCTGTGAAGTGGTTCAGGTTATACTTTAACTGCGTTTTTTTTTTCTATTTCCGTGCTAGTGTTTAATGCTATCTCTGAGACTACTAATACATTCCATAAATGTAAGTACTGATTTAATTCTGTCAGTGGTATAAATACACACTCAGAGTCAGATTTCCCTGCAGCAGCACAGTGTGCAGGATTATTTATCTCGTCATTTTAGATTCATTTCACACGACAGAAACCATCATCCTTCATCCCAACTTACTATATTTCTAGATTTCTGGGTTTTAATCCGAACGAACTTGCCACATTCAAGGTACCATTCAATATAAATTTATTTTGGAAGGGTTCAACTCTAACAAAAAACAAACCACAGATTGTTGTGAACAAAATGTGAGTAAAACATCAGCTGTGTCCCAATTTCACACGTTATGCTAACTGTATGTTCTAAATACTGTCACAGTTAGCAAATACTTTGCTGGCAATAAGGAAGAAATTAACATTTTTTTTTTGTTTTTGTTGGATTTTTAAATATTAGAATCCTAATTTTACAGGCCTTGTATATTCCAGCTAATTTCCTGAAACTTAAGAGGTAAAATTCTTTTGTGTAGCCGTGAGTTATGAGAATATATCCAAGAGATTTCCACACAGTTTAATGCTAATCAAATCAAAATCCCAAATTTTAGAAGTAAAAATTGGAAGTTGGGAGACAAAGACTGAAACTAAAATATGATTTAATAAACAAATGAAGCCTTTTGGAGCATTTTGAGATTGAAATTAATTAATTTTGATAGATTTTACTGACTTTCAATAATCTCAAATTTCATCTATTTCATTCTATTCATTTAATTTGACAAGGTATGAGGCTTAAAGAGAACGATACAACATGCAGAGATACTGCTATTATTTTTGACAGGTATTGTGATACGGGTCAGAATTTTAGTGGGAACTGTGACCATTGGTCAGTCTGTCTGTCTGTCTGTTAGCAACATTACTCAAAAACGGACTAATGGATTTGGATGAAATTTTCAGGGGAGGTCAGAAATGACACAAGTGATTAGATTTGTGATGCGGCTTATATTGGGGGCCCTTGACTTACGTCAGAATTCCATTCCTACGGTGCGATGCAACTCGATTTTTGCCATAAATCCGAACTCACATACTGTGACATACAACCTACTCGTATAGCGCTGCGTGACGATGTATTCGTCTGCTCTGCTTGACAACTAGTTCCTGTGTAAAAATTGTTTTAACGTCGCATAAACCGTACGTCAGAATGATGGAACAAGACTCTGAAGATGGCAACATAACCACAAAATGCTGTAGGTCGAGGACGTTATGAACTGAGGACCTTTTGTAGTCTGGATGGATTTGTTAAAGATTTCTGTATCATTGCCAGGTAGCAGCACGGCATCACTGTAACTATGACACCAAGTGAATATTACATCAGCTGCCTGCTGATGACCACATGATTGTGACCCTACTACAAATCCACTGCTGTGGACTTATCGGGACTTATCCTTATGAAATGATACAAGGAACAATTGATTAAGCTAATATTACTAATTAGATTTATATGTACTGTACTACATATTTAGGTCATGCAATTCGGTATCCGTACATAACGTACACATGCATAACACACACCTGTGCTCAGTGCAAGGTAATTTTTTATTAAAGATTTCATCTGTCGGAAATGATACGACTGAGCAGCCTTGGCGGAGTACTGCGCTCTCTGAGTGCTTTTCTTGTTTAGTATCTCTTGATATTAAGTCCCAATCTGATACCATTATCATAAGTAATACACACTTCGGGTGCAATAACATTACCATAAAGTGCAACGGGCACCATGACAGAGACGTCTGTGCTGATTAATGACCTCCAACCAGAGATAATGTGTTTAACAACAGCCTTCATCGATGAGGACTAATCCTAGTTACCCAGATCACTTATTTGTTGACTAAAACAGGGCAAAACATAAATTATTGATTAGAATGACAATTATTCAGGAAATTATTTTAAATTTGCATCCAAAATTCACACGATTATGAATAATTTAGGGCTTAACTGTGAATGATAATCATAACAATGGAAGCTAGCATTACTAATTGTGCAACACTGAGTTAAAAGACTGCAAGCCTGAAACTCTGCAAAGCTTGGAATTGTCTTCTACCTAACTAGCTTAATAGCTAACTAGCCAACGCTAACAGCTGAGCACCAAATTTAACACGTAGCTACTGAAAAGTTTAGCGCCAAAAAACATTTTTCTTCTAAGTTTGTTAAAACTAAAACAGAGCTAAACCTATGGCAAATATTGGAGCTACATTTGTAGCATCACCAGTAATATGGCACTAAATAAATGCTAAATAAATGCTAATGTTGCTAAGTACAGTTAACCAACTCTTAGCTAATGCATTAGCCATGTTTACAACTTTAAATGCTGATAAAATGTCTCTGTTTACAACACCAGTGTGACAGCAGATGTAAACAAAGAATGGGGGATCCTATATGTAATAATAATAACTTTATCTATAGAGTACATTTATAAACAAAAGTTTACGAGGATTCGCAGAAGGCAAAATAACAACAGGGAAGCCTCAGAGTGGTGAATTGCAGTGGATGAGATCAAAGTAACTTGATTAATTAATGACTAAAAATGATGACTGTTGCTGCAAGATGACTATTTTTCAGATATTGTAAATAAACAAACACCAATATTAATCAAAACATGAACAAAAAGTCCCATATTTATGTTCCTAAAGGTCATCTCCAACATTGCTGCTTACTTTTTCTTTTATCCATCTCTCACATGTCATAATAAAATGTGTGGAGTTAACTTTATATTCACCAGCCATTTATATTTCACATTAAAGGAACAATATTATCTATTAAAAGCACGATTGGCTGCAGCTGCTGTAAGTAGTTCATGTTGATTTATGTGCTCAGAATGTGAATCTGTGTACAATGTATCTGTGAAAATATGAATAATAAGGAAAGCCCTGTAATACAGCAGCATGTGTGGACATTATTTAGTATTCTGGCAGCTTTTTTTGTTGCTTTACTGGTTGTATATTCTCCTTTTTTAATATGCATACAGACTATTTTGAGTGCTCTTAATTTAGTGTGGAATTGGGACACAGATGTGTTTGGTTACGGTGGAACAATGATTTGCAGCAAACAAGTTAGAGGAGGATTCCTGACACTGCTTCATGATGCAGGTTCCTCTAAACGTACAACACATAGTCACAGTGTGATTAAAGAAGAAATTTCATCATTTTTACACACTCCCGTTTGAGTAATTTGGTGACCTTCAGCTCATGAAGTCACGCAAATTGTTCAAATGACAAAATCTCACATCTAGGAATCAGGAGTCCAAAACAACCAGAATGAAGCGAGTACTCACTCCTCATTAGTCCGGCCGAGACCTGAGAGACCTGAGAAGCAGACAGAGGATGAAAAAGGGGCAAAGCAAGAAGTAGAGGAGAAAGAAAAAGAAGTCGGCTCACGGACCAAAAGAAGCAGTGAAGGAAAACGTCAGCGAAACTGATGATGATTGGCCAGATCAGCGAGCGCCACTTCAGCTGTGACGGCAGCGGCGACAAAAAGCTCAGCTCTGCCCCGAGTAAAAGCAAAGCAGGGAGGGAGGAGATTCGAGAGCAAACAAAAGGAAAAATTTGAATGGGAACGAGAAGCAGTGAGAGGGAGGGGAAAAGGAACAAAAAGACAAAAATGAAAATTTACAAACAGACAAATGTATTTCAAGTTTGTTTTGTTGTTAAATGTTTCATTTGTGATTTATGAGACGCCACCACGCGCTACCAAGACTCCATCTGATTGGACGACGGTGCATCGGCATGACGACGGCCCTCGTGCTCGCTGCAAAATGATGAGGAGGATGAGGAAGATGTGTTGCGCTGCAAACAGCCAGAAACTATGAACACAGAGCTGCTGTCAGAGCTGAGAGACACAAAACCTGAACCCATTCAGATTTTATTCTTCTGCTTCTTTTTCTGCTGCTGCTGTGTGACGCAGGGCGAGGAAGGAAATGCTGAGAACGAAGGAAACAAGGAGAGGAGACAAGGAAAGAAGGAAGAGGTGAGGAAAACAAGGAAGCAAGAAAAGGTAAAAAAAGAAGAGGAAACAAGGAAGGAGATAAAAAAGATGAAGTGAGAGGACAAAGACAGGCAAGAAAAGATGAAATTAAAGAGATGGAAAGGAATGGACGGAGGATAAAAGGAGAAAAGGAAAGGAAAGAAGAAAAGGAAATGAGACAAGGAAAGGAGATAACAAAAAAGGTGAAGAGGCAGTAAAATGAAAGGAGATAAGAAAAGGAGATAACATAATGAAAGGAGGAGATAAAAAAGAGGAGATATAAAAAGGGAAGAGATAAGAAAAGGAAAGGAGGTAAGAAAGGGAGAGGAGATTAGGAAAGTAGAAGAGATAAAAGCAGATAAGATAAGGAAATAAGAGATAAGGAAGGGGGAGAGGAGATAAGGAAAGGAAATGAGATGAGGAAAATAGAGGAGCTGAGAAAGATGAGATAAGGAGACAACAGAAGGAAGGGAGAGGAGATAAAAAGAGAGGAGATATGAAAAGGGGAAGAGATAAGAAAAGGAAAGGAGTTAAGAAAAGGAGATGAGATTAGGAAAGTAGAAGAGATAGAACGAGAGAAGATAAGGACAGAAGATAGACAAAAGGAAGAGGAGAATAAATAAGGAGAAAAAAACAGGAAATGGGAGAAAGAAGATGGAGGAAGGACAGGACAAAAGGTAGCGATAAGGAAAGGAAATGAGAGCTGGATGAAGGAAATGAGGAGTGAAACAGAAGAAAACAGGAAGCGGAATCTCTCCTATATCATATCTATCTATTTCAAGAGTTTCTCTCTGATCACAGCTCTGTTTTGGTCGAATCTTCCGGCTGTTGCTGAAAAAACATCTGATGTTTCTGTAAATTACAGCAGCAGCAGGAAACTCCTCTGTGAGCCAAATAAATAAACCGAGTGTAAAAACTAGTGAAGCTGCTGATGAACCAGTGAACATCTTCCTCCATCACACCTCCATGGACCTCACGGAAGGTTTGTTCATCCTCGAAGACACATCAGGAAGATTAATGACGGTTTACAGCAGGAAGACAAATCTGTCAAGGACGTCAGGTAAATTCAGGCTGAAAGAGTTTATCATTACTTGGGTTTCATTTTGTACATTTTGTTTATTTTTAAATAACTTTGGAGATCTGCCAACATCTCAGTCTTCCTGTAGACGGATAACTCGCTTCAAAAATAAACTTTACTGATAAAAATACAGCTCTCAAAGTCATCAGCAACTAAAAGCAAACAAATGAATTTAACTGAAATGATACGGTTATCATGTTAATGTTGTTGTAATTAAAGTATCCTTCAACTCTCCTTTTATTTTTGTGCATCATGTATCTATACAAAACCTTTGCATGTCAATCTGAAATGTAAAATGCCAAGAAATTTGTAATTTATATTTTCTCTCAAAAGACATTTTCACAAAATTGAGGAAGTATTTTTGAATTTTGTGTTGTTTCCATCAACTCTTTTCTAGTGTGATATTCAAAATGTGCATAAAAATGTGTCATGGAAACACAATTCACAGTTAGCATTCATTTGGAGCCACATGAGGAATATAGGTCACTGTTGTAGCTCTGTTTTAGGTCTCCACCAGTGTTTTGTTTCTCTAATTGTGCTGATTTTACTAACTTTTTCAAATGCAATACTTATAAAAGTGTATAAAAGACATTCTGGAAACACAGTTACTGACTTGTCTTCTAAATATTCATTCATTTGGAGCCACATAATGAATTTTATTAACTTTTTAAGCTCTGTTTTTGGTCTCCACCACCAATTTTTCTAATTCTGCTGTTTCTGTTGACCTTTTCTGATGCACTAATCCAAAATATGCATGGAAATGTCCTATGGAAACACTATTATTGCCATATCTTCATTATTTTAATTCATCTGGAGCCCCTTAACTAATTGAAGAGACTCTTTATCTTAGTGTTTTGTCTCCATCACCAGTTTTCCCCCCCCCCCGATTTAGCTGTTTCTATATAACTTTATCCATTCTAATGGTGTGTTCTGCTGCCCCCAAGTAGCAAAAAACCCCCTCAAAGCTTGGAATAAATGTAAACACCCGTGTGGAAATACAGTGCCTTCAATGCTGCCGTAAAATGAAGGCAAGGTTGCACATTTGTTCTGTAATTTACGAGGGTTTTGCTCGGCAAAAATATTGAATAGAATAAAATCTATTCAGATTATCTTCTCAAGACTGAGAATTCATCTTAAACATTTCATTTATGTCTATTCAGGTTATTAATCTGCTAACCTTACTTGACAACGAGGGTATAAATGTCTTTAAAAGGTTGATAAATTCTTTAAATACACATTAACACCTAAAAATTTAAAATATTTCTAGTTTATGGGTTTGCATTTGTATATTTTATTTCATAGTTTTGTTTAATGAGCAACGTTTGCCACATGTAAACGATCTGTAGACTAATTAATGATTTACCTTCAGTTGCCTGCAAATATTTAAAGCTGAATTTAAACAGAGATCGAACAAAAAGGTAAAGTTTCCTCTAAAATCAGTTTTGTTTGGAAGTAAAGCCAAAAGTGGGCCCACCTGAAATGCAGGTAATGATTCCTCATTGTACAGAAAAACTCCACGAACACAATTACAGCAAGAAGTTGAAGCAGAAACTAATATTTAAACCTTCATGTTGGTTTTCTTTAACAAATAAAATCAGCTACCGTGGAGGTTTGTTTACAACTTAATTGTGTTTCTTGACCCGTCAGATTCTCAGTAACTCCTATTTCTACTACAAAATGAAACCCAAGTCGTGATAAACCACAATTATCCTTTAGAGTGTGAATCCACAGTGCCATAATGTCTCTAAAGATCAAAACAGAATCTGACTACTTGGACCAGAATGTGGATTCTCTGCAGACTGAACACGACTGTAACGCCTGGAGAAAAATGCTGCCCAAACAATAAACACTCGACTCCTGCACGTCGTCTGTCGCTGTGTGGGAACGAGGGGGAAGAATCGGAGCTTGACAACAGCTGAAGTTGAACCATGAAAAGGAAACAGTTTGAGGTGACGAGGTGCTGCTGGAGCCTCGGGGGGGACGATGCTACATCTGAGGAACAAAAGGACGAGCAGAGACGGCTGCACCGCCCAGCCAAGAAAAGGGATTTTAAAGCGCTCCGCCCTTTTTATGCAGCACAGCGGCAGCTTCTCAGTCAAAAACCCATAAAAAAAACAAGACACAAAGTGCAACTACACCACTGTTGATGACAAAAAAAAAGCCTGCACAGCACAAGAAAATGATAACTCTTGTCATTTTGAGATAAAATATGACAGTTTTGGTCACATATCCTGTAGATTTTGTTGTCTAATAAACAGTAAAGACAAACTTTACACCAGCCTTCAAAGCAAAACACTGTAAATACAAGAAAAGTGCATTAAATAAAGGTTGCAAAGCTATAATTTTACTCCCTTTAGAATGATTATTTTACCTCTTTTACACAAATCATTGTGAAACAGCCTTCATAATATCTATAAACATTAAATACTGCACTCTGCTTCAGATAACCTTCACTGAATTCAATGAAAAATGCTGTTCTTTGATCGTTCTGGTCCATTTTTAACTACATTATTAAATAAAATGAATGTTATTTTGATTATTTTATGACTACAGCTCAGAGAAAGTAGGTTCTGTCAGTCTGAGTACAATTTCTAGCATTTATATTCAACTGAAGAGAAAAAGAAAAATCAACAATTTTTGACACCAAAAGCTATCAATGGCAGGTACTAAGAAGTAGACTTGCAATAATGGTTATTTCTATTGTTGATTAATTTGTTGATGATTTTCTGCATTAATTGCTTAGTATTTTATTTTTTTTGGGGGTGGGGGGGTGGGCTGGAGTCTATCCCAGCTGACTCGGGCAAAGGCAGGGGACACCCTAGACAGGTCACCAGTCTGTCGCAGGGCTACATATAGAGACAAACAATCACTCTCACACTCACACCTACGGGCAATTTAGAATGATCAATTAACCTCAGCATATTTTTGGACTGTGGGAGGAAGCCGGAGTACCCAGAGAAAACCCACGCATGCACAGGGAGAACATGCAAACTCCATGCAGAAAGATCCCGGGAAAGCCGGGACACGAACCAGGGATCTTCTCGCTGCAAGGCGAAAGTGCTAACCACTATACCACTGTGCAGCCCTGACTGCTTTCAATATTAGCTAAATTAATGCCTCACCGAGTTACTTTATGTGGAATAAAAAGCAAAAATTTCAAAAGAGTTCATTAAATTGGGTCATTTTCAGTTAGGACTGAAAATTAGTTCAAAATCTATACATTCACATTTAGCTTTAGCTTTAGTTAGCCGCAGAGATACCAGATTACAAAGCTAGAACGAAGCTGCTGCACAGTAAGTACAGATTTTAGTTTTTAGCTCCATTTTATAATTTACTGTGAGTCTGAAACACTGCTCTCAAATGAAGAACATACTATAATGCCAGAAGAATTCTAATTATACAGTCAAAGTAGTTTAAGGTTGTTAGATGAATATGTATTTAATGTGTTTTGCCTTTGAAGTGGATTTTACTGCACAACATCTTTTACCCAAAACAGGTCATGAGTGAAAAAATACTAAATAATAATAATAATAATAATAATAATAATAATAATAATAATAATAATAATAATAATAATAATAATAATAATAATAATAAAAATGCAATTACAATGACTGAGATGGCAGCTAACTCTAGCTTCTGATCAATGTGTATAATTTTTCTAAAACTTTTTTGTATTCAACTGTTTAACTGTGTCAGATTTATTGGACACGTGGGGCTTCATTTGTGCAGCACAGAGATGCTTTAAATCTATATAATTAATCATCTGTATGTTTAAGTTACAATTCTACAGATAAATCCAGCCTGTGACGACAGTTTAACAGGATAATAGAAGAGAATAATAACACCGTGTTTGATGACATTATCTCAAATCATATCTGTGTTAAAGACAGAACAATATTTGCTTTCAGGCTGCGTCTGGATCAAATCATGAATTTTTAAAAAGAAAAAATAGAAATGAATAAACTCAGTTAATATTCAGACCAGTTGAGGACACAGTCTGAATATTAATTGTTGCTGAGTGTTTGTGGAGGAAGTTGCCCAGATGGCGTCGCGTGTCAAGTGGAGGTCAGACATGTTAGCCATGTGCTAACGGCTGTTGCTGCTAATGTGAGGTATTGCAAAAGACGCCGTTCTTTCTGATACACGACTCACAATATTTACATATCAAACCACACCTGGGCTCACGTGGACGAGCTGCTCTCAGTGTTAAATTAATTAAACCACGGCCCTGAAACGGCTCCAAATGTGGCTAAAAATGGAGCTGAGGACTGGGGGTGAAGATGAGGCCGCCTGGCTGAGCTGGATGCGTCTCCCTTTTATTTTCTGAAAGCCGTTTTTTGTTAAAAAGAGGACAGTGGCCGAGGTCCGAGGCAGCCAGGAGCGTCTGCAGCAGCAGATAAGACGAGTGGAGCTTCACATCTAGCTGCCGGCTTCAGTATTCACCAGCTGAGAGTTTAACCTGCTGCTCACACTGACCGGCCTCCTTCATCTCACCTGAACCTCACAGTGTGTTTAGCAGCAAACCGGTGGTTTAAATACTCAGTTTTTATTCTTATAACACTGCTGGAGGATCATTTGGTGCATAATTTTGGGTTGGAAGTCATTGTGGTTTAACCCTCTGAACTCCAATGTGTTTCAGCAGATATGAAAGACATTTTAACTTTAAAAATCGCCAAAACTGCACCATTTATCAGATCAACAGACTGTAAAAGCTGAAAAAACACATTTTCAGACCATGATGTACTCATCTGTGATTTAGCATTCTGCCAGGAAAATGATCCAAATCTAAACCTAAAATTGTGATATTTTATCATCACGAAAATCATTTTATTCGACATATCTTTCATCAAATTCATATCAATTCACCAAAATGATCCACTTGCACTAAACAGATTCTCCAAAAAAGAAAGTATTTTGTGCTTCTTAGTGCAACCAAAAAACCAGGAGTGACTTAGCTGACCAACAGTTTTTTGCTGAACTATAGGCAGTGTTTACACAAAGCAGATATCAAATGTAAGCAGTAAAATAGCTATAGTATACAGAGTCACCATTTTTCTCAGTATTGGTAACCCCTGTGGACATTTGGAGAGTTGTTGGACATCTTATTTCTAATTTTTTCCAACTTTGTCAAATAACAAAGGAAAGTCATCTTCCATTTTTTGTTTTTTTGATTTATGTCTTTCTTACTGCGTCACCCTGTACAGAATCCATGTTTTTGAGTTTTCTCTACATCTTCATGGTTGTTTTGTTTCCGCAGAGGTGCGGGACTTTATTTTGGAGTGAAAAATGAGTCCACAGCGAGAAAAAATGCACAAAAAATGCTCACACACTGTTCAGGGTTAAGAGGGTTAACTAATCACATTGCAACAGCACTCCTGTAAACTAATGTTGGGAAAAGGAGAGCATCATCAGCAAAACCTTTTATATTCAATGTGCAGTCTGCAGCTTGGAGGTTGTTTTTTTTTTATTGTAGTGAAAGGAATCTAGAAAATGCAGACATGAGGATGGTGGAAGAGGAAAATACGGCATGAAATCTGTGGCGGAAACTGAAGATTTATATTCCTAGTGTACAAATAATAAGTCAGAATAGCTTGGAAGCATCTTAATGTCGCCTTTCTGGATAAAAATGCTGAAACTTTTGTAATTTACTGGCCAACATGACTGGTTTTTGAACTGTGCAAAGTCATTTATGCAGCTATTTCCTTTACACTGCAAGAGTTTAATTAAAGTGCAGTAGTCTGTACCAAATACTCACAAAATACTCTGGTTTGCAAAGAATTATTGAGAGTTTGTTTTGTATCGTTTTGTGCTGAATCTCAAAAGTTCTCATGCATCACTTTCTCTTTCAAGTCCTGGTTACATGTCAGAGTTTTGTAGACAATCAGGGCACCGCCAACTGTGAGAAAATCAAGTGGAAGTGTTTGTTGCTTCCTCATTCAAACCAACAGCTGAGTCCGGAAGTTTATTTGAAGTTTCAGTTCCAGTGGTTCTGTCTGTGTGTGCAGGAAGGGGATTACCAGGGCATTTGTGGGAGGAAAGAAATGTGAGAAATAGAATTTCCAAGAATTAATTGCCACAAACGTTGCTGTTTTTCTCTGTTATATATAAATATAAAGTGAGTAATTTAGGATTTTGGGGTTTTGGTTGGACGAAACAGGACACCGTAAGGTGCCAATTGGAAATAGTGACGTGTTTTTACGTATTTCTAGATCAAACAATTAACAGATGAAAATGACTGGTAAAATATTTGAGTTATTAATTAAAAATAAGGCTAATAGGTTCAGCTATAGTTCGAAAAATACTTCACTGGTTTGAATTCACAGAATATATGTAGTTTTCTGGGCGACATGATCGAGAGACACTAACCTGATAGGATGGAAGCTCAATTTTGAATTTTTTACTGTAAGTTTTGGCATCTAAATTTAATCACTACAAGCTGAACAACCTGAGATCTGCTTTTGAATTTTTAGTTGCAAAAATGACCAACTTGCATCCAAATGTTTTAATGCTGGGCAATATTCCTGAATTTTGGGATTTTTAAGGGAAATCATTTACATTTTTAAAACCTGAAATAACCTTGAAACTGAATATTTCATTGCTATAAATCTACCCGGCTTCATTTCTCAGATACACACTGAGAAGATTCTAATCCTCGCTGCCTTTCTTTGCTTTGATATGCATCCTGTTTTCTGTTTTTCTCCACTGCTCTCCTTTAAATTTGCTCCCAGCAGACATTAAACTAAAATCTACAAAACCATCCTTCTGTAACCTTCCACCTTCTTCCTCCGTCTTGTCGTCTTACATAACAAGTCGTGACCTTACAGCTGTTAAAAGGAAAGCAACGCAGCTTAATGGACTGGCCTCTTGGCTGGAATGTGAACGTTTCAGGCTGTTTATTACCAAGAACGCCAACGTCTGAAACACCTTCCGACTGCTGCTGCATGCTAACCTCCAGGTTTCAAAGGTGGGTGATAGAAAAAGAGCAGCATGAGGTAATTAACGGATGAGAAGATGGGGAGATGAGGGGGAGAAAACGTGGCTGGATCAGGGTGAAAACATCCTCACTTCGACCTTGAGATGTGAAATCGCTCCGTGGCATTACTGGAGATTATTCCGCATAATGGGAGGCAAAAAGGATGAACAGATGTGACTATTATGATAAAGCTAGTCTGATCAGTCACAAGCACCACCAAGACCCTTCCTCAGGAAATCAAAACATCGACAGACTTGTACGACAAAGAACTTGATCTCTAAGCAAGCTAGGTTAGATCCAGTAACTCAAATGTCAAAACACACATCAAGAAGTGGTAAAAATCTGAAGATAGCTCCCCCTCTGGTTAGCGTGTGATCTCGAATCGTCTGCTGGTTCGGCCTAACGCAGTTTTTTTTTTCTCGTCTCGCAGGAGTCGCAGATGGGAAAGTTTCCTTTGAAGTGACGGCAGAGAGGAAGAAGAAGAGGAAGAGGCAGACGGAGCGTCAGAGGTTTTTAGAAGTGGAATACCTGCTGCTGACCCTGGACTTTGGGGAAATCCTCTTTCTGCTTGCGGGTCTTGGGCCTCTCCAGGCTGCCTTGTTGGAGGTGTTTGAGCCGGGCTGCGACGGTCGGACCCTTCGTCGGGCCCGGAGAGTTACTGCTGTTCTGTAGGAGCCAAGAGAGAACAAGTTTTAATGAAAGAGTCATTTTTTATTACTTCTAAAACTATTTCAATTCCATCCATCCATCCATCCATCCATCCATCCATCCATCCACATCCATCCATCCATCCATCCATCCATCGCTTTAATCCTCATTAGGGTTGCCTAGATAGTTTAGAGTCACCAGTTAACGTCAGCAAGTTTTTGGACTGTGAAAGACGGAATGCCCAGAGAAAACCCATGCATGCACAGAGAGAACATGAAAACTCCAGAAAGACCCCGTACCAGGACACGAACTGGGGTTCTTCTAGCTGCAAGGTGACGGGCTAATCACCAAGTCACTGTGCAGCCCTATTTCAATAAATCCTGTATTCTTTATTACTCCGCCAAGGAGGTGGAGCCTCAACGGAATGGACGATCGGTGTATGTTTGTCTGTCTGTTAGCAATATTACTCAAAAACGGACAAACGGATTTGGATGAAATTTTCAAGGAAGGTCGGAAATGACACAAGGACCAAGTGATTAGATTTTGGCAGTGATGCGGCTTATAGTCTGGATCTATGGATTTGTATCATTGTGAGATAGCGGCACAGCGTCACTGTAACTATGACAACAAGTGAACACTACGATGACATGACTGTGATCCTACTACAAATCTAATACTGTGGACTTATCGGGACTTATCCGTCCGAAATGATACAAGAAACAACTGATTAAATTGTGGGGGTGTTTCTGAGTCCCATCAATTCCCGCCGCTCGCTACATAATGAGGTCACGCGAGTCGGTATCCGTACATAACGTACACATGCATAACACAGGCCTGTGCTCAGCACAGGGTCATTTTGCTTGCGGTAACATCTATATTCATTGGCCACATTCTCTCTGAGTGCTGTTCTTGTTTTGGGACTTTATCCAAAACAACATAAGTACACCCAGAGTGAGCACATAATAATAGATTGGAGCCTACTGCGTACTAAAAAACTACTTGCACTCTCTTGGAAAAAAAACTTGCAAATTTAGTACACTAGGTGAGGCAAATTTTAACAACCTTTCCTCCAGAAAGATTGGCACATGTTCAAAAATGGAGACAGGATTTGTTTGAGAAAGTGTGGGGACCCTTTATTGCCTTTGTGAAATCCATAAATCTAACAGACGACAGTGATGAGGTGGAAAAAATATTTGTGATGTCAACCTCACAGAATTGCCAGAATGTGAGGAATGACAAGACTATCTACTGCATAAAGTACTGTACTGCATTTACATGTCTGACAAGATGTTTGTTTGCCAGCCTTTTTCTTTTCTTTACGCATTATATTTTGTTTAACATCCACGTGTCATATTATAGTTAAAAATAGTAACAATTCCTGTATTGTATATTACAACACATATGTGTACATACATACAAATTTGCTAATAAATATATTGTTTCATTTTAGATTGTGGTTTAGTGGCGGGTGAACTATGTGTCCTTGTAAACTGCCTCACTAAGATTGCCCTTCAAATAAAAAACAGCCTCCCTCTCAAGTTTAAAAACATTTATGTCTTGGGAGGTCCACTTATCTATCTATATATATATATATTGCCCTTTTTGTTTTTATTAGCTTCATAAATACTTGCACATATAAAGTGACTATAAAAAGTGTTCACTGTCCTTGCAAGTTGTCCCCTTTAATGGCTTTTCAACACTGAACGTGGTCAGTATGATGAGGCTTTATTCACAGAAAAGTACCAAAAAGACTCTTTCATGTCAAAATGAAAACTGATTTCTACAACGCTTTGTTAAATAATCAAAAATATTAAATGCAAAATAAGAGATTAAATGGTGTGTTCACCCCTTTCAAGTCAACTGAACATCGGGACGCTGCAAGTTTTTCTTTGTACAACAGCTCAAACTGTCAGGTTCCACAGGGACCATGAGTGAACAGATATTTTCAAACCCAGCCACAAATTCTCAGATGGACTGAGGTCTTGGACTCTGATTCAGCCTCCAGAACTTTCACCTTGTTGGCTGCAATCCATTTCTGTGTATCTTTGTCTGATTGCTTGGGCTCATCGTCTGGATGGAAAACTAATCTTCTCCAAGTCTCAGTTCTCTTCACACTGCATCAGGTTGTCCTCCAGGATTTCTCTAGTCTTTGCTGCATTCATTTTACCCTCAACCTTTACAAGCCTTGCAGGACCTGCTGCTGAGAAACAATCATGATGCTGCCACCACCATGCTTCAAGTAACCAACGAGATTAACGAGGCAGGCCACCAAGATAACTATGACTCCTCTGAAGGCATTACAATAACGAGACTAGTGAGGAGGCCACAAAGACACCTATGACTCATCTGAAGGAGTAACAAGAAAGAGACTAGCAGGGAAGCCATCAAGACTCCCATGAATCCTCTGAAGGATGTTACAAGAGATTAGTGAGGAAGGCCACCAAGACACCTATGACTCCTCTGAAGGAGTTACCAAAGAGACAAGTGAGGGAGGTCACCAAGACACCTATGACTCCTCTGAAGAAGTTACCAAAGAGACTAGTGAGGGAGGCCACCAAGACACCTGTGACTCCTCTGAAGGAGTAACAAGAAAGAGACTATCGTGGGAGGCCACCAAGACACCCATGACTACTCTGAAGGAGTTACAAAAGAGACTAGTGAGGGAGGCCACCAAGTCACCTGTGACTCCTCTGAAGGACTTCTAAGCTTCAGCAGCTGAGATTTTACAGACTGTTCATACAACAACTGCTGTCTGTTCTTCATCAGTCAAAGCTTTATGGGAGACAAAAAGAAAGACTGATGGAAAAAAAAATCTAATTAAATCTGGACAAGAATTCACCAGAAGACACGTGGAGACTCTGAAGTCACCTGGAAGAAGATTCTTTGGTCTGAGGAGACCAGAATGGAGTCTTTTAGTCATTAGACTAGAAGCTTTGTTTGGTAGATATCAAATGCTGCATATCATCACAAACTACACCATCCCCACTGTCTTCAGATGAGTCATAGGTGTCTTGGTGGCCTCCCTCATTTGTCTCTTTACTGTAACTTCTTCAGAGGAGTCACAGGTGTCTTTGTGGCCTCCTCACTAGTCTCTTTCTTGTAACTCGTTCTGAGGAATTATAGGTGTCTTGGTGGCCTCCTCACTAGTCTCGTTATTGTAATGCCTTTAGAGGAATCATAGGTGTCTTGGTGGCCTCCTCACTAGTCTCTTTGGTAACTCCTTCCAGGGAGTCATAGGTGTCTTGGTGGCCTCCCACACTAATCTTTTTCTTGTAATTCCTTCAGGAGTCAAAAGTGTCTTGGTGGCCTCCCTAACTAATCTCTTCTATGTGCCATATTCTTTACATTTCTTGATGATGGATTTAACTGTATTCCAGTGTATTCAGTGATGTGGAAATGTTCTTGTTTCTATCCCCTAAATTGAGTTTTTCTTTTGTCTTCTTAGTGTAGTTATTTCCAGGCGAACTGATCCCCAACAGTCTTGGAGCTTCAAATTATTGTTTTGTAACATGTTCAGTTTTCCGGCATATTTCTGACTTTCTGACATTTTCTATTGTGCAAATAAACAAACTAGGTGAATAAATGTGGCCCATTTTAGTCTTAAACCCCTAAGAATGAAAACGCTCTGCTGTGGGAAATATACTTTTGATGACCAATATCAGAAAGAGACGGTGTATTTGTGCTGACATTAATCACGGTTGGCAGAAAATTTAAAGTGCCTTCAGGAATAAAAGCAGCATCTGAATTTAAAACACCTGCATGTGAGAAAATAGATTCTTTCAGAGGAACATTTCTGTCTGCAGCTCTGAACCTGAAACCTCCCCCTCCTCCCCCCCTCGCCGTCCTTTATTTTGACAGCTAACTGCTCGGTGGCGTTGCACGATAATTCCAACAAAAACAAGTCGTCTTTACTCCGCTAAATGTGTCACGAGAGCTGTCAAAACGTGAACTTGCTGCTCTTGGGCTGCCAGGATAAACCAAATACATCATCGACTGCAGCCCCGTGCTGACTCACCGCACATCACAGCATCATGTTCACACAGATACAGAACAAACATCATCTTAGGCTCACAGTCAGAGGAAGAATCAGAAGAGGAGGGAAACTGTTAACAAGAACGGAAGGACAACCTCAGATCAGCATCTACAACTAAAACCACGTATTTAGATCCTATGTGTGATTTGTTTGACTTTTTCCAAATATAACATATAAAGAGTGGGGATTGAACGATATGATTACTGGTGATTGATCGATAACTGATGTTTGGAGCACATACATATATTTATTAAATATAATGTTTTAACAGCATGTGACAGCAGAGAACCTGTCATAACTAGGCTTCTTCATTAGTAAGGGTAACTTAATGAATACAGGGGGTCCTCGGTTTTACGACGTCCTCGACCTACGATGTTTCGTCTTTATGTCAGAACTGGTTACGTGGAACTAGTTGGCCAGCAGAGCGGATGAATACGTCGTCACGTGGCGCTATAAGACAGCTTTGTTTACATTCGACGGTTGTACGCCACCTTGGATTGTGCTACATTCGCTAACTTTTTGCCCTTCATTATGGCTCCCAAGTGTAAGTCAGACTGTTCTGATGGCAATGCTCTGAAGAAAAGGAAAGCCGTCTCCATGGAAGTGAAATTAGATATAATGAAACGCTCAACTTGTAAAAACAGTGCAACATATTCTGCAATCTTCTTGTAAAAATGACTCATACATGCATGAAAGTCGTTGGTATTCAAGACCTTTTCAAAGAACTCATTGATATCGTGATGCATGGAACGGATTTGTTTACATCTTTGCCGGAGTTCCGACTTACGGCAAAAATCGACTTGCGTCGATTCATAGGAGTGGAACTCCGACATAAGTCGAGGACCCCCTGTATGTAAAGTAGAAATAGGATTGATTAAATTAGGACATTCTTCTGAGATTGTTCTTCTTTATTTTCTTAATATTTCACTGTTTTATCACTTTTATTGTCCACTAAGGTTCAGATCTTAAAGCTTTATTGATGATTGTTTTCCAGACTCTGCTTCAGGTTGATCTGTGCCTTCTAACTTAACTGCTTGCTGTTAGCATAGCTTCAGCTGCTATGATAGTAGCTTAATATCTGGCTTGAGTTTCTTGTTTAGTTTTTACAGTTTGAGAGCCATTTCTGAGAGAGGAGGCTGCATCTGACCTGAAGGATTTAATTTATCAATAATCAGCCAATAAAAATATAGATATAGATAATCAGAAAAATACCAGATATTGCCCACGATAATCGTCTATCCCCAATAAAGAGTCCACAAGTTTATATTTTCTGTATATGGTGCCAGAAAACATCTAATTACATCAATATATTTTGTATGTTTGATAAATTCCAGTGTCTTGTGACATAAGAGAGTGGACAAATATTGGCAAGACGCAAGTAAAGACTGAAAATCAATAATATCTGGGAGTTTAAAACAAGAATATTAAACATACACATACAGTAATTAAAGATCAAACATTAAAAAAGATTGGTCCAGATTTAGTGTTGCTCACTTTGCAAGTTTTGAGTTTGATTTGGAGACTTCTAAAACTAAACTTTCTTACATTTTATCTTGTGAAAGTTTATGGGGGGAGTTTTCCAAGACGAACTGAGCTTTAACAACCAATCACTGATTTCCACTGAGGCTTTATTAACTATAAATGGAGGCTGTATTATAGTTAAAGCTGGTTAAATGCACCCATCCTATCCTGTGAAGAGGAACAGCTCTATTATACAGCTGGTTCCAGTTAAATCTCTACAAGATCAGGCTTCGATCTACATTTTACAACTTTTAACACCTGATTCTGCAGCTTCACACCTCAGATCAGGGAATCTGCTGCTGTTTAAAGTCCCAGAGTCCAAGTTTATATCAAAAGGAGATAATGTTTCTACTGTTTTAGCTTCACATTACTGTCAAAAACCTTTGAAAAACCAACTTGTACTAATATTTTGACACTTTATAATGTTATTTTTTAGGTTTTATTATTGCATTTTAATGATTTATTGTTGTTCTTATGTGTAAAGCACCTTGGAATTCCAGTTTTGAGAGGTGCTACAGAAATAAACTCAATTAGTATTGATTTTTTTTTTCCTCTTAAAATATAGTTTGAAAAGCGTGTTTATTCCAGCATCCGTATTAACAACCCTTCAGCTCCGCAGTTAATCAAAAGCAGATTTAGATGGTGATTGTTGAGGCAAAAGCAGCTTAAAAAAACTGAAATATCTAATGATGAAGTCAGTTAGAGTTGGTTTAGTTTACTTTGACTTGATTTAATATTTAAATACTCATATATTAGCATCACTTTAAGTATTTCAAAGTGAAAAAAATTTGCTGAAATTTTTATTTTAAAGAATTGTGACCTTAATAGTGCCAATAAAGTTGCAATACACTAATAATGGACAATATTACTGTCCAGCTAAATTGATTTTTTTGACCTTTTGTTGCATTTTGAGATTTCTACTTTCATTAAACTCTTGTTTCTAGTAACTAAATAGAGTTTAAGCTCGATTTTACTACTGATAGTTGTTCATTTCCTCCCTGTGTGTTTTTTCTTCTCTAACATTGTTAAATTCATTGGGTTTCTCTCTATAATATAATAATATCAGACCTTGACGTCACTATGTGAAGCTCAGAGATGATTTATGTTACAGAAATAAAAATTAACTGAATTAACTCTGAACAAATAAAACTCCAGAAAAGGATCTGAGTTAATCGAGTCAAGGCCAGAAAAATCCTGAGTAAAATTGCTTTTTAGAGTTACATTAACTAATTTTTTACACCAGTATTTTCTCTTATGAGGGGTATTTTCTCTTCTTGTTGACTCCTGCCCTCAATAGAGGTGTTGACGCTCTTTGTGTTAGTCTTTAAGAAGCTTCAGCAGCAGCAGGAAATAAAAAGTAGTAGATAAAAAAGGGGAAGTCAGCAGAAATAGAGTCCACAGGTGTGACTGCCAGAGGTTTTAATTTACCTTTCTGCCCAGGGAGCCAAAGATGCAGCGAGGGGAGGCCTTTGGTGGGGAGCTGCACTGTTTACTACAACCTTTAACGGGCTGAAATATCTTTGTTGTTGTGTGAAAAAGTGCAGCACAGACATGTTAAAAAAGCACATAAAAAAATCCGTAGCACAAAATAAACGAAGAATGAGTCAGGTGTTGGAGATGTCGTACCTCCAGCTCGGCGATGATCTTTTCTTCGTCGTCTTCGTCTTGAATCGCCGACGCTGCGATCACTGGGGGGGTGGAGGCCGGTCGGGGCGTGTCGGAGGGGGTCCGCCTCAGTTTCACAAGAGTTTTAGGTAAATCACCGTCCTCTTCCATCTAAAAATGCAAAATATAGACGGTAAAAGCAGGATCCTTCTGGTCGTCTACACCTCTAGACTTGGTTTATCCCAACAAAAGACCAATCAAACATAGTTAGTCAGTAGATACACTATCGTTCAAAAGTTTGGGGTCACCCAGGCAATTTCATGTTTTCCATGAAAACTCTCACTTTTATTCATGTGCTAACAACTGCACAAGGGTTTTCTAATCATCAGTTAGTCTTTCAACACCATTAGCTAACACAATGTAGCATTAGAACACAGGAGTGATGGTTGCTGGAAATGTTCCTCTGTACCCCTATGGAGATATTCCATTAAAAATCAGTCGTTTGTTGATCCCCAAGGGGAAGTTCTGTAAAGCGTAATGTATGTAGATAGTTTGTAGAGTGGATGTTGCACAGAATTTACTTTTTACTGTTATACACCTGCAGTCTACAATTCTACAATTCAACCGCAATTTCATTTACGTACATCTGAGAGTTGATGCAACACAAGCAAGGATCTAGTCAGGAAAAAACAACCTGGATAAGAGCCATAAAACAAAGTTCTCCCTAGGAAACGTCACAGGAGAAAGATTATTCTTGCATTATTTATCACCATAGTCTCCTTTAATTTCAATGCACTTGGTCCACTGATGTTCAAGCTCCGCTATCCCCTCATGGAAGAAGGTCACATCTTGAGCCTCCACATCCTCAACACCATGCACGACCTTTTCATCAATCTGAGAAAAGTCCTCTTCTTTCTTTCCTTGATTGCTTCAAACATTAGAGTTGTGTGGATGGTGATATAGGAGGTCCTCGACTTAGGTCGGAATCTCGTTTTTATGGTGTGACAGAACGTGATTTTTGCTGCAAGTCGGAACTCACATATGTACAATTGTGGCGTACAATCAACAAATGTAAACAAAGCTGTCTTCCTAGTATAGCACTGCACGACGATTTATTCGTCCGCTCAACTCACTAACTAGTGCCCGCACAGAATTAGTTTAACGTTGCAAACGCTGTATGTGGGAATTATGGAACAAGATTTTCTTAATAAATTTATGGGAGATGGCGACGTAACCAAGAAACGCCGTAGATCGAGGACATTGTAAACCGAGGACCTCATGTATAAGCTTTTACAATATACAGTTATACCCTAAAGGGGAGTTATGCTACTTGTGTCTTTATTTGTACATGCATGACTTCATCGTCAAATGAAAATGGCGACCGTGCAAGTTTGGGAAACAGACTGACGTCAGATGGTGCAGGTCGGTTGAATAGGGGGGATGCAGCAACAGTGTAAAGCCACATTGGTCTGTTTCTGTTCTCTGTGTGGATGGATGTATTGTTCTGGAGCAACAGCAAGTTTTTTTAGACACCTATATAAGGCTTTACAGTATACAGTTATGCCACACAATGGGAGTTATGCTATTTGTTTTCAGGTGACGCTGAGAACTTTTGAAGTACCCTCGTAGAATAATTCCAGTTTTATTTATCTATCTTTTTTTGTATATGCACGACTTCATCATCTTTATGAAAATGGCGACCGTGCAAGTTTGGGAAATGGACTGAAGTCAGATGGTGCAGGTCGGGTGAATAAGGTTCATGCAGCAACAGTTCAGTGAAACTTTCCTCTCCTTTTTTAATAATAATAATAATAATAATAATAATAATAATAATAATAATAATAATAATAATAATAATAATAATAATAATTTTTTTATTTGATTGCTCCAAACTTTTGAGTTTTGACAATGATATAAGGATTTACAGAGCACAGTTATGCCCCAAAATGGGACTTTTGGCCCTTGTTTCCATGTGAGACTGAGAACTTTTTAAAGCAGCCTCATATGGAGTACGTTTGTGGCAAAACAAGACACTGATCCTTGATTTTGGTGATTGTTGTTTCTTTGGATTTTGGACCAAAAACACAAGTGAAAATCGAAGTTTTTCACTGAAAATGTGCAACATCTACAAATTGTCAAAGCTGTTTGATATAAACCACTAATTTTACTTACTGGTAGTTAATTTTATGAAAATTTAAACACTTTATGACCCATCTCTGTGCAAAAAGCCCACATAAACCTTGCAGTTAATAACATAAACAGAAGACTGGTCTATTTTTACCACCATTTAATTTATTATTATTATGTAGGAGGTGTAATGTTGCAGCAGCTGCTTCGTGAACACATTATGTGAAAAAAGTCATGCAAAAATGCACAACGACAATATTAATGCTTGAAATTAAAGGTGTACAATGAAGTCTTCCTCTAAATGTCTCTGCAAGTTGCAGTGAGATAAGCTGAAGTTGTAAAAAGACGTATCCGTGATGTAATACAATGCAACACTGAGTGGATTTTACCAGTGTAGAAGCACATTTCACACACCTCAAACTGAACTTTTCCGTAAAAACCTTCCAAGAGCTACTTGACACTGTTCAGTGAGAACGGGTCGAGGTCTCTGAGGAAGGCTTTCAGCGCCTTGTAAAATCAATGCCTTGAAGAATTCTGTCTGTTCTGGAGACAAAAGCGAACTCGCCTCGGCGAGTTTCTGCACACGGAGCGATCAGGGAGGCTTTAGAGCTGCAGCTTTGAAAACCGAACCTGAAGCTGCCCCCAGCTGACAGGAAGCTCAGCCTGTTGTCTGGTTTCTTAATATGTAGGAAGAATCCAAGTAGACCCATAAAACATGTTTCTGAATCCCTGTATGCATCTTATTCACCTGGAGGCTGCAGACAGGAAAGAACTGACATATTTACGCAGACAATAAATGATATTTTATCTGTGAATGACCGATGAAAGCCTGATTCTTCGTTTACGTTTGCTGTCACAGTTGTCGAACAATCTGTCGCAGGAGGCGACTAAAATGTCTGCAGAGAAGAAATATCTTAAATTTGTAAAGGAAATCAGTCCAGCAGCCACTTCTAATGTCTGCAGTGTGAGTATTTTGAGAGGTTTTAACAACAGAGCTGCATTTAATACTACCACTCTGGCAGACTTTCAAAAGGAAAAGAGATATTTCATTTTGACAGCGACAAGGCCAAAAGATTACGGCTGAATTCATGGCACTCTGCTGGATGATACAGGTTTTCATCGACTTTTAGAGCTTCACACGGACAGCCAAAAGTGCCATAATTCACCTGTTTGTACAAGATTAAAATCAAAACTCTGCTTTATACACCATACCTGAGATTTACAACAAGGTTCCACATGTAGCTGCTGTTGACTTCAACACTTTGAAGTGAAACAGAAATTTTTATTCTTTATTCTTAGTTTACTAGCTTTACTGCACTGCTGGATTAAGTTCAACTGTGATTTTTATTTATCTATTACACCAATCTGAAGAGAAACTGCGACTTCATTGCTCATTCTCTAGTGGAACGGTGATAACAGCTATTTATGAAGACAAATTTTAGTTATCTTAATTGGCCATTTACTTCAAACAAACAAAAAACATTGCAGCGCTGAGTGGAATTAAAATGAGTTTGCTTACTTTGTTATTTTGTAAAATAAAGATAATATGAAGGAACAGCTTAGAGTGCAGAATTGCTTAGTTTTTTCTAAATACATGGCAAATATATTCAGTTGACAAGCACATAAATGGGATTAATTTAAAAACTTTAAAATACTCAAAATGTGCAGCTTTATTTTCTAGGTAAATGGTATCCATTCGGATCGGATCAGGCAAAAAAACTAAATTTTATCATAACATCCCTAATTTTATCTGGAATTAGCATCATTTGTCTTCTTTCTGACAGTAAGAAACTACGTTATTCATCTTTATATCATTGTAAACATTGTCTTTAGTACCTCAGAATCCAACAATTTGTCTGACATTTACTTGACAACCCTTTATTATTCAATATGTTTCTTTGTTCAGTTATTTTTTACTCATATCATACAAGTTACAGCTTAATCCTACAACCAGCCTGCATTAAAATATCATTATTTATTTGAGAAGTTTATAGCTTTTAATAATATAAGACTAGCACCTTTGCTGCCAGATTTACACCATTTCTTACACATTTTAACTTATCTTATTTGACAATGCAGTCTCATAAAGAACTAAACAGATGCTGCTATATGTCTGTTTACTGGCTCAAACAGCTGCCAATCCAGTAGCAAACACCTGGTGTTATATTTGATATCACAGTTATTTTAATAACCATGGAAAAAAGAGGTAGACATAAGGTGAAATAGAAGATATTTTCAATCACATTCTCATTTTTAATTAATAAAAGTATATTTGCAGCTGCCTGAAAACTAATTCTAACTTCTTTAAACATATAGAAGGAAACAATATGAGATCTAAATACAGCAACAAGACAAAAACCAGAAGAGAAGGAAACAAAACTAAGCCAGAAATGATCTCAGTCACGCCAGACCAGTGAATCTTTTCCCTCAGAGTCCTTTAAATGTCGCTCTAAAACACCCACAGCTTTGTGGCAGATCAAACACACTTCAGGTGTGATTTCAGAAACCGAGGAACATGTTTGTGTCGTCTGTCACCAAAGCCAACACATCCAGAGCTGACATTTCCACATTTCTTAGAGAAACTGCACAGTTGGTTCATTCTGGGCTGTTAGAGTCAAACTGTTTCTCCTCGATCTGCACAAATCTCATGTGTGACTTATTTTGAGCCCAAAACACAGAATTTCACAGAGAGGTGAAGAGTTTATATCTCTGATTATATACACTACTGTTCAAAAGTCTGGGGTCACCCAGACAATTTCATGTTTACCATGAAAACTCTCATTTTTATTCATGTGCTAACATAACTGCACAAGGGTTTTCTAATCATCAATTAGCCTTTCAACACCATTAGCTAACACAATGTAGCATTAGAACACAGGAGTGATGGTTGCTGGAAATGTTCCTCTGTACCCCTATGGAGATATTCCATTAAAAATCAGCCGTTTCCAGCTAGAATAGTCATTTACCACATTAACAAGGTCTAGACTGTATTTATCATTCATTTAATGTTATCTTCATTGAAAGAAAATGCTTTTCTCTCAAAAATAAGGACATTTCTAAGTGACCCCAAACTTTTGAACGGTAGTGTAAATATTAGAAATCCAAGACCAGGACAGACTCTGATCTGGAGCTTGAACTTCTCGACTGAAAAATTCACATTTGTACTATTATTGGTTCATTCAATGATTCTTTTTTAAATTTTTAATAAATTATCAGGTGGTTAAAGATGTCAATTATGATTTTCTACAGCTGTGCATAATGTTCAAAGTCAGCTTGAAATATTACATTTTTATAGGATAAATATTGCAAAAAAACACAATTTTTTGCAGTTGACAAGCTGAAACTGGAGAAAGGTACTTATTAAGTACACTGTACCTAGTTACATCTAATGTTCAACTGATGCAGGCCACTTTATTAGGAACACTTGTGAAACTTGATGCACTGTTTTGCCATAAATTCACATTTTACGAAGTATTTGCAGTTTCAGTTTTGGCTGGTATAGTCAGAAGGGTGATAATTTTATTTTATGTTCATTATCAAGGTCATAGTAGGTGGTGGGACTGCATCACATTTAAAACTGTTAGACATAAGAGAGGCAAAATATTAGATTTCACTCTAATTCAACACATCACATTTGCGTGAAAAATGACAAGTAACCAGTTATATATAGCCAATACCAATATTTAGCGTCTCTTCCTAAAAGCAGTCTTAACTTGTCTCACCTTCAGGTTCTTGTTGGTGACGATGACCTCTCCGGTTCGGTTGGTGGTGATGCCGTGGACCGACGGGAAGCTTCTACGAGGAGGAGGTGGAGGAGGAGACTTGGAGGGTTTTTCTGTTCGATATCTGGCCACACTGAGGTCCACTGAGAAAACACACAAGTTCAGATGTTTATTGATGAAAATCCTGCAACATAAACTGCTTGTGAACTCAAGAGGCAGAGTCTGGGTGTTGTTTTCACTGTAATATGAAGCCCTGTTGCTCTATGGAAACAGAAACACCAACAGAAAAACAAAAAATGGGTCAAATTTCTCCTTGTTTTTGGTTTGAATAGAACAGCTTCCTCAGTTCTTTGTTGTTTTTCCCTTTGAAATTGAAAATTTGAAAACAGGCTCATTTGTTTATAACATATTGTTGACAGAGATTGAAAATGGCAAAAAATGCAACAAAAAACAACAAAATGAGATTGAAAATGACAAAAATGAGAAAAAAACAACAAAAAGAGATTGAATATGACAAAACATTAGAGAAAAATAAGAAAAAGAGATTGAAAGTGTCAAAAAAGAGACAAAAACAACAAAAAGAGATTCAAAATGCCAAAAAAATCGACAAAAAAAGAACAAAAACAGATTGGAAATTATAAAAATTCGACAAAAATGACAAATAAGAGACAAAAAACAACAAAAAGAGATTGAAAATGACAAAAAATGAGACGAAAAACAACAAAAAGAGATTGAAAATGACAAAATGCCAAAAAAAGACAAAAAAGAATAAAAACAGATTGAAAATTATAAAAATTCGACAAAAATGACAAATAAGAGACAAAAAACAACAAAAAGAGATTGAAAATGACAAAAATGAGACAGCTTTGAATCCGTGTATAATCCATGTATGGTTCGCTCATTCGTTTTTCCGTTTCAAAATAAAATCTAAAAAAAACCAATAAACCGCGCTGTTTTTTTGTTTTTCAGTTTTTAAAACGTAAATGTAGAAATGCATTATTTAACTAATGAAAAAACCACAGTGTTGGATTTTTGCTCTAGCTTTTTAAACCCGAAATACAAAATACGGCTGTTGTTTTATTTTGTTGCAACACCAGAAGTCGCTGAGGAAGAACAGTTTAGAGCTGGTCTGGACCATGAACACATCTACAATGGCTGTACTTGAGCCCTTTTCATATTTCATTCGCTGACGTGCTCTATATTATAGAGTTTATAACAACAACATGCTTTTTCAACTCGCTTGGAGCGAGTTTAAAAAGCATGTTGTTGTTAAAGAAATCACTATAATTTTACATTTTTCAACAGCATTATTAACAGTAAACTGAGGCGACTGACCCGACCCTCGATGAGAACCGGCCCCCTCCATGCTGTTCAGCTTCTGGGCTGCTAGCTGCACCTTGCCGGGCTGCAGGTCGCCGCTGGGCGTGGCGGTCATGGTGGTGGTGGCGGCGGCCGAGCTCCCGGTTCCTCCGGCCGCGGGGGCCGACCCCGTGGTGGAGGTTATGGGGATGGTGATCTGGGGCTTCGGGGGCACCACCGGCTTGTTTATGTGCCTGGCGGCGAAGTCCAGGTCCGGGATGGCCTTCATCAGCTCGGCCTGGGTCTCCTCCAGCAGCCGGTTGATGTCCTGAGCGCTGAACTGGGTCAAGCTGGCTCGTTTCTCCTCCCAGTCCCGCTCAGCCGCCTGATATATATAGGAGAGAGCGGGGTTAGACATTGTTTCTAGAAAACTGTGGAAGAAATGAGTTAATATTTCCGAACAGTGATCCATTAAACTCTCCCAGTGCAGAGAAAGAACACGATAGTTAACAAAACAGTTCAAAGCACATTTTTCATGTTTATAGTTTTGTGAGTGAACAATTACTGAAACGTCGGAAACTATTTCACGGGTGTTAGTGCATTAGCATTAGCATTAGCACGAAGTTAGCTCTAAACTGCCTGGATGCTGCACTTTTACATTGTTGATTACATTACTGTAATTCTAGATGGTTTTACATTTTATTTGCTGTTGTTTTTCCCTTTTAAATTAAAAATTTAATAACAGGCTCATTTGTGACCATATGACCAAAAACTGCAACAAAAAACAAGAAAAAGAGATTGAATATGACAAAAAACGAGACAAAAACAACAAAAAGAGACTGAAAATGACAAAAATGAGACAAAAAAAGAACAAAAACTGATTGAAAATAACAAAAACTTTGACAGAAACCACAAAAAGAGATTTAGAGTTTAATGGATACCTCTTCAGAAACATTAACTAATTTCTTCCATGGTTTTCTAGAAACAACATCTAACCTCACTCTCTCCACTTTTACAGACTGCAGTAGACGCCTTCAGATTAACACCTTTGTTAACTACAGTCCTCTGAACAGTAATGGTCCTTGATCAAGCTACTTGTTGCAGAATGAACAACTTTAACTGAGAGAAGCGGTTTGTCTTCTATCTGAAAAAAAACGAACACGCTCAACACTTTACCGTAAAGTTTACTTTTAGCTTTAATTAGTTTTAGTGTTCTCTTCTGTATTGACGTCCTGTTCATTTTAGATGTTCCTTCTCGCTCTATTTTAATTTTAGCTGCCTCGTTCTTTGGTGTGATGTCATCTTTAATTCTTTAATTCTCTCCCCTATAAAACTGCCTGGCTCCTTTGTTTGATATGCGTGCTAATCAAGCTAATTATTCATTTAACTTATCTTCATTTTTACTATTTATTTTATTTGACTGCTCTCTTGCTTGATTGTCTCTGAATGTCTGGCAAAGCACCTCTTGAACCCTGTTCTTAAGGGTGCTGCATACATACAGTATTATAATATTGATTACATTACTGTAATTCTAGATCGTATTTTTACATTTTAGAACCAAAATGATGTGCCATTTTGATTCTGAGACCATGGCGGGTGTGCATACACTACCAGCCAAAAGTTGGGACGCAATATCAAATTTGTACAAAAAAGATCAACTTTTCATTGGTATGCTTTGCACCAAAACAAACATGATTATTATAATAAAGAGACACTCATCGGAATACATTTTTACTCTAATTATCAGGTATTTGTACTCTTGTTTCTTTCCTCAGCTGTTTCTTTCTGTGGTACCTATAGAGATATAGACACCGCTGAGATTTATTGGTATTTTTGAATGCAAACTCTCAAAAACCAAAGACCTCAAGTGAATAATGCAAACTGTGATTTGTTTTTTTGTATTTTTTTTTTTTACATTTTACTGAAGTTGTGACTCTTGCAAATCTTCTGAACTCTAAAACTGAGCCCCTCTTTTCCATCGCTTAAACTTTGTGATTATTATATTTTAAAGAATGGAACTTTAGACCTGAGGAACTTTTTGAACACAATTAAGGCAGTTCTGAAGGCAAAAGGGGTTCCTTTTACAAGCAAGGTGGACCAGTGAGTGTATGGACATGTTTGATGTTTAGAGAACCAGTTTGTACTAGAGGTGTCGTTACAGTGAAGGCATGAAATTACTGTCATGCCTCCACTCTAATGACATTTCCAGTAAAAACTGGCTCATTTTACCACTGTCCTCTATACAGATCCGGACGGATGATGTGCAGCAACATGCAGACAAACACAACGGAGACAGATGTGTGCGGTGTGTTTTCTAATGCCACTCGGATAAATGGAATTATAAACCGACTGCTGGTGTGTGATCAGAGTCTCAACGAGGGATTTAAGCACCTTCATATGTAATACTCAAACGTTAACGGCTGTTTACCATCTGGCCGGCGGTGACATTTATGTACAGTCTGAATAATCTGCAGCCCATTACCAGTCTGACTTCGGCCGACACGGATTTATCGGCGGGGCGTCGGCTTGGCAGCTCGTCCAGGACTCGGTTCCTGAAGGTCATGGAGGGCTGGTTGTCCTGCTCGGGGCCCGAGGCGTCCGGGTCGCCGCCGGTGACGGGCATCCAGTTGGCGAGGCCGGCGCTGGTGCTGAGGTCGGTGAGGCTGAGCGGAGGGCTGTTGAGGATGTCAAGGTCGGAGCTTCGGTTCAGGTCATCGGATCTCTTCTGCTGGTTGGAGACGTCTTCAGGACTCTTCCAGACGCCTTCGGTCACTTGTCTGAACATACAAGGCGGAGACAAAAGACTACAATACACACAGGACACCGTGAAGGTCCAATCCAGCTGCTAAAGCTCACTTTGTCTGCAAAATGTGCAACATTTTTCAACATGTACTACTAGTACTCTAGTAACATAATAATAGTAATAATCCAGTTTATTAGAGCTATATTATATAAAAGCTTTCTGACAGAGCTCAAGGTCAGTTTAAAAGTTAAAAATCCAAAGTTTCTTCTGGTTTTCACAGTTTTTTACATTTAATAATTGGTGTATTCATGGCGATTTTGTTTCAGAACAAAAAAATTACTTCAAAGAAATAAAATATTAGATGTGAAATTATGTATTTGGGCAAAATATCATTGTAGAAATGACACAGTTCAGTCGAAAGTCCCTAAATATTTGTCTAGTTGATAATGACCTCATGGTTGCGTCAAGGATTGGAGTATTTTTCATGTTTTATAGAATCTAGTTAGTGTGAGTGGTTTATTTAAAGCACATTTCTAAATGTAACATGAGGAATAAAGTAATTTTGATGAAATGTCACGATTTAAAGCTTGGATTTAGCTCAATGATGGAATTCAAGGTCAGTTAAAAATCCAAAGTTTCTTTTTGTTTTCACAACTTGTTACATTAAAATTTGGTGTAATTATGGTGATTTTTCTGTAATAACAAAGAAATAATTAAAAAGAAATGATAAGCATTTCCTTACAATGTGAAATTATGTATTTGGGCGATATATTGTTGTAGAAATGACACAGTTCGAGTTCGAGTTCAAGGTCAGTTTAAAAATCTCTTTCTTTTGGTTCTTACAGTTTTTTTGTGATTTTTTTTCATAACAAAAAATAAATTCAAAGAAAAGTGAAATTATGTATTTGGGGCACATATAGTTTGAAAATTGAAATCCTGGAATAGTATATTATTGGCAATGAGTGAATAAATCAACAACAAAAAAAAATTTTATTTATTGAGTGACGAGAAAATAATCACAAAGTTTAAGCGATGGAAAAATTGAAAATATTGGAAAGGTGTTTAATGTTGGAAATATGCACTGGGAATTATAATGAATTGCTTTTCCCATTTAAATAAAAGATAATTTCAAAAAAAGAAAACAAAAAATGCAAATTAATGTTTTAAATTGTTGTTTTTGCCCAAGCAACGCTCCAAAACTCAAAATTGTCTAATTTACAGTGACACAAACCAGACAAAACAGCACTTTAACAAAAAAAAAAAAAATGAAACATATTCAAACAAAATAGCTGGAAATATCTGGAATAAAAATTGTAACTAGTCACAACTACAACTAGTTAAACATTTAATAGCCAGAGTGGACATTTATTGCATATTTATGTAATTCTAAAATATGAAGGTTAGGTACTAATTCAAGGGAAAAAGAATATTTAACTCATGTACAGATTATTTAAGTTTAGACAGTGTTTGGGTTCTTTCAGTCAAGAGTTTTGCAGAAAAACATGTTTATATTTTATAATTATAAGTACACAAACTGAGACACTTTAAATGATTCATAGTCAGATATTCGTTTAAATAGTGTCCTAACAGTGTGTTTTGATGGAATAATCATCCGTCTGCTGAACTCTCTGAACACTCCATTAACTGCAGCTCCAGTCTGAACCTCCTCTGATGTTTTTATCAATATTCAGACAGTACGTCTGTCCTTCAGGACTTACTGGGATTATTGAGAATTTCACGCTACAGTTTAAACATCACTTTTCATCATGGAACAAAAATTCTGCTTCAGATTTCTGAAATGTTAATCTGAGGTTGCATCACTGAGGATCCTTTGAAACGTGTCGGCGAGGAGGAGAAGTAAATAAAAAAGAACGCATATGAAATTCTACTTTGCGGATTTGCAGAAATATCCCTCATCATTTTTATTTCATGTTATTCTAACTGCTTCTGCAAAAGTTTTTCTTCACACGAAGACGAGACACTATCGGTAAAAACATAATCGTTTTTATGCACCGGTCCATCCATTTTGGGATTTTGGGATATGTTGCTTCCATAGCATGTTTTCTTTAAGACTAGTAGAAAGTAAACATCCAAAATAGACATTTTGTTGTCTATTTTTCTATACGCCTGTTTGTGTCTGTAGAGTTTTCTATCATTCTGTCAGTCAGAAATCTAAGGTACATACAACAAATGTTTTCATTTGTATTCCTGTCCTTATTCTGAAGGTTTAACAGAGAAGTTTGTTCATATTTTACAACACTTCAGGTCTAAATTCACATTTTTCTAAATTAATATTGATGCCAGTATTTTTTGATTCATGAAGTGACAAAAAGAGATGTTTAAAGCTGGTTTTATCCAGTGTTCAGATTTATGTTCTGGAAATGAAAGCAAATAAAGCCATTTTTAGATTTATAATACCTCATTTATATGTTTACACATAAGATTTGAGAAAACTTGTAAAGCATGAAGTTATTGCCTCATTTTAAACAATCAACTAGGAAAGTTTAATGGTGATATTTGTTCGTTAAGGATCTATTTGCAAAATTTTTACATATAAATTCACGTTACATTCAAGCCAAAAGTTGCTGATTAAACCTATCAGCAGGTAAATCTGTACTTTGCAGTTTTAAATCTAGTTTCTGGGGTGATATTCCAACACAAATGTTATAGATTAATCAGGAGAGACAGAGTGCAGCAACTGGGAATATAGTGGAGCTAACACTGGAAAAACCTGAATATTTCACCAAAAAATCCCAACAATATCTGAGGAACAAACTGTCCAAAGTTATGTTAAACTTATCAACATAATTGAAAAAATTTTCCACAATGACAAAAAGTTTGGGAATATAACGGAAGCCTAGAAATTTGTCGAAAATAATTGGGAAAATAGTCTAAAATGACTTTGTCTAAAAAATGGCTCAAATTTCTCCAAAATAACAAAAAAATAATCTTAAATGACTTGAAATTTGTCATAAATTGCAGAAATTTCTCCCCAAAAAATGAAAAATGTCTGATTGACTGAAAATTGTCCAAAATGAGGTCAAAAACCATCCAAAATTGTCTGAATGCCCCATAAACAGTCCACAATAACTCAAAGTTTGTCCAAAATGGCTCAGAATCTGTCCAAATGACTGAAGCCTGGAATGACATTGAAAAGTGTCTAAATTACTTAAACTTATCTGAATGACTGACAAAAAAAAAAATTCAAATGACTCAAAATTTGTCCAAAGTGACTTCAACTTGCTTAAATAAATGAAAAAAATAACTTGGAAACCTGTCCGAAATCACTCAGAAAATGGCTTCAAAATGGGTCCAAAATGGCTCAAATTTCTCCAAAATAATTGAAAAAAATGTCCAAAACTACTCCAAATTTGTCAAAATGACCGAAACCTGGAAACTTGTCCAAAGTGATTGGGAAAATTGTCTAAAATTGCTTCAAAATTTCCAGCAACCATCACTCCTGTGTTCTAATGCTACATTGTGTTAGCTAATGGTACTGAAAGGCTAATTGATGGTTAGAAAACCCTTGTGCAGTTATGTTAGCACATGGATAAAAATGTGAGTTTCCATGGAAAACATGAAATTGTCTGGGTGACCCCAAACTTTTGAACGATAGTGTATATTTATGCAAGTTAAGACAGCGTGCAGGACTCTTTTGGGTATGTTCGTCGCGTAGAGTCTGAAATTATAAACATTTCCAGCCTATTATTCAGTGTTCTGTAAGATGACTGCACGCACGGTTTGATAGAAACAGTCCTGAATCCTACAGAAAGCCCAAATAAAACAATGAATAAATATAAAACAAGAAAAAACTGCGGTCTGTGAGCTGACCTGGTTTAATAACAAAATAAGACATTATCTAAAGAAACCGAGGAGCGTTTGATTCGAGTACCTGCGCAGCGTGCTGAGAGCATCCGTCATGGTGTTGCAGCGCTTCAGCAGGGCGTCCAGGCGGTGAGGCTCCTCTTTCAGGAACTTCACAGCTTCCACCTCCACCCTCAACACCACCCGCATCTTACTCTGCAGGCTGGGAAACTGGTCTGTACGGGAGGGGGAAAGACAAAAGAACGAACAGTGTGGAAAAGAAAACAAGACAGGATGCCGATTCTGTCACACAGAAAGGTTTCAGCGAGAGGATTCAGTGGAGGTTGGCCAAACGAGAAGACAGAACATGGCAGATGTGCAGTTACATAAGCAGAGTCTGGGTTCGTCTGTTGGGAGAATTCAGTCATTATTTGACATGTTTTAGACACTGATTTCCTAAACCAGCCGCCATTCAAATCCTCAAAAACGGAGTGCCACAGGGGTCCGTCTTCGGTCCACTTCTTTTTACATCATATAGAATTAAAGTCATTCTTTCTACGCGGCATTTTAATGTCCAATTTTTACATCCAGAGCTCCACTCCAGATCAGGCTCAGACTCTTCTTCAGTCTGTCTTTATTGACTTTCAAACCGGGATGATTTTGCCCCTGAATTGACCTGAGTTATTTTATATTTCCTTAGATAAGACACGCTTATCTTCATCCAGAATACGAAAAAAACCTTGCAATAAACACCATCTAAATGCATTAATGTTTGCTAAATAGGTGCTCATGTTAAGGATCTATCTTTGTCTTTAAACCGTGTGTATGTTGGTGGAAACTGATCTTTAATGTTCTGTAGGTGGTCATGAACCTTGTAAAGCTCCAGTTTAACACTGTCTGAAATCTAGTGTTTACGAGTTGGGTGTACTGTGGTTCTACAATTTCTA
Source organism: Amphiprion clarkii (assembly GCA_027123335.1). Taxonomy (NCBI): domain Eukaryota; kingdom Metazoa; phylum Chordata; class Actinopteri; family Pomacentridae; genus Amphiprion; species Amphiprion clarkii. The sequence continues at coordinate 9,712,575 of CM049586.1, forward strand.
AAAGACGGAGAAAATCTGTATTCTCTCAGAAAATGTATTGCAGATCAGCTGTAGTACCTGGTTGTTCCACCAGGTGGCACTTCTTACTGTTTAATACTGTAGAGGCCAGAAGACCAGAGGAAGCATCACTTGGACAACAGGTAGTTAATTATGGCAACCAGGGAGTATTGTGAGAGTTTAGCTAGTAAAGGGGCACCATGACAAAGACGAATGTGATGTTTAATGACTTCCAGACAGAGTTCATGTGTTTAGGAGAAACCAAGAATGACTTCATTGCTATGTCCAAGTGGCTCATTTGGTAATTTGTGGCCACAATCATGGGTTCATTGATTAAAATGCACAGGGTATAAAAGTCTATTGTGCTAAATTTATGTTATTAATTAAGGATTAATGGTGCTGTGTTCTCATCGCTACTGTTCTGCCACAAGCTGTCCACTCCCTTTACAACAGCTGTGGAACACTGGACGTAAACAAAGGATCGAACTTAGGTTCATGCAGATACTAGTCAGTTAAAAAATGCATTGATTGGCCCGATCCCTACTTCGAAACATCACTTCATAATAATAATAATAATAATAATAATAATAATAATAATAATAATAATAATAATAATAATAATAATAATAATAATAATAATAATAATAATAATAATAATAATAATGATGCTAGCTTTGTTTGAATTGCAGAAAAAGTACATCTTTTTCTCCAGAGATGCTATAAAGTAAGAGACTCTTGACTTTTAGAATCCTGAATAGAAATCTGTGGTTAAATTTAAAGTTGGCATTTGCATTAGGCATGTCGTAATCATTTCCCAACAAAGTCCATCTGCTTTGTAAAACTAAAACCAGTAAACATGCAGCTGCAGTCTGCACCAAACAAGCATGTTCTCTTAGACCTTTACAGTCTGATTTATAAACTGGAGCATTTCTTTAGCACCGTTATGCTGTATTTATAACGTTACTGTGTGACTTTTTCTAACCTTTATCAAAGAAATGTAGCTTGTCTGATTTGCCTATGTTGCAATTTCAATAATAATTTGATTATTTGTCCGTCGTAGTTCACTCATGACAAATTTTAAGAAATAATAATCCTTTTTTTGGCTTTAAAACTTTGTCATTTGGTGTTTATTTATGAATCATTGGGTTGTTTCTGGTGTTTTCCCGTCCTCAATGTCAGTGTGACTTCCTGATGAGGCACAATTTGTAGGATCCAGGTGAACGTATCAACTACTAGCAGCAGTCTCCACAACATACTAATGAGCCCCTCAGAGCTTTGGATTTACTCATTAATACTGAAGATAGAGACGAAGGAACACGGGTCAGAGGAGCGGAACAAGAGGTTAAACCTGAAACGTCATGAATATCAATTAAAGCGGAAGATTTATAAATATATTTATCGGTGCCTTTGCATGACATGAAATATGGACATCCACACAGTATTTTAGCACTTTTATTACTTGATCTATGACCTACAACTACAGCGCTGCTCTTTTAGACATTTAATGATTAGCACTGGTTTTCTTGAGCAAATGAAGCAACATAAAAAGTTTTTACATGATCATACAGTGTCTTTGCTTGGTAAGCACATTATAAGGTCTGTAGTAAATGATACTGCTTCTATGACCCTGATGTAAACTATAACTTTGATTTATGTATTACAAATATATTTGAAAAAAAAAACAAATCCAGAAATGAACTGTAATCTTTCAGGTTTGTGTTCTGCCAACAGCTCAACAATTTTCATTTTAATGATGTAACATTTAAACTATGCCTTAGTCTATCAATACTTTGTGATTTCCTGCTGTTTCTGTGAGCCAAATCATTAAAACACTTTTACTTATGATAAGGAAAAACATTAACCCTCTACACTACAAGCATTTTCTTTGCATTTTTTGTTCATGTCACATTTTTATTCACTGTGACTCATTTTTCACTGCAATATAAAGTCTTGCACCTCTATAGAAACAGAACAACCATGAGTAGAAGTAGAGAGAACTCAGACATGTCTAAGTTATATTGCCATAAATCATAAAAAAGGAAACAAAAAAAGAAGAAAACTGAAAAATGGTGATACTACACGATAGATATTTTACTTTTTAGAACTTCTACAAACTTGGCATTTTTCACAGGACTCTGCTCATCAGCTGTAGAAAGATGTTTCACCATGCTGAATGTATCTCCAACAACTTGCTACTCTGTTCACTGTTTCTGAACCATGCTGCATTTATTTTATTGATCCAGGATGTTTGATTTTCCTTTCAATTTTTGCAAATTTGTTTCCATACTAAAGCACAAAATTGGAAATTTTTCACGTGGTCACAGCTGAGATTATAACTAGATTGACTAGTTTTGGGCTGTTTGGACCAAAACAAAAAAACTGGATACATCTCAGCGTTTTCTGAGGTGTACCTTCTCACACACAAATGCTTGTAATTTTTGGTAATGACACTAAAGAAGACCTTCTATCAATGTGAAACAGGACTATTTTACTCATTTTGAGTCATCAATGTTTTAATTTTTACTTTGTTCTACACATTGCTTATTTTATAATTCAGGTTCAGCTTCATGTGCTGATTGACTCAAACTTAACTGCACCAATTGTATCAATTTTTCCTTATTTAAAATGTATATTGTGCAACTTTACCCTGTTGTACCACTTCATCGTATTGTTTATATGAAACTAATATGAGAACTAGCTTCTCAGTTGCATCAAAGACACAGAATCTCTTTTTTTTTTTTTTTAATATAATCTGATGCAAATGGTTTGTTCTTGGAACATTTTTGAATGAGATATGTGTAATGAAGTAATCTAGATGAAACATGACTTTGTAAAGCTTACATCTGATGCATTTGCAGACAGTCTGAGAGTTGAAAATCTTACAGTTCTTTCAGTTTTTCCAGTTTCTGTCTGATAAATGGTGTCATTTTTGGTGATTTTTAAAAAAGAAAACACATCTTTCAAACCTGCTGGCAGGTTTCGAGGTTAACAACACACATGTAGAGTTTCTGTTTCATTCTGCGTCATTCAAAAAAGTTTTTTTTTGCATTTTTATCAAGCAAACAGGTGTAAGATCCAAATAGGTTATTCGGAAAAGCACAAATAATGCAAAGTAAAGAGATATTTGTTGTCAAAAATGCTCATTCTTTAAGTAACATAGGACTTACATTTCAATTTCTGTTTTATTTAATACACATTACTTCAAACTGGTTATATATTCAACCCGCTGAGTCACTTTATTGACCGATCATTCAGGAAAACATGGAGGATCAGAGACATCACAACCTGGTCTGGCAGCTGGATTTATCTCAACCCTACATAACCTGTAGCTGTGTTAAATTTCTACATTTCTAAACCATGACAGTCAAAAATATGGATATAACTGACTTTTAAGTGTGTATTTCAATCAAATCTGTCGTAATGTTACATTCTGACGTACATAATGAATATTTTGCACTTCCCATCATCTATCCGGATACACATAAAGGCAATGACATCTTTAGTATATAATGTATTTGTCGAGAGACTATTTTCAGAGGTGGACTGATACACGTCATGCACATTAAGTGTTGTGAGGCTGCAGTGGAGGTGAACTGAAGGTAAAACGGGCAGTTTTTACTTTAAATTGATGGCAGTTTGAGGGTAAAAGCACCGAGACGGACAGAATAAACTCCTGAGCAGCTGAGAGTGAAGTGTCAACTGGTGAGCAAGCATCCAAAATGACTAAAGGAAACACAAATGATGCTTCAGGGGAACTAAATGGACGACCAGAAAGCCACAGCATCATCTCTAAGCTTGAATAGTCTATGTTAAGAGCACTTACTCTTGAGCTCGGTGAGCGTTTCTCCCAGCATCCTCAGCTCTTTGCTCTTCTGCTCCACGTCCTGCTCCGTCACCAGGCCGTGGTTAACAGACGAGTTCCTCTGTAGCTCCTCCACAGATTTCTCCAGGTCGCTGTGGATGATAGATACACATCACTCTATGCTGCATACTGTTGCTACCGTTACACTAGTTTTCATAAAGCTGCCCGTCTCCTTGTCAAACCTCCGAGCAGACCAGGTGCTGACTGTTAACTGTAAACATCTGCTTTAATGGAGAAGAGCTGCTAATTAGGAAATACAGCCACTGTTGACACTCTGCGGTCTGGCAGCGGCTGCATAATCAACCGAGGAGACATTAATGCAAATTCTAAGAGGAAAATTATACCCACAAGAAGCTAAATGTAAAAATCAACTTTACAGTAACATGCAGTGGAAGGATCCAGGCTTCTATACTCCCATATTGAGGTTATTTCTCTATACGAGATACGGAAAGTTCCAGGACTGTTTGTATAACATGTGCATATCACAGTCATGGACACCAATCAGCCACAGCATTAAAACCACTGATAGGTGAAGTGAATAACATCGATCATATTGGTACTATGTGGTGTTCTGCTGGAAAACCTTGGCTTTTTGCATCCGTGTTGATGAGACTTAGACATCCAAATAAACGTCCCCGAACAAGCACCCTCCTTCATGCAAATGGCAATCCTAAATGTCACTGGTCTACCCCAACAGGTAAATGCACCCCACCACATCGCAAAAACATCAACCAAAGATGGCCCAAGACGTTGATTTGACCTACAAACTTCCCAGAGCAACAGGATGCAGTGGAACAAGTTTGAATCCCAGAGGCTCCACTGCACAACCCAGAGTACCCAAAGGATCCACTGTTAACGTCCTGGTCCAGACCCCATAGGACACCCTGATAGTACGTGTCCACAGGGGTGTTTTTCGGTGGGCATGCACTAGTAGGACACTAGGTGGTCACGAGAAGCCTTCAGACCTTCAGTCCGATAGAAGCATCAGACCAACATGGAGACTTGGTTGCAAACTTTCTCTTTAATTACAAAAACAGTTCAGTGAGAAGTATTTCTGAAAGCATCTGAGGCAAGAAAGCTGCTGAATCTGTTCTCATTTTAGTTCAACAGCGGCTAATTTAGATGTTTTATGAAAGTCCACTCCCCGCGCCTTGTTTGCATAAAGTAGATGTCAAACTATTTTATGCAAATGAGCTCTAGGGTGACACGTTGCAATGTAGCTCGAAAAACGCTGGAGCACAACCAGCATGCAACGCGACGCGCTTCACATAGACAACGGAGGGGATGCGAGAAATTGACGGATCCTGTGGACATGTACCTTGAGAGGTCCTTTGATACAGGCCCAATGGTTCCGAACATTTTTGACGACATAAGAGCGACCAACACAACATGAAGCAGGTGGTCATAATGTTCTGTTATGTGTTTTTGTGACCAATAGTAGGTGGAAATTTGCAATTTAACATTCTCTGTCGGGATGATCCAACCGTCAAGTTAAGGTTCATCCCTGGTGAAGGGAGGAGGGTCTGCAGCTACCACCAAGAGAAGAAACATCAGTTTCAAAAGCAGAAGAACTGCAGTTTCCAAAACCAGACAGATTGCATCAGATCAGGAGCGCCAGAAGTACGTTCTTTGACATTCACATGGTTGTGGTCCAGGAATTCATCCCACAGAGTCAGGTACTATCAAGTAACATTCTAAGAGGTCTGAGGGGGAAGTTTTGTCAGAAACAACATGAACTTTGGCATAATGGCATCTGGTTGCGTCATCATGACATCATACCCCCTTACAATGATTACTTCTGGGTTTTTTGGCCACATAAATCCAGTAACAAGGTACTGCTTGACATGTTCACGTCACAGGACTTCCAGGGAGTGTTACATGAGTTTCAGGAGCACTGGGAGCAGAGCGTCACTGCACAAAAATGAATTTTGATGAGGATGGCAGCTAATTTTGACAGTTTTTGATTTTTACAGTGCAGTCTTGGAATTTTTCATCACATCTTGAATAGCATTATGTTCTGGAAGCTAACTCCAGCAACTCTTATGACAAAATTTGGGAAATGCATTTGTTGAAGATACCTTTCTTTCTACTCATCACATGTGATTATTTCAAATTTTCTGATACCTGAGTTAAAAAACTGATACCAACGCAACTTTCACCAATCGCTGACAGTACATACTTTGTTTAGGAAAGAAAGCCCTTTCTTGCGTTTGAGATAAGGAGTCAATAAGACATTTAAAATTACCCTGCTTCAAATAATCAATTGTATCTGAAATGGCTTTGCCACAAAAAGTTATTTTAACCCTTTAAAAATTCCCTAAAGCCAAAGTATTTTTTTTTCTCTCACAAAAAAGTTCAGGGATTTAAATTAAGAGTTTGGCTGTCCCAAACATTTCTTCCTGTTTCATAAAATCAAGTCTCACTGTACATATGTTTTAAGTTACTAATAATGTAGAGGTATATTTGACTTTCAGTGATTACAAATTAATCATAATTATGCTTACTGCAGCTGCTGGATGAGTAGCTCCTCCTGGTTGAGGTACTTGAGTCTCTCCTCCTCCACCAGGAGGCGCTGTCTCTGCAGAGGGTCCTCCTGGGTCCGCATGGCGTCCAGCATCATGAGACTCAGCTCCGACTCCGTCTGCCTCAGCAGGGACAGAACTGAGTCCTGGTTCTCCAGCTGGGAAACCAAGTCACAGGTTCATTCATGGTACTGTACAAGCGTGAACAAGATGCACTTTACCTGATGCTTCGGACACTTTTCAGTCACAGCTGTATAAATACACAAACCTGCATGTTACGCAGCTGCGACAGCTGTTTACGCAGAGCGTTGGTGTTCTGCTGCAGACCCTGTAGGTGCAGCTGCATCTGCAGACGTGACACCGGAACCGGCTGGTTGGGTCCTGAAGGTGGAGGCGGCATCAGCGCCAGAGGAGCCGATGGAGTCAAAGCTGCCCAGCAAAAATAAATATTTAACACAGGGAACTTTTTTTCTGCATCAGGCTGTTTTCCACTGCAGGAACTTTCGGTGTCGTTTTAAGGCGGTCTGAAACTTCAAATGTCTTCTGACCACAAGACGTGTAGAATCTCTTTCAGGACCATTTTTATGGGAGAAAAAAACACTACTTAAGGGTAGGTACTTCTGAGTGGCAATGAAAGACCGATGTGCAGGTCTTGATTCTTGGTCTTACTCCTACGTATTTATAGAACTGCAGTTATGTCCATTTACTGGTATTTGCTGTTGTTTGTTGCACTCAGAGTTAACGTTATGGCTGCATCCGTTGGATCCTAAACCAAAAGACTCCAGATCTGAATGCTGATTGGTTAAACTCGAAAAGGACTCATTTAGACTGGTAATACTTGGATAAGACAACTGCCTACTGGTTAAACTGTGAGTCACATCAGTTGTACTCAATGAAGACCAATCTGGTTGGTTAAACTTTGAGATAATAAACACTAATTAATTAAACTAAGAGAAGACATCAAGCAGCATTTTCTGCCCTTTCAAACTCCCCATCAAGTATCAGGTTTCTTGGCTCTAACGTCACCAGTTTCAATGTAAAATTCTTCATTTAGGTTAAAATAGCAAACCCTCCACTGGAGTACTTCCTATGTACTCATAGAAATGGAGTTAAGTATAGTAACTACAAGTTGTTGTTGTTTTGGTGCACTCTGATTTAACAGCAAGGTCGAATATGTCAGATCCTGCGCCGCTATGTAAAAACAACCTGGAAACGTTTGCTCCACCTTGAGAATGCATCGAGTTCCTGCAGTGGAAAGTGACCTTTTCTTGTTTGGGGTTCCTTTAGAGAACATTCAGAGCTGATAGAAATTGTCAGAGAACTGTGCATGTTGCAGAACAGGAGATCAACCCCCACCGGTTTGACTCCTGTGACCTCGAATGTCCATCTGGTTAGAAAAAACTATTTGGCTGCCTGGACACAGAATATTGGTCTGCTCCAGGATTTGGCAACAGCAATCCAGTACAAGTTCTATCAGCGCTGCAGGTCAGGGGTGGAGATTACAGTCTTACATAGACTTAATGATAAACAGCATGGAGGAGGCTTCAGGGACAAACAGGAGTGAAAAACAGCATTTCCACTAAATCCAAATATCTCATTATAACCGAGTCCCCAGACAGGCAAAATGTATGAGCGTCTCCAAATCAGATAATCCTTTGAAATGACAATGAGTGCGATGCTCTGACAGTAATTAGGGTGCTGAGTCACACGCATCATGCAGAACGAGACAAAGGGAAACTTGAAGACGACCAATCAATAACAGAGTGGGTTTTCAAGAGTTGCATTTTTACTTTAATTCACTAAATCAGACTCGAGTGTCGCCACAACACCAGAGGAACATTTCAAACACCTTGGTGTCGACACTTTCCGGCCAGAAGCTCCGAGCAGAAGAGCTGAAGTCACATATTTAACCAGAATTCAGTCGTTCAGGAGCGTCTGGCGAACACAAACTCTGCAGCCGTCAAACGTCTTTCAGTTAGGAAGAAAAAGACGCAGCACAAAGACATCCTGCAGATAACAGCTCGAGTCGATCTAACTATTACCGCTGGCAGACAGACTGATAAATATCTGACAGATCCTAAGGGGAAAAAGATAGAAAGGTTTTAAAAAAGGCTGGACTCAAAGGTTTTAAAATGGGAGAAAGTCTGTGAAGCTTCCCTGAAATTTAAGTGAAAATATGATAAATTACTCTCAAGAAAAGTCGAATTCAAGCTGCAGTAAAATACCCGGGCTTATCTATAATTCGATAGGAGATCCGACATTTAAGAGGAAATTAATTAAAATCGAAAAACCTTCTTCTTCTTGGATGCTTCACATGAGAAACTGAATGCTTTATCAACAGAAATCGATTCATTTGGCTCTAATTCAGCTTTGAAAACATGCAGTTTCAGCACTTGTGTTCAACGACAGCAGAGGTGAGCTAATTTCCAAACCAAAAAAAGAATTAGAAAAACTCAGACAGAACGGCAATCCTGTTGTTTTGGATTTAATGCAACTGGATGGTTTCTTAGTCAAGAAAACAAAACAAGGGAAAAGTGAAGGACAGCAGCTTTCAGAGAGGCAGGTCCTCAAAATGACACACAGTTGAGGTCAAAATTATTAATACTCATGAAAGACTTTGATTTACAGTGAATTTTTGCTCAATCAAAAGGCTTCTTCTGGCTGCAAATGACATGTATAACGGGAAAATGATGGCAAGACATCATGTCAGAGATGCTAATGTGGTTATTTTACAGTTTATTAAGCTTTCATTTGTCACCACAGACTTTCTTCATGTCTCCACTGGGGTTTTGTTCCACTTTTTGAGACTGAATCTTCGTCTTCATCACTCTGGTTTTTAGTTCCTCCACAGATTCTGGACTCCAACATCTTCATATTGTTTTCTGTTCATTATTTCTTCACCATTTTGACTTTATGTTTTAGATCTATATCTAGTTGGATGATTTCCTCCAATATCTTCATGTTGTGAACTCCCTAAAACCTCACATTCTCACCATGTTTGACAGTGTAGATGGAATTCTTGGGGTTGAAAATGTCTCATTTCTTTGATTTTCATCTGATTTGACCACAGAACTGATGATCAGCAGCTTCCTTCTTCGTCCAGCTGATCTTTTGTGAGTCTGTCTTGTAGAACTTTAGTCCTCCTTGGTCTTCATGGAAATCTGCCTTGTTGGGTGTCTGATGTTTCTACTAGAACTGATCACATTCATCCAGATATTCTTGGGTACTCGGCTTCCTACTACGTTTGGTTTCTTATCAGGCTTTTTGCAGGACTCCAGACTGATTTTTCCCACTAGTAACACTGGTGCTACCAACCTTCCCAGTTGGTGATACCAGAACATGATTCAATTGCAGATCCCCAATCCTTTGTTGGTACAATGCAGTATTTATCAACCTTGGTTCTTGGGGATGGTTGTGTCTGTGCATACTCAATCATGATATTTGCAAGCAGAAAATACACTCACCGTCCACTTTTTTAGATACACCCTGCTAGTACTGGGGTGGTACATCATGGTCTTAAAGGGATGGACATGGTCAGCAACAACACTTTGGGAAGTTGTGGCGATTATATGATATTTAATTGGTACAAAGGGGCCCTGAAAGTGCTAAGAAAATATCCTCCAACAAAATGACACCACCAGCAGCCTGAACTGTTGACATATGGCAGTACGGATCTATGCTTTGATGGTGTTTATACCAAATTCTAAGCATCTGAATGTTGCAGCAGAATGGAGACTCATCAAACCATGCAAGGTTTTCCAATCTTCAATTGTTAAATTTTGGTGGATTGTAGCCTCAGGTTCCTGTTCTGGTAGGGGTTTCTGCTGCTGTACACCATCTGGACCAAGGTTTGAGGTGGTCAGAGATGGTTTTCTGAGTAATTTGGTAGTAACCACTGTTTTTTTGAGTTACTGTTGTCTTTCTATCACCTCAAACCAGTCTTGCCATTCTAACTTCTCGCATCAACAAGGCATTTTCACCAAGAGACAAGATATTTTCTCCTTTCAGGGCCATTCTCTGTAAACCGTAGAGATGACCGTATGTATAAATCCCAGTAGATCAGCAGTTTTTGAAATAGTCAGACCAACCCATCTGGCATCAATAACCAAAGTTAAATCACCTTTTCTTCCCCATTTTAATGCTCAATTTGAACTTTAGCAGGTCTTCTTGACCATTTCTACATGCCTAAATGCGCTGAGTTGCTGCTATGTGATTGGTTGATTAGATATTCGCATTAACAAACAGTTGAACATGTGTACCTAATAAAATGGCCGGTGAGTGTAGATCAATTTCGTCTTTTCAGTTCAAAAAACACTTGCAGTCTGGAGATTGGTCTGTGTGGAACTCCTTGTACTTATTGATGATATTTTTCACTGCAGCTACTGGCACTTGAAAACACTTTCATATGACTTTATAACATTTCTCCATCTTGAGTAGCAACAAAGTGCAACCAGATGCCTTCTTTATGCTTTTTGCAGCGACTTATAATCGACTAGTAAGTGACTAGAGAAGTACTACATCAGCTTTTCTCCAATTAAAAAGCATTAGAATGCTCTGGAACATGGAAGAAACTACCAGCATTTGGATGAAAAAGAAGCAGCATTTTCTAAGAAATGTGAAACAATTTCAAGTTGTACTATTCATTTTGAAGACAGCATTTCTAGTAAGAATGCAAAAACATCATTCTAACACAATGTCTTACCATCCTTTTTGTTAGTTTTTGTCATTTTCCAGCCAGAAGAAACCGCTTGATCCAATGAAAATGGTGCATAAATCAAAACTGTGCATGTGTATGAATAGTTTTGTGCTTAACTGTATACTGTTGGGAAGCTAATGGGGCTCACTGGGAACACTGGGTTTGGAGGAGGGGGCAGACAGGGGTACAGGAACCAGACAAACACAGTAGCTACCTTTCTTTTTTTTAGTTCGTCCAGCTAAAACAAGAAGCATGAAGCACCAGTTACAAGGGCAGCAAAAAGAGCAAAAAAAGGCCAGCAATGTACATGTGAAGGAGCTTGCAAAAGTCAGCCATTACGATCACATATGAGACACTTTAAGAATTATGCAGAGAAAATGAAGTAGCAGCCGCTCCGTGAGAGGAAGAAGAGCCAATTTATGTGGCTATCAAACAGGCAGCAGTGGGAAGCAGTGACAGGCAGTGATAGGAAATAGTTTGTCTTTTTTTTTTTCTTTTTTCCGGGTAGCACTTACTGTCAGTTCCTGAGCAGTCACTGGCTGACTCAATCTTCTCCCTGGAAGAGGCAAGTGTTAAAGTACTTACAGCCAGAACACACTATCGACTTAGCCACTGAGAAGCTACTGATATATGGTGGAGAATGTGGAAATGTGGTGTATGTGCTGCTGCTGTGTGAGACGTGGTTTTTTTTGTTTTTTTTAATCTATTCCCCACATGACCAGCAGGAGTGGGAAGCAAATTAAAGTTTTCGGACATGAGTCATCGCCGTTTTGCAGCTTTGCAGACAGATGATGTTTTACATAAAATTTACATATATGAACACTTTCACTTCAGAGTTTTTATAGGAGACAATTTAACGGCTTTTATCAAGTTCTAACTGATCAAAGAACGACAGAAAACCAACAGGGACGATAAGGACCGCAATTAGTTATTGAGTATAATGATTTATTTAAAAGGGTATCTGAAGGTTCAGGGGGGTTAATTTAACACTGTGTATCATTAAATTTATGATATTATGTTTTAGAAATGCAAATCTGGCATCTACATTTTCATTTTTGTTGAAAAACCCACTACATTGACTCACAGGGAGTTATTGTTATGATTGATTTGTTGGTCGATATGCTTCCATCAAACCAAAGTCTCACTGGTCAGACAATCTCTGGTATTACTTTCATAAGGAGGAAAGCTCAGCAGCCTTCCAGGATTTATCTGTTATTTTTAGGAGCAGAAGGAACAGACTAACTTATTTAACATTTACTGAATATTTACTCTTAGTCGGCTCCAAAGCAGTTGTTAGTGTTGTTGTATTTTGTTCAGACAGATGGACAAAAAGTCACTAATGCCTCAAAAAACAACCAAAAAAAACACTAAAAAGAATACCTGGATCCAGTACATATTTGTTTTTTTAAAATGCAAAAGCATGAAACTGAAGCATGTTTTAAACCTCTAAAACATCCAACCTCAAAACAGCAACAAAATCTACTCTGACAGCAATTTTATTTGGGTTTTTCCATCTCAAAACATACTAAAATGAAAACTGTTGTTGAATTTTCACAACTGATTGAGTAGGTGGGACATGTTGTACCACAAAAACCAAAACATTTCAAGATAGTCTAGTCTGGGGTTTCAAAATGGTACTCAAATATGTAACTGAGAAAATACTTTGTGAATACTAGCATGGTTTTCATTTCCAGGATGCATTTTGTAGACATAAACTTTAGTTTATATCTACAAAGTTGTTTTGTAGATTAAAATTTCAAAGCTTGAAAAAAATGTGAAGAGAACGTGAGGTTGGCTGTCAATCTGTAAACAAATCTCTGAAAGTGTTTGATATGCAAAGTTAAAATTTAACATGTACATTTGTAAATATGCAGATTTTATGCTGTAAAAATGAAGGTAAACCAGAGATGGTTGAGCACAAGTTGTTCTAACACTTTAATGATTCAGGATGGAGTGACCCATTTTTAATTTGTAGCTGTAGAAGAAAAAACATCCATGGCAAGAAAGGAAATAATATTCAGGACTTTAAGACCTTTATAAAGCCCCTTTTTGGAAGGTTTACTGCCTTTTTTGATGATTCAAAACCTGCAGACTCCCTGTAGTTTATATTTCAATATTTTAAGGCTTTGAGGGCACAAATTCTCCAAATGAAGTTTCGGAGAATTATATCAAAAGCAGTAATGTATATATAGTACATAATATAGCAAATACAGACTGGATTTGAACGCATTCAGCTGTGTGCCTGTGAGAGGAGTGTTTCTGCATGTTGTATTTGTGTCTGAATGTGTGTTTGTGTTCATGTTGTAGTGTTTCTTACGGGCTTTCTGCCTCTGGCGCTCTGCTCAGAACTCTCTGCAGCAGACCGGTCAGGCTGGCGATCTGCTTCTCCATGGCCTCCATCCGCTCCCTGGATTCACACCAACACACATCACAGAAACCAACAGATGTTTCACACACATCTGACATAAAGTGGAGCCGACAGTGTCATGGTTGCACCGTGATACGACTGAGAACTCCTTTTAAAACTGAAATTCTCTTCAGATGAGGACATTTCTGCACAAACAGCAGCAGGGATCGATGTTAACGGTTGTAATTACAATAAGTGATTATTCATGAATTATTTCATCAAACAACCATCAACCTTGAGTCAGGGACTTTACATTTTACTAGTTATCACTCTTATTTATTTATTCAAACCAAGAGAAGATACAGCTGGAGAAGCTTCTGAGTGCAAGGTCAGATTTGTAGGAAGAGAATTAAAACATCTGACATTTTATTTTATTTCTTGATAGGTTAATAAATATGGTGCAGCCCTCACCCCTGATCTACTTGAGGATAAACTGCTCCACAAAAAGAGATGCAGGCTCACAAACTATTTCACAAAAGTACACATCACTTCTGGTATGAATGAGGAAATTGTCAACAAACTCACCCTTATGTCATGGCAAAAAGTTTTCTGACAATAAAAAAATAAATCGCTGTTTTATATTAAAGGTCGTTACCGTGATTAAACAGACAGAACAAGCAGCCACTGATCAAATATTCAACATTACCTTAAAAAACCTGTTTTTGTATTTCTATCAATTCCATAGTCTTGCAGTTAATTTAAAATTAGACATAATTTGCTCCGTTCTGTAAATGTGGTTATTATCCACCACAATTGTCTATAAGTTTTAATGGGGAAGTCTTTTCTATCTGTTTATAGACAGCATGTTTAACATTAGCTAACATTAGCCACCATAAGCTAAGACAAATACGATAAATTAGCCACCACAAGCTAAAAATTACATAAAGTATGACTGCAATAGCTAACATTAGCCAGCACAAGCTAAGGGTTATATCAAGTACGACTGCGGTAGCTAATACTAGCCAAAACAAGCTAAGGGTTATATCAAATATGAATACAGTAGCCAACATTGGTCACCACAAGCTAAGACAAATAAGATAAATTAGCCACTATAACCTAAGGGTTATATCACGTACGACTGCATAAGCTAACATTAGCCAGCACAAGCTAAGGATTATAGCATTTACAGTTGCTAACATTAGCCAACACAGGCTAAGGGTTATATCAAGTATGACTGCAGTAGCTAACATTAGCCACTATAAGCTAAGGGTTATATCATATACAACTGCAGTAACTCACATTAGCCACCACAAGCTGAGGGTTATATTAAGTGTGACTGCAGAAGCTAACATTAGCCACCACAAGCTAAGGGTTATATCATGTACGACTACAGTAACTCACAATAGCCACCACTAGCTATGGGTTGTATTAAGTGCAACTGTAGTAGTTAATATATACCAGCACAATCTATGGATCATATCAAGTATGACTGCATTAGCAAACATTACCATCACAAGCTAAATGTCATATCAAGTACAACTGTAGTAGCTAACAATAGCTACACCAAGCTAAGGTTTATAGCAAGTAGGAAGTGAAGTCACAGATTAAGTTTGAATTAATAAGAGAATAAATAAGCTATGTCTTTCAACAGCAACCTGTTTAAGTTCACTTTAACAGATCACTTTAACAGATCTATTTTTTGTGATCAAATTTTATCTTTAAATACTGAAAAGTTGATCGACTGTAGCAGCAAATCATCACCCCTTTCACACATCTGCAATAATTAACACAGATTATTCTAATTTTCGTTTATCCAGGTTTATTATGATGTGAGAAAGACTCTCCTTTACTGTTTTTACATTTCAGAATAATAGTCAATATTGTGTAGCGTAACATAAATACTGCATAGTGTTAAGTAGATAGCTGTACAGCTCCATGGCCAGCAGTGAATAAATATATACTTAACATACGGTTAAGCCCCAAATATTCATAGTCATGCCACATTATGATTTATATATGGTGTTTTCCTCCACAATATTAATGTCGCCCTCTTTTCTCATGATGCCCTTTACGCTGAAGAGGCTGACAAACAGCCCTAAAGCATCACATTCCCACCAAGTTTAACCGTAGGGATGCTGTTCTTTGGGTCAAATCCTTTGTTTTTGCCAAATCGAAGTCCTGTCCTTGTGTCCAAACAACTCCATTTTCATCACATCCAACCAACCACAAAACTGATGATAATTTCTTATTTGTCCAGCTTAATCGCCCTTGGTCGGTGTCCATGGATACCAGCTTAGTTTACTGCCTGCTTTGAGATGTTGTTACCACAAATGCTCAGGAACATGTTACAATTGACCAGGACTATTGTCAGACAATTTCAAGGGGTAGGAATAATTTTGGACAAAAATACATAGAAACAGCTAAAATTCATCATTAACATCTCTAACACAACATCTTGCTGTCTTCTTTCACTCGTTGATGTAATTTCCACCCTTAAGAAACCTATTAGTCAAGTAAAAATTCACTTTAACTCAAAATCTGGCATGCATATGATTAATTTGGCCTCAACTGTGTGTACCATTTTGAACATCTGTTGCTGTCCTTCACTTTTCCCTTGTCTTGTCTTTCCGAGTAGGAAATCATTGAGTTGCATCAACTCAGAAATAACAAAAATGTAGTTTTTTTGATGCTTTTCTCAGTTGTTGGTTTTACCAATGAGTTCACCTCTACTTTTATGAAGCCTAAGTGCTGAAACTGCATGTTTTCAAAGCTGAATTAGGGCCAAAATGAAACATTTTCTGTCGATGAAGTGTTTGAGTCTAGTTTTCTCTTGTCAAGCAACCAAGAAGAAGAAGGTTTTGCAATTTTAATTAATTTCCACCTAAATGTCAGATCTCCTGTCTGACTCTATGAAACAGAAGTACGTGTTGAGGTTGTCCTACCTGGTCTCGGTCTCGTTCCCAAGCAGAGGTGAACCGAAGCCTCCAGGACCACCTCCTTCCCCTCCAGCCATCAGGCAGAGCTGTTCAGAGGTGAGGCCCAACCCTGGACCCTGGCCCCGGGCTTTAGGACTATCCCCGAACACAGAGGATGTCACAGAGTCTCTTCTCAAACTCTGCCTGCCAGGTGAACCCCGAGCCGGCATGGTGCCGCCGTAAGGATCCCTTACGTCGGGTATCTTCTGTGGGGAGGATGGTGGTGGCACTCGCAGCCCCATGGCCAACACCGATGCAGCGTACGCGTCGTTATAAAGCGGACCTCCCGGCCTGTAGAGGGCACCACTTTCCATCAGCTCTCCTTGTAAAGCAGCTGCAGAGTAGGAGGTGAGTGAACGCACTGATCCGGCACCACCTCCTCCACCGCCTCCTCCACGCCGGTATAAGGAACCGTAGGGGTCGGCTCTGGCTGGCAGAGGGGAGTGAGGACCTCCGGCCATACTCAGCCGACTGGTGTCCGGGCCCAGGGAGTATGGGTCCGCGTAGATCCCACCTCCACCGCGCTCATCTCCCCGCAGCAGCACCATGCTCCTGGAACCCCCCACTTCATCGTCGGGCTTCACATCCCTGCGCTCCAGGATGGCACTGGAGGAGGCGCAGAAGGCCGGCTGGTTGTGGTGGGGCTGGTGGAGCTGAGGCTGCTGGTGGGGAGAAGAGTGGTGGGACTGGGAGTGCGGGTGAGGCAGGGAGTGGGTGTGGTGGGGAGGCCCGGCGTAGGAAGAGGGTCTACCGCCACTGTAGAGGAGGCGGGCTCGAGACGGCGAGCCCTGAGGAGGCGAGGCGGAGGCCGATGAATGCTGGGAAGACATGGGTGGGTTGCTCAGGCGGCGGTTAGGTGGAGAGTCCTGGGGCGCGTACACCATCTCCCTCTACGAATAAAAACAAAAACAGACACCGGACGGGACATGAACTTATCACATATCTCAGAACAGAAAAACTGTTGTAAACGACATCTAAAGAGTGATGCTGAAAGAATTTTAGCAACTTTCCTAGTCTCCAGAGATGTTGCTGGGTAGAGATGTCCCAATCAAGTCTTTGATCCCTAATCTGATCTGAGTTACTTGATGTTTCATAACTGCCGATGCCAATTTGATGTTATTTTCCAACATAGTACACACATTGAGTATTGTACCTTAGCTGCAGTACCTGGCTATGACACCAGGTGGAGCCTCTGACTATTTAATACCATATTGACCAGAAGAGGCTGTCCGTTCTGTGTTGGCAAGTGGAGACCATTGTACAGGTTTAGCTAGCAAGGAGCACCATGACAAAGTCTTTCATGCATCATCATGACCTCCGGCCGGAGCTAGGGGCATAAGACTACAACTGCCTGCTCATGTCATCTGGCTTTCTCCTCTCCTTCCACTATCTACCATTTCAAAAAACCACTCCGCTACAGGAAACAACAGCCTCCAGACTAGCAACCTACCAGCCTGAAAATTAATTTTTTTGCGCTAAAGCAACCATGCTACTTCTTTGCAATGAATAATCCATTATAATCACAGCACTTGCCTCCCAGAATGCAAATGTTCCAGCAAAACAATTCCACCATCACTGTTTTAACGGACCAACTTGGTTTAAAGAACTACGGGTAGTTCCGAGTTGGCAAGCAGAGTACTGTGGAGTGTTACAAAGCAATGGGCACCATAACAAAGACTTCTGTGATGCTTAATGATCTTCGACCAGAGCATGTAGGTTTGAAAATAGTCAGGATTTATGACAAATGCAACAGAGCTGTGTTTGTCTCCATTACCTATAACAGTAAATCCAGCACAGGGAAAACGTCAACTGTGATCAATTTTTGTCATCAGTGAAGCCGTCACTGATTGAAAAAGCTCCAGATTAGTGAGAAAATTATTCATATAGGACATTCCTAGCATCCTGTTACACATTGTTGTGAATCAGAATCAGAATAATAGTCAGTTTTATTGCCAAGTAGGCTTTCACATGAGGAATTTGACTTGATGTTCTGGTACGTAACAGAAAAACATTAACAATTTTTAAATAACGATAGAAAGATTTAAAAAATAATTCAAAGCAAATCTTTAAGTCAGGGTTTAGGGATTGGGTTTGGGTTTGTTCTGATATTGATCAGTTAAAAATGCAAAGATTGTATTGGGACATCCTTATTGTTAAGAGATGGTGTTCGGGAAACAGTGGTAGAGTATACATACTATATCCATCAAGGTTTCCTTGGGTATTTTATTTTCATTACACTTCAAAGAGAAATATTTCACTTTTTACACCGCTACATTGATCTTACAGATTCACCAAGAGACAAACCAAGTATCAGGCTTAGTAATGACTGAAAATACCTGAGGATATACATTTATCAGCCACAACATTAAGATCACCAGCCGCCAAAACACCCATCCAGACAACTCTATCTGGATATTTTATATTGAAATTGTTTAAAATGATGGATGATAATGGGTTTCTAGACAGACAAATAAAATCTCTGAGGGCACATTGAGCAGTGAGCAGCATTTATAGTGTCGCTGCTGCTGCGAGACCCAGCAAAGCCAAAGTAAGCCGACTTCGGACAAGGTTATATCACTGACACTCAGTTAAACGGGAACATTTAAAGTTACAGACACCAAAAACAGCCTCACTACAAACACGAGGGTAAGAACCAGTGACACAAAGTGGCATATTTTTTAGTCTAAACTGCAATATTCAGCCGGCAGGTCTGCAGCTCTTCCTATAGAAGTTTTCTAACATCATTGCTGTGCGTGAATAACTGCACAAAAACAAGATGCATCTCTAATATAGACAGAATTAAACGACGTGATTGGACAGGGCTGACTAAGATTTGTCACGCAGCTCACTCAAACAATCTATATACGGTTCTGTTAAAGCCAGTATTGAGTCGCAATCTGAAGCAAATGGATTTCTGGTAAATTATAAGATTTAAGCTATTTATCTGCAATCAGCTTGACTAATTTCGTTTAAAAAATTATGTAGTGCTACCAGCGTCGCGGTGGGAGAAACGGCAAAATGTGATCAAGATTTCTGCTCTGCAGCTGTAAAACGGTGACGTCATGTTTTATCCAGCAGCTGTCCTTCTCTGTGCTGAAAGTCAGAGCAGGAGGCTTCATTTAATACAACTCTGGAGCTGCGTTCAGTTCAGTACATACGGCTGAGAATTTCTATTTAAACACAGAGCTTCACAACATTAGATTGCATTGATTTGTTCATTTTAATAATAGATACTACAGGAGAACTAACAGATATCACTGTGAAATCACCTCAGACAATTACTACTTATAATATAACAACTACTTTTATATTGCAAGATATCTGAAATTTAATGTTTAAACATAAAAACGAGGCATTACATATCCAAAAAATGGCCTAATTTGCATTAATTTCCATAACAGAAATCTAAAAATGTGATAAAACTAGCTTCAAAATTCTTGTGTTATCTTTCAGACATGCTAGAGTCCAAAGGCTTTTATCGAGGGGATTTTGGATATCTCCTTTTATCGCTCCATAAATCAGAAACTACTCCACAGCCGTAAAAGAAAATCCATTTTTGGCCTATTATTAGGAGCAAAATGTTCAATAAATCATGCTGTGAGTGACGCTCTGTGTAAAAACCCTCAGAATATAGACAGTAGGGCTGCACATGTATCATTTCAGCATCCACACTGCAGATATGTGATAGCCACAGACAGTTTTAACAGTTTCGTTACAAACACAAGGGTAAAAACATCAACAGGAAACTCTCTGGATCTGTACAAATACTGAGATTTCTCAGACTAAACCACAATATTCAGCAAAGCGGGTTTCAAACATCACTGCTGTGTGTGAATTACTGCAAAATAACAAGATTTGACGCTAATATAGACAGAATTCAACAGTGCGATTGGGCAGAGAAAAGTAGGCTTTGCGAAGTGAAGTAAATTAACGAAAACATATCAGGCTACATATATAGACATTTTTTTTTTCAAATGTATTGAAAATAAAACACTCACAAAAATAACCAAAATGTGACACACAATGACCACAAAAAGATGTAAAATAAATACAATGTGACACAAAATGACATAAAACAGACAAAATGTGACAGAAAACGGCTAAAACATGGTGCAAAAAGTATGGAAAAAGATGTAAAACAACCATAAAGTGACCACAGACTGACGTAAAGGATTGCAATGTGACACAAAATTACCAAAAATTCACCAATAAAGACCACAAAACTACGTAAAGCAACCAAAATGTGACACAAAATGACCAAAATGTGATGAAAAATACGAAAATGTGACACAAAATGACCACAAAAATAGGTAAAACTACCACAATATGACACACAATGACCCAAAACAGACAATGTGACACAATACAGCTAAAATATGATGCAAATGATGTAACACATACAAAATGTAACGCAAAATGATCTAAAACATATAAAATGTGACACAAAATTACCAAACAATGACCACAGAATAACGTAAAGGACCAAAATGTGACAAAACAACCACAGTGTCACACAAAATGACCACGGAATGACATAAATGACAAAAATGTGATGCAAAAAGACATAAAGCAACCACAATGTGACACAAAATGACTAAAAAATGACCAAAAAAGACCACAAAACTACTTTAAACAACCAAACTGTGATGAAAATGACCAAAACGTGACACACAATGACCACAAAAAGAAGTAAAACAACCAAAATAAGACACAAAATGACCTAAAACTGACAAATGTGACACAAAACCACTGCAAAAAGATACAATCACAAGTGACCATAGAATGACGTAAAGTACCAAAATGTGATGCAAAAAAACATAAACTTTGGTTGCAAAAAGAAATATTTCAGCCACAGAATGCACAAATGATGAACCAGAAACACGACTAGTTTGACCGTTTACATCAGCAGCACAAAGCCCTGTACAATAAATCCAGATCTGAATGACACACCACGCAAAAAAAAAACTACTCTGGATGCTTCTGCTGGTGGTGTTACACGATACGAGAGAAATCACTGATCCGATGACTTTTCACCTCATGAAAGACATGATAGCAGTTAACAGTTTCCAAAGAGGGCTTTAAAAACACGACCACGTCCCTGAACAAGCGGTTTCTAAAATGATCACACACTAATATTTCTCAGAGCTGCATAAAGCCAACCAGCTTTACAACCTCATTCCTCAATGGATTAAATTCAGTTTTTTTCCTCAAAATTTTACACACAATACCCTATAATGACAAAGTGAAAAAGTTTTTTTTTTTTTAGACAATTTTGCAATTTTATGAAAAATAAAACTCTCAAATATCGCATGTACAAAAGTATTCTCACCCTTTACTCAATACTTATATCACAGTTCATATATCGCAGGAAAACTCAGTCAAATCAAGTTAAAACCTGACAAAAATTATACAAAATACAACTTAAAGCTGAAAACCTACAGCGTTATCACTTATGGAAAACAAACTAAAGTGTTCCTACAAAAATGTACAAGAAAATTCAAGGATTCCCTGGATCACCTATGAAACTTTGTATTTATTTTAAGTATTGAAGCAAAATATTGCAAAATATCAAAAATCTGATTCAGAACACCTTCCTGCTGCAGCGACAGAGCGTAGTTTGCATGGTACATTGTGTTACAGCAAAAATGATGCAAAAGGAGTGCAGAAAGACGTAAAACAACCACAATGTGACACAAAATTACCTAAAACAGACAAAATGTGACACAAAACGTCTAAAATGTGATGCAAAAAGATGTGAAACAACCACAATGGGACACAAAATGATCACCAAGTGACCACAGAATGACGTAAAGGACCAACATGTGACACAAAATTCTCTAAAACAGACAAAATGTGACAAAACAACCAAAATGTGACAGAAAATGTGACAGAAAATTACCAAAAAAAGACCACAAAACGACGTTAAACAACCAAAGTGTGATGAAAATGACCAAAATGTGACACAATGACCACAAAAAGATGTAAAACCACGAAAATGTGATACAAAATGACCACAGAATGACGTAAACGTCCAAAATGTGACATGAAATGTCCGAACAAGACCACAACACATTGTAGTCATTGTTTCTCAGTTCCATTGAGGAGTTTAGAATTTACTTTTTTGTTTTTACAGAATCTTGTCAAGCAGTTGGCTTCTTTTTGGTTTCAAACTTAAAACGAGATGTAAAATAAAAGGTGGAAAAAAAACACAGATTTTGTTGGATTTACACAAAGACAAATAAAAGCCTCTATCTGTAGTTTACAGGAACGTCCTGCGCTTCATAGATCCAGCTTCGTGATTGACGGGAAAGACTCCAAATTGCCCCTTAAGTGCAGTTTAAGTTGCACTTGATGGCGTATTGACGGGCCGAGCATGAAGGGATTATCTCCTGGCATCAATCCTGAACGTCAGGCAGGAAGACGAGACAAAGGCGGCGTTAGAACAGGAAGCACAAAGGAAGAAGCCGCTGTAATTGCTCATGACGCACAAAGCTACCTCCTGGAGACGATGCAAATTGAAAAGCCAATATTTCCACATAATAACCCTCCGGCCTTTTATAACAACACCCTGTGGACAGACCATCAGCCTCCGGCCGTATCTTAGCAACAGCTTCCCATCGAACGCAGCCGTTAACTTAGAGGCGTTTAATTTCACCTAGTCGGTGGTCCACAGCACAAAATAAACTTTATTAAAGTGTCACTTTGTGAACAATTCACTGATATTTCAACTATTCTCAGAATTACACCTAATAACTAGTAAAATCACAGAAAAAAGGTAAAAAAATTGGCATGAAGCTTAAAAAAATCAGGCTAAAATAATGTCTTTCTCAACAAATAGTAATTAGTTTTTTGTTTTTTATTCAACATTTCTCCATAAAATTACACTATTTTTACTGTATTTTAATGAGGAAAAATAAATATTATTTTACATAACAAAAAAATTATGTATATTAAGGACTGAAAACCTTTTTTTAAATGTTATTTAAAAATTTTTTCCCTAAGTTGTTAAATTATTTACTACTAAAAAAGTAATTTACATGTTGTCCCCATTAAAACTCTATATTTACATCAATTTCATGTGACCGCAAAATTAGTTTGAAAGCATTTAAATTAACACTCTCTCTCGCGCTCTCTCTCTCTATATATAGAAATATATGTTCTTCATATATTTAAAACATTGTAATATTTACATATTTTAATATATTGAATATTTTTAAATGTATTTAAATAAATTAAACATATATACATATGTATTCAACAGTTATTTTTACAGATATAAGAACTGAAAAATAACATTTTTCCAGATTTTCCATGTTTTGGTAAATTATTAACAATTATATCCAGCAATGTCACAAAAAGGCCAAGCTGTAAAGAAAAAAATTTGTATTTTTACCAATATTATTTGCAATTTTTACACTTCTTTCTTTTTTACACATTTGTACATCATTTGTATCAGCAAAGATACCATTATTTTAGAGATATTTTCCATTATTTCAAAGAAAAATTGATTAAGGACCGAAAAACAATAAATACATTTTCTAACTGTAAATTACAGATAGCATCATAAAAAAGCAATAAATTTTACATTATATTTCCATCAAAAACATGTATTACTGCACAGATTTGACTATAAAGTGTGATTGTTTTTCTGTATTTCAATTTGTTAAAATCATTCTTCTACTAATAATTGCTGTTATTTTCCCTTTTTTTATCATATCTTACACTTTTTGAACATTACAATATTCCACTATTTGCTCTCCTGACAGGTCTTCAGAAGCAGCCTCCCTCCCGCTGATAAAAATCTGCCCATCAATCTGCTCCTCAAACGTTTTCCGTCCTCCGGCTCTGATTGGCTCCACTGATCCTCGTCATGCTTTCGCGGCTACAATCAGGGAATAATCTCGGCTGGAGTTCAATAAGCTCCAACGCTGGTGTCCTCGGCTTCACCTTGGTGGAACCTCACACATAAAACTCAAGGTTTCCCTGATGGGGCTGTAAAAGAAGGCTTCAGATCCCAGGAGAACACGCGACCTCCAGCTGCAAATCAGAGGCAGCGACCGGCCGTAAACACCAAGCTCCAGGCTGATGTTCCTCCACTTCACTTCAGCCGTTTGACAGCCAGATTTATCTTTCACAGTCTGCTTTAATGTAATTTATCTAGTTTATAATTTTTTTTATCCTATAAAAGCAGCATTCTGTAGCACTTTAAATTACCACTGCCTCATTTGCATAATCACGGTGTAATTAGGAGGCAACAGAATGCGAGGTTCTGTCCGGAGAACAGGAAAAGGTTTTAATCTGCTCCAGCTGTAACCGAAAGCATAAAGCGTCAGTAATCATGCTAATTCCACATTTATTTAGTCAGCAGCTGACTGATGGCTTAAGATAAAACCCACTGAGGCTCCTGAACCCATTTCAGAGGAAACTGACCATCGTTCTGCTATTTAAAATTAAAAAACCTCACAGATGACAAACATCTGATTAACTTTGATTCCATCATGAAGAGATAACAAAACACCGATCTATGAAAATTAATTCTGCACTTAATTGTGACAAGTTTCTGTAGGTTGAACAACAGCTTTGTCTTTATTTTTTGACAGTTTTTATTTGAAATATTTGGAACAATTTAAGTTATTGCACACACTATCCTGTTTTGTTAAAGCACAAATAATTAGTAAAATCACAGAAAATAAATGTTAATTTAAATTATTAAAATGTATAAACAAAACAAAACATCAAAAATCTGTATTTTCAAGAAATAGTAATAATTTCTTTAACAGATATTGAGTTTTATTTCAAAGGAAATTATGTTTATTAAATACTGAACAGCAAATATCTGTCAAACAACAACAATGAATAACAATTATTAAAAATTCACATGTAAATTAATATTTCTTATTTTTTGTTTGCTTTTATAGTCAACAAGCAAGAAGAAATAATGTTTAACTTGATATATTTAAATTAATAAAATAGTGAATTTCTGTAAATTAAACAGTATAAAATGTATTTACTCTTTTTGGATTCTCAATATACATAATTTTTCTTAAAAATGTAAATTTATTTATTTTTTTAAATTGTGTCCGATATGATCAATCATTTTAGAATAAGAAATTATTATTTGGAAAATATAGATTTTTCATGTAGACATTATTTATAATTTTGAGTCTGTTTTTGTTTTTTCAGGTCAATGTGTATTTGTGAAAAATCAGTTGATCCCTACTTCTCATGATTTGATGTCTTTTTCCTGAATGTCTCTAGTTTCAATATCAATTATATCAATACATTTTATAATATAAATGTAGATGTGTTGGGATATTCTAAATATAGTATATATTACATATATATATACAGTAGTAAATAACTTTTCTGCTGTACTGTACGGAACATTTAACAGTCTTCATCCATGACTGTGTCCTCAGATGACCTGGATCTTCATCCTTTCATCTCAGAGGAACATTTATGTTATTTTACAGCCTGTTGGCCTCCAGCCGAGTCGACATCGGTGAGGTGAAATAACTGGCGCTGGTCCAGGAACAGTTGGAATAAAGTGAACTTGTGGATGCATTACATAACACCAGCAAGTGTGTAGAAAACATAAATAACAGGTCTAAAGGGAATTCCAGGAGGTATTATTGGTGATCTGCCACTGAAACGACAACACCAGTGTTTGTCTGGCTTTTTAATCTATGAGTCATGAAGCAAATTAATCTGCAACAGAGGAAAAGGTCACTGAAATATAATCATTTTCTTGTCATTTTGGGAGTAAAAAGAGGAAAAAACAAACCCAGACGAATGCTCCGAATACAGTAAGACGTCTTAGATGCTCTATCGTCTCAGTAAAGAGAGCAGACACTTACTCTGAGGTCTCCGTTGGCCAGGTGAGGGTTGTGGTGTCCGGGGTAGGTGCCATAGATGGGCTCTTTGCAGTAAATCTTAATTACGCAGCGGTCCTGAACGTCCCGTGGGTCCTCCAGCTCGTAGAAGACGTTCCTGGTCTCGTCTTTGATCAGCAACGCCGTGCTGGGAGACCTGGACATCGATAGTCATCAAAACAACAGAAAAAAACAACAACACAGATAGACAGTGAAAGACAATCTCAGCACCAATTATCGGCTAATATGCAGTGATGTACTTTCACTTACAGGGAGGCGGCAGAACTGGAAGACCTTTAAGCATAATGAGAGAATAAACTGATATCGAACTCATCACAAATGAAATATTCTCAGAGTGTGGAGTTAAGAGAGGCCTGCTGGTAATAACTACGTGAGCCGCTGTTTCGTCAGAGCAGATTTTACTGATAATCTATAATGAACAACGTGCTGAAAATGCCTATTGACTTTTTGGTTCATACATTCCTGTCCTGCACAGAGCGACCGAAATGAGGGTGTTCGTTGTGAGTTCATCTGGTGAACACAGCAACTTAAAAAAGATGTTGAAATTTTAGCTGTGATTTAAAACCCCATGTGCAATTCATGTGTAATGGGTGCAATCAAGATTTCACATACAAGGAATTTGACGTTTCAAAAAAGTATAAAAAGAGTTTAAAAGACAGCAAATGTTGCAAGTCAACAGACAGTAAGTGCAGCAAATAAAGGCAATTTGCAGTGATAAAAAGTAATATACAGCTTTACGATGTGCATAAGTGAAAATTTAAAACACTTCTTGATCGTACTTCTACGACGGCTAATGCTAATGCTAGCTACACTGCTTCCTTTCTGAGTCTGCATGTGCTAAATGTTGACATAGCATAAATAAAAAGCTAACAGGAAGTGAAATTACATGCTAAAGTCAGCAAGCTAGCTTCCAACTGCTAAATGCTATAAAGGGACAGACAAATTCATGGACTGGATCATGCTTGATTTGGGCTTGTCAGAAAGATAATAAACGAAAAAACGCGTCCAGGAGACTACTGAAATGTCCAGTTAACCTTTTGAATCTGAAGCTGTTGTGGAAAATATGAAAATTCATGGTTTTTCTGACAGACATAGACAGATTTGAAATTTAATTTTAAAAATCCCTAAAGCTTCAGTGTAATTTTCAATGTCTACAAAATTTAACTCTTCTGACCCTATCTAATCCTGAGCAGTGTCTTGGTTGTTTTTACTCACCGTGGGTTCATTTTTACAACAATATAATGTCCTGCAACTCCACTGATACAGAACAACCATGATGAAGGAGAGAGAACTCAGAAATACCTTTTGAACAGGAAGATGCACTTATAACACTATAAACAAGAAAAGCACTCAGAGAGAGCAAGGCTGCTCAGTCATTGTATTATGTCCGACGGAAGAAGTGTTTATTAAAGTTTGTAATCACATTGAAATTGTGTGTTTCAGGTATCCTGTTGGTGAAAGAGGTACTGTTAAATGAAACCCTAAAAACTGGCTACTCCTCAAGAGAAGGCACAATGTGTATCCAGATATCACTCCCTTGGACTTCTTTCTATGGGGTTATGTTAAAGATATTGTGTATCAAACAAAGATACAGGACATTACTGACTTGAAGCAAAAGATTTCTGATGCCATTGTCACCATTGACGAGGTTATGCTACGGCGAAAATGGCAAGAAATAGAGTACCATCTTGATGTGCTTCATGCAACTAATGGTTCCCATATAGAGGTGTATTAAACGAGGTAGAAAAAACTTTGACAACCAATGATTACAATAAAACAAATCTGGTGAAGATATCTTATCAACTGCCTTTGCAATAAATTCTTAAAAAAGAGACTTTATGGACACCCTGTATTTAATAAAAAATGACCTCGCGCTGAGCACAGGCGTGTGTAATGCATGTGTACGCTATGTATGGACACCAAATCATGTGACCTAAATATGTAGCGGACAGCGGGAATTGATGGGACTCAGAAACATTGTATCATTTCTGACGGATAAGTCCTGATTAGTCCTCAGCAGTGGATTTGTAGTAGGATCACAATCATGTGACCGTCAGCAGGTAGCTGAGGTAGTGTTCATTTGTTGTCAGTTACAGTGACGCCATGCTGCTATCTCTTAATGATACAGAAATCTTTAACAAATCCGTGGATCCAGACTATAAGCCGCATCACGGCCAAAATCTAATCATTTGGTCCTTGTGTCATTTCAGACCTTCCCTGAAAATTTAATCCAAATCCGTTGGTCCGTTTCTGAGTAATGTTGCTAACAGACAGACAGACAGACAGACAGACAGACAGACAGACAGACAGACAGACAGACAGACAGACAGACAGACAGACAGACAGACAGACAGACAGACAGACAGACGTATGCCGATCGTCACATAACTCTGCCACATTGCTTGGCGGAGTATAAAAAAAGTTTAAATTCTTTAATCATTTATTCGAAAAAAAATTGAAAAACTTGCTATCAACACGTACAACATTGGCCCAACTGCCTCTAGGTGTTACCAAAGCCAGTATAAAAAATGGTGGCTCTACATGATACAGATCTTTATGTCCACTACCATTCGAAATTTTGGGGTCACTTAGAAAAGTCATTCTTTTTGAAAGAAAAGCAGTTTTTTTTTCAATGAAGATAACATTAAATCAATCAGAAATCCAGTCTAGACATTGTTAATGTGGTAAATGACTATTCTAGCTGGAAACAGCTGATTTTTAATGGAATATCTCCATAGGGGTACAGAGGAACATTTCCAGCAACCATCACTTCTGTGTTCTAATGCTACATTGTGTTAGCTGATGGTGTTGAAAGGCTAATTGATGGTAAGAAAACCTTTGTGCAGTGATGTTAACACATGGATAAAAGTGTAAATTTTCACAGAAAACATGAAATTGCCTGGGTGACCCCAAACTTTTGAACGGTAGTGTATATACTAGTTGTTTTCCACTTTACTCTGCTCATCATCTGTAGAAAGATGTTTCACCATGCTGAATGTATCTTCCCACAACTTGCTCCTCTGTTCACTGTTTTTGAGCCATGCTGCATTCATTTTATTGATCCAGTAGGTTTTATTTTCCTTTCTGTTCTGTGGAAACGCTGAATGCAGTTCAACAGAGTCAGTCACTGGCTTCTCAGGTGCGTCAATGGGCCATTCTTTTTTTCAACAGAATGCAAATTTTTCCATGAGATTTTGATGTTTGTGCTTAGATTTGGTTAATTTTCCCGATGTCACAAATCCAACGACTCTTTGTTTTTACAGTTTCTGATAAACAGCGTCATTCTAAAAGAAAAACACGTCTTTCAAACCTATCATAAAAATGTGAAAGATGCTAATAAAGGCATAAAGTCTGCGGCATCACTATGACAACTCCTCATTTCAACGTGATTTATTCTGAGACTTTAGATGATACATGTTTTGGCTGAGAAGTCAATTTCACGTCTCCTCTGGATTTATTGATCTTTAATATTTTCTGTTTTATTCTTTCCTGCTTCCATTTTCCATTTTTTTTGCTTCATCACTGTCTTTATTGTCCCGCTGAGGAAAATCTGTTCTGCAGCGAGAGTTCGCACATTAACAGAACAAAGAGGAACAACAGCAGCGAAAACAACGATAAATAACTAACTAAACAGAAATCCATACCAAATACAAATGTGCAAGAGCGCAAATGTGCAGAGGTGGAGCAAAGACGCAGCCGGAGTACTAATTTCCGTTAAACATATCAAAAGCAGTGAGGATTAAAGCGGCTCTTTTAGATTCCCTGAGATGAGGGCAGCAGCTTAAACTCCTCATCTGTTTACAATCATTACTTTTATATCTGCGAATGAGGCAGCGAAAACGGCACCTCGCCTCTGAGATTGATTTCTAAAACGGGCATGAAATGAAGTGCGAATGCAGAAGTGCTCAACAGATCGATGTACCTGAGCATGGCCATGGTGAGCCTCTGGGGGAACATGTGCACGATCAGCGCCCTCAGAGTGTCCAGGCTGGTCAGCTCGTGGGTCAGGTGAACCCGGCGGGTCTCCTCCCCCAGCTGGAGAAACAAGATCCCTGTAATCATGGAGGGAGAGGACCAAGATTAGTGATGA
Source organism: Amphiprion clarkii (assembly GCA_027123335.1). Lineage (NCBI taxonomy): Eukaryota > Metazoa > Chordata > Actinopteri > Pomacentridae > Amphiprion > Amphiprion clarkii. The sequence goes on from CM049586.1 coordinate 9,742,957, forward strand.
AGGTGGAGAGAAAATGGACAGTTTTTAACTCAAAACATTCAATTTCTGTGCCCAGAAGAGATTAAAAGCAACAACCAAACATCTGTTTTAGCTTAAGCACACTTCACTTTAGGGATGTAAACAATTACAATTATCAGCGCAACCGATTATTGAGGCATGTTTAGATAATCGGTATAACTGTCTTTGTATCACCGCAATACAAATAAAATGTGCTCCCTTAGTTGATGCTACCTTCTCTCTCTGTATTCAGTGGTCTCAATAAAGTACCACCCACAGCTCTTTCTGATTGGCTGTTGCATATCAAGAGTAACCTCCAATCAACATCAACAGCGATTGTTTACACGGAGAGACAGAGAAGCACATTTGCCTAATTATGAATTACAAGACAAGTTAATATATAATATTTATTGTACATATGTATAAATTCAGTAACAGTAATACTTACTAATGAAGAAACTATTACATGCTGTTAATAAATAATTTTTAATATATATATATATATATATTTGTTCCAGATATCAGTCATTGACCTAAAAAAAGCAAATCAGTCGATCCCTACTTCGCATGATTTGATGTCTTTTTCCTGAATGTCTCTAGCTTCAATGTCAATTACATCAATGTCTTTTACAATATTGCTTTTATAAATATTTTATGTGAGAATCATGTATAATAATTCATTTTTCAGGTGCAATATTTAAATGTTATGCATAATATTTCAACTTTGGGTGCAATATTTCATAAAGATGTGTAAAAATTTTCAGGTGCAATATTGAACTACATGTTCAGTATTTCATTATCATTGTGCAGTAATTCAATTTTATGTGCAATATTCCATATGATGTCATGTTACTTTACTATTTCAGTATTATTGCTATTAATTTTCTATTTGTGTCTTATTTCAGTTGTATTTTAATTTCCAGTAAAGCATCGCTCATATACGTCATTGCTTTTCTAACAGGCATTGCATTTATTCTCATGCCATTTTGTTTTCCGTGCAATATCTGGCTCAAGTTCTATCTGATCTTATACAGGTGGAGTAACAGCTTCCATTTCCCTCGCTACTACTTATAGTTGTAAACTTTCCATTTCACAGTCCAAAAAAAACAACTTTGCATGTGGGTGGTAGGTGAGAAAACAACATGTTTCAGTTTTGTTCCAAAGGACTAACTTGAGTTTCTCTAGAAACACTATAAACAAACACAATAAAGTAAGGTTGGAGTCAATAAACAGTAAAGAAAAGTGACATTATAAATGATTCAATACCTTTAAAAAAAAGGGATTTAGTGTTAAGTTTCTGCCAGTTTGTCAATGGTCTGAATAAAGCTAAATAAATAAAGAGATCCATAGATGTAAATGTCAGGGGTGAGATTGTAAATGTTTCTTTTCTGAACTATTAATCAGTTCCTGCAGTGTTCACCAAATTAAATCCATGACTGTCAGAGACCTTTTTAATACGCCACAGAATGGAATTTCAAACTTGTTTTACAATAAATCCCGTGGGGTCAACAATTATTTATGCAGTACATGAATTTATTGACACATCCCATTCAGTATAATTCATGTTTTTGCTGAAGTCTTGACTCACTGAGCCTCTGTGGCAGCATAATTCACTATCACAACAACACTCCGGCCAATCCGGCCTTTTTAATCAAGAGAATAAAGGTTTTCAGGACTTTTTAGACCCAAAGATACACTGATTAATACAGTATTTGTCCAGGTTATTAGGTGCAGCTTCAGTTTATTACAAACCAATATAGTAGTCCTGATTGTGAAGGATTTGATAACATCTATAGCATCTTGGAAGAAGTTGTAATAGCTCTGCAATAGCATGTTTTTTGAGGAAGTTTTTGTTGGAAATGCATACATTAATTTCATGATTATCACTGACGACAAAGTAAAAAGTGGTGTTCAAAAGAGCTTCTGTATTTGGCAGTGGAATTACTAAGATTTTTGTGTGGAAAAAAACTGTTTTGGTTTTTTGTAACACAGCCTGCAGTTCAGCCAAATAGTCCCTGAAGTTCACGGTTGTGCTTCGGAGTGCACATTCTTTTTTTTTTTTCTTCTTTTTTTTTTTTTAAATAAGACGTAGCATAAACTTGTTTGGATGAAATATCACGATTTTTGGTTTTAGATTTAGTTGGTTAGGTAGTTAAAGTACCATCACTTAAGCTGCGTAATTAGCTTCTTTGTTGTGTAGCTAGCTCCTTTCTATGACTTTAGCTGTGTAGTTAGCTTATTTTTTTATGACTTTAGCTATGTAGATAGCTTCTTTCTATGGCCTTAGCTGTGTAGTTAGCTTCTTGGTATGTCTTTAGCTGTGTGGTTAGCTTCTTTGTATGACTTTAGCTATGTAGTTAGCTTCTTTGTATGACTTTACAGTAATCTAATAACATAAGAATGGAGCGTATTTCCAAGAATGCTGGGAAAAATCTCCCTCCTCTGTGGCGTAATTTGCATCTCAGCTGAACAAGTGAAGCCCCACGAAGCAACACATAATTATCATCCTCACTTTACCTGCAATACCAAAGTGGGCAAAGTGGAATCATCACCACGGTGCCAGGTACAATTAAGTGTTGAAAGTAAAATTAGCTCGGAGACAGACATGTTATGAAAGACTGTTTGTTACAGTGCAGTTTAAAGCTCCATTATCAGGATTAAAAGCCCCTGACATTAGGTTTGCAGCATCACTGCCAGAGCATCGACGTTCTCCTGGTAGCTTCAAAACAGCCTCTGAGAGAAAATGTGAAATTCTTGACACGGGCGGTGTTTAGAATTACAATGAAGCTCTGATTCGAATGCACCGTCCTCCTCTCCATATGCTGCAGAGACACTTTAAAAGAGGAGATGATGTTGCCTCCTGCCAAAGCCATTAATCAAAGTCGACAGGCAGCTCGGCGAGATCATCTGGAGGCATTAGACAGCTCTGTTTATATCCTACAGGCTGACTTTGACTCTACAGTAGATTTATAGGTGGGTTGAACAGGTGATTCCCTGCTCTGTAGTCACAACTAATGCGTCTTTTTCAGAAAAATCAAATGAGATTAACAGTTCGCATCGAAGTGCCAGCACGTGAAAGGCTCCCGACATGTCAATCAAACCGATGCTGTCAATAAGACGGGCATTTTCCAGAAATCAAGGCTGACATGAGGCAGAGAAAATAAATATCTGTTGACCTGGTTTGTTACCTGAATTTCAATGAATTCAGGAGTGGAACCACAAATAAAATAACATAGAAGAGAATCAATTGCAATCAGCTACAATTAAAATAAGCCTTTTAATAAGCCCACAGTGAGGAAATTTGCAGCAAAAAGGATCAAAGAGCGAACCAATAGGGAACGTTCATAGAAAGTATAGAAAAAAATATCTCTAAGTACTGAGTTCACCATGTGTGGATATTCAGACGTTGGAAAATAACAATAGTGCACATATCAGCAATGTTTCGGCACAGATTCTTTCATTAGTAGGAGTAGTGATCGTAAAAAAAAACAAAGAATAAGTTGGATTTCTTGTTTTTACAAATACTTGGACAAACCTGGAATCAACATGTTCACAGACGTTACCGTTACTGGAAAAATAATTGATGAAAGAAGCGACTCTACATACAACAGACATTCTACTATTTACATTTTTAGTTTGTTTCCAGACTTGTTTCCTCTCTGCTTTGTGTAAACACTGCCTGCAGTTCAGCCTAAAAGTTGTTTGGATGAAATGTCACGATTTTAGGTTTAGGTACGTTTTCTGATGGAAGTGCAAAAGAAGCACATGTCACAGAGAAGTAGTTAAAGTACCATCAAAACGTCAAAAATCTGATCACTCTTTCTATTTTTATAATTCCTGGATCTGATGAATGGCATAATTTTGGTGATTTTTCTATAGCATGTGGAAAATAATAATATACGACAGATCAATAATGTTTCTGCATAGATTCTTCCATTAGTACTGATTTAGGAAACACTGATATTGCCCAGGTTTTTATCTATATCCATAAGATTCTTGTGTACATAGAGAAATTAACATTGCACAAAGTTTTTAAACATGCAAAATATTCATAAAACACAGGTTGATATGTGTTGATAAACAATTAGCACCTAGTTTTGCCACCAGTTGGATCCTCTCACAGTTCCGTGTTAACAAGCAAAGAGCTAATAATAAAGGGGCACCATGACAAAAACTTCTGTGACACTTAATGACCTCCGGCTAGCAGAGATGTAGTAAATAAACCAGGAATCAACCAGGATAGCATTCTTTTATCCCAGTGCATGTGTTCGTAGCTTAACAAAATAAGCTATAAGTGCATCCCAAAACGACTGATTAGACTGGATTTACAACTGTGAGCCAAGTAAAAATACTGAACAAGTTGCTGACTTGGGTTCTAACTAAAAAGTAGGGCTGGACCTGAATATCCAAATATTCGGCCGTGATGGTGGTATCTGAATATTTATTGTGAGAAAGCAGTCGCCGCTTTAGATTTGGGACGTAGTTTCCACACTACTCATCAGTTTAATAGCATTTGCCATAATTCTATCATTCTTCTCTGGGGGACTCAGCAAGAGGTTATTCTTGTTGTAGATGGGTTTTTTTTGCATAACTTGCCTTCAATATTTTCATGTCATTTAACTTTTTGGTGCTTTCCTATAAAAATGTACAATTAGCACCTAGTTTTGCCACCAGTTGGATCCTCTCACAGTTCCATGTTAACAAGCACAGAGCTAATAATAAAGGGGCACCATGACAAAGACTTCTGTGACACTTAATGACCTCCAGCTAGAAGACATGTAGTAAATAAACCAGGAATCAACTAGGATAGCTTTCTTTTATCTCAGTGCATGCACCGTGTGTTTGTGAAGATGACATTAAATCAATCAGAAATCCAGTCTAGACATTGTAAATGTGGTAAATGTCTATTCTAGCTGGAAAGGGCTGATCTTTAATGGAATATCTACATAGGGGTACAGAGGAACATTTCCAGCAACCATCACTCCTGTGTTCTAATGCTACATTGTGTTAGCTAGTGATGTTGAAAGGTTAATTGATGATTACAAAACCCTTGTGCAGTTATATCAATAAAAGTGTGAGTTTTCATGGAAAACATGAAATTGTCCGGGTGACCTCAAACTTTTGAACTGTAGTGTAAATTAAGACAAGAAAGCTGATATTTAACACTTGTATTTTCTTATTTACTGCAGAGTCTGAAGGGTTCACGTCGTTTTCAGGCTAGTTTCTGTTGTAGCTGATGGAACAGATGGACTCCTACAGGATCTAACTGAGGGTTAAATACTAGAATCCAAAACATGATTCTTCTGACCTGGCGCTCTCAGCTTGGCCTGGCTGGACGAACGGGCCAGCGGCAGGCTCTGGCGAAGCCGGTTCATCCGGTTGAATCCGATGGGGATGTCGGGCTCAGACATGGTCTCCAGATTTTCAGCTGAGGCAAAGGACACCCTGCTGGCCTGGTCGGCAAGGGCCGGCTGAGTCGGGCTGAGTCGAGTCACACGAGGCGTCCGAGTCTGTGAGAGGCGAGACAGAGGGGCGAGATCAAGAAAACGAAACACAGAGAGAAACAGCAATCAACGAAAGAAAGGTAGAACACGAACTCAAAAACAAGTCTGTAGCACAAAGAAACAAACATTTCACCGCAGACACTTTTACATCTTTAACAAAACAGAACTAAATCCTGAAAACGGAATTAGAGCCTCAGACAGTCGGACGGGTTAAACAAAGCGACTCTAGCCGACATTAGAGTCAAATTAAAACCTCAGAGTTGTCCACCTGCATTAATAAAGACGCACAAAAACAGTTCGAACAATGTCTCAATTAAATTTTCAAAGCAGGAGCAGATAGTGAAGAAGCAACAATGAAGAAGTGTGCAGGCAGCAGCAGCCGTGTGAAATGTTCCTGAAGAAAAGACAAAACAAATGATGTGATTCTGCAGCTACTAGAAAGCGTTTCGGCCCCGAATCCACAAAGAGTGTTAGCGCTAACGACCACAATCTAAACAGTCTGTTCGTGATGCAGACCAGCTGATATTTCACCTGTCCAATATGAAGAGCCTGGGAGCCCAAATTGTGAAGGACCTCTCATTAGAGTGCTACGAGGAGCTGCTGCAGCAGGTTGGCTTTTAATGAATCCTTACTGACAGACATTTTCCAGCCCAAAGACTACAGTAATGAGCTCCCACAGTGCTACGTGGAGCCGGCGCCGCTTCTCTTATGCATCTGTGGTCTTTGCTTAGCCCTCGCACAAGCTCTACATGTGTGCTGCCGTTTGATTTCTCCAGGCTAGAACAAGCAAACTCGCTGCTCCGCCACGCATGTGCGAGCAAACATGCAGGAAACACTAACAATCAAAAGGCATAAAAATTAAAAGCTAAATGGTGCCGCACACATGCAGCACTAAATAACCTCTCGGGGCTTTTTTCTCTGTTTTAATTGTGTTTCGCGAGCCTTAAAATGCACACATGCAGCCACACATCTCTTAACACCAACAACAGGCTGATAGATTATGTGTGCTGCCTCTCATATGTTTGGAGATTTACGGTCTCAGAGTGAGCTTGTCAGCCAGACGCTGCACACCTTCTGCCTTCAGCCGCACAAGATTCAAGCTGCTGAGGAGGAAAGACGAACAGCCGGGAATTATAAAGTTTGTGTTTAGTGAACTGTGAAGAAAAGAAGAACAAGAGCAGATAAGGGCTGGAAACAGAGCATGCCAGAACGTATATGCACTGGAGGAATAAAACAGCGAGAAAGAGCAGAATAACAAACACAATGGAGTCGAGGAGACAAACTAAAAAGATGGATGAAGCACTCCACTCTCTAACTTTTTCCAAACTAGTTCTCTCAGATTTCTTAGAGTTTTTTTTTTTTAAATTCAAATTAAAAGAGAAAACTTGGCTGCACGTTGTTTTATTTTCCAAAAGAACAGTCAATAAACTTTAACCACATTCCACTTGTATGCTGATTTATTCCTGAAAGTTTATGGAATATGTGATGCATTTTCTCGATTTGTGGAATGACACGTTCGCAAGACAAAAATGACAGCTTGATAGTGCTAAATGCTAATGCTTAAACATAAACCGAAGACATGTTTTACACACATATTTAACAAAAAATAACGTCAGAAATAATTAGAGATGTCCCACTTAAGTTTAGCTTAGCCCCTGATCTGATTTGAGATATTTAATATTATCATCACTGACATCTGATCCCATTTTAGAAAACAGATTAGCTGTAGTACCTGGTTGTTCCACCAGGTGGACCCTCTACTCTTTAATACTGTAGTGACCAGAGGAAGCAGGTAGTTCATGTTGGCAAACAGAGAGCATTGTGGGGATTTGGCTAGTAAAGGGGCACCATGACAAGGTCTTCTGTGATGCTTAATGACCTTCACCCACATCATGTTGTGTTAAATCAAGTCTAGATCAATTAGGACAGTATTTCTGTGTCCCAGTGGTGTGTATTATGTATCCGTGGCTACAAACATCAGCACAAGATGACAGTCTAGTGTGCAAATTTCATGGAATATATTACATATTTTTGCGATTTATGTAATGACACAGTCTCAGGAAATAATAAAAAATGAGAAAATCTTTGTCACTTGATAGTGCTAAACCAAAACTAAACAGAACACGCTAAACAGAAAAGGCCGTTTTGTAATTCTGAAATCATAATTTCTCTGCTTGATCCCTTCAAAACAGATCCTCTTTTCTGTTTACACTGAAGAGATTAAAAGCAACTTTTTATTCATCTTGTGTTTTATTTGACTCTGAGCATCAGACAGTAAATAATTATGTGTAAGTCCTGAAGTTAAAAGGTGCAGTTTGAACATTGAGAGACACTTCAGAAGGAGTTTATTGGCAGTAAACTAGAGGAACACCGTCTCCATTTTAATACGACCGTGGTTAATGTGGAGAAATGTTGCATTTAGTTCATCAGACAGAATCCCAGAGAAAGTGATTATTGCATCACCTAGCAAAGCCGCTAACAATGTGAGAATCCGCTAAAACAGCTGTTAAACTGTTGAGTTTCTCTCTTGTTCTGTATCAGTAGACGCACAACATAGGATTATTGGTGATGGCACATAAATGCACATATTTTTCCACCTAATAACAGAGGAAATCTGGTTTCTCCAGTCATGAAAAAAACATTAGAAGTTGACTGATTATTGATGTGGCCGATTATTAGATCTGACAATCATCATTTTCTAATTATCAGTACGACTATGTTTAATTGAAGAGCAAAAATGGCCAGGAGACAGCCTTTGTAATGCTGCTTTGAATTATTTAATACTATAGACATGCAAAGTTTACACAGTTCTGTTCTTAAATTATTGGTTTTATTGTACATTAATGATACTGAGCAACAGGTATCTCCACTACTTTTGTACATTTTATGAATATTTTTTGTTTATTTTTGTTTTTCTACTGACATTTCTTCTTAAGTATTTGCTCTATCCCCTCTTGCTGCTGTAAAAATGTTAATTTCCCCACTATGGGATTAATAAAGACTTATTGTATCATCATATTGTGCACTTTGTTGGTGTGTATATGTGTTGTTCGTATCGTGTGTGCACGAGTGACGTATTTATGCACTGTGAGATGTATTTTAACAGCAGTTACTGCACATGTCCAAGAAAAATTTGCTTCGGGACAATAAATCTTATCATATCTTATCTAATATTCAATTTCCAATCAAATAAATCAGCTATGTAGGCTCTGCTGCAGCCGCCTCAATACTGAACGATGCGTGTGTTGATGCAGAAAATTTCTTTTTTTTTTTTAAATGAAACGTGTAAAACATAGATAATGAAATGCATTTCAGTGACACGTTTTATGTTGGAGTTTGTGTTATTTTATTTTTTTAAATTTTGACATCAAGATTATCATTTTTGCGGATATTTGCGACTACCCTCCACTTCAACACCAGATGTGCTTGATCAGGAGTTGAGGGTCGCCACCTGACTGAGTCACACCTGCAATCAGTGGCTCAGCTGCATTTAATCGCTCTCCTTTCCAGTCGAGACGGGCTCGCTGACAGTAGCGGTGTGTCTTTTGAGCTCCAGCCCCACGTATTGGTTTTTGGTCGTTTGGGCCTTTGAGGCCATGTCGAGTTATTTAAAGACTTAAAGACTTAAAGAGACTTTATTGTCATTGTTCAGAAGTACAACGAAATTTGTCTGAAGAACACGACAATTAGCAGCAGTGCAAATAATAAAAATAGTTAAAAAATACTCTCAAATAATAAAAAGAAGAATCAAAGTACTATATACAAACAAAGTAAAGTGGTCAGTGCTGATAAAGTGGTCCAGTGTTGAAATAGAGTTCTTATTGCACAGATGAACTGGGAGGGGGGAATGACTGGGTGTACTTGATCTGCAATAAACCTTTGTTTTGTTCACCGTATAGTGGTTGTCTCCACGTTTTTGTTACAGCTTTGGAGCCGAGTTGTAACATATTATATATTAGTTGTCAGTCTACTTGATCACTAATAATCAGTATCTGTCCTAAAAACAACCATTTTAGTCCATCCCGAATTGCAAGCATAGAACTTAGAGTGCAAACAATGTCTACTTCTTTCAGTCAGAATTTAAAATATGGTAACTTGTAAATGGACTGCACTGAAATAGCAGTTTTCTACCGTAAAAGATGAAACACTATATAATTTTTGCCTCATTCACCCACTAACTGATGCTAATTTTTGGCAGCAGAGACATTTGTGGTTCAGTGTTTTGCTCAAGGACATTTATCACTTCATCCAGTGGACAGGAGAAACCAGTATTTAAACAACCAAACCTGTAATTAGTGCAAGATTCCAGAATGCGAACATTTAAATGCATTTTGGGACCATTTTTAGTGCTCTGAAATTTTATGTAATTAAATTATAAATTACTATTGTTTAGTCTAAAGCAAGGAACACCAGTGAAATGGAATGTGACTGCTGTTTCAAAAACATATTATTTGTTAAGAAGCAGTTGATTCAAGATTTTTTTTTGTCATTTGTGCACAAACAGACAGTCTAGGCACATAGGAATTCTTGTGCACGGATCTGTTGGAGTCGAGTAAAGAAAAAAATTAGTTAACACCAATCGAAATAGGAAGTAAAAAACAAAACATTCTACAAGAGTGGTTATAGGTAAAATCCAAAAATCTGATAAATAAATCCGAATGCTACAAAGAATTAGTAACGCATTAACAATTGTGAAGGAATATTTAGGGGAGGTGACCTGTTGTTGTTAAGAAAAACCTGTATTCGGTAACATTACATCTGTTGGTAATGTTATTTAACATTAGCAGCTCTTGAAATCAAAAGATTTATGAGCAAAACTCAACCAGAATTGGACATGAAGATGACCAAGACAAACATTCGTCAGACAGCAGCTGACGTTTATAGAAAGCTAAGCTAACTCTGCTAACAGGAAGTGATGTAATGTTTACTTTCAGTTGGAAATCTTCAATGTTGCTATCAGATTAAATTTTTCAGTTTCAGAATTAATGACAGCAATCCATCTACAGCTTCATCTCGATGCTAATAAACAAAATATCAATGTGTTCTTCAGCAATTTAGCGTCTTTTCTGTAGCTTAACTTGGACATTAAACAGGATTTTAGTGAACCAGTGAGTGAATCGTCTTTATTGCTCATGCCAGGTGTGACTTTTCCCTTAAAAGAAAGCTGTAAATTGTGTATTTGTCACCAAAGCAACTATTAGTAGCACAGCTGAGATGTAATAAATCTAAATATGGTGTCAGTTTAAGTGGTGCTGCTACATTTAGTGCTGTTTCTCTTTAAGATGTTCAGTGGAGAGCAGCAGAGCTACTAATGGATTAATGGATGCCCGCTTCACCACAGATAATCGGTAATTATCTGTTTTAATTCAATACTCACAGTGTGTTAAGCGTCCTCAGACTGAGGGGGATTCTGACACGAGTCCGCTGGCATCAGTAAACTAAACTATTGTTGTTGTCTTTTCTAGTGGAAAATAGAAAATCAGGAACACAAACAATCTGACAAGAAATCAGAGGAAACGTTTTTGATTCAACTCCTAAGACAAAAAATGTGGATGGAGGTTGTTTGGTGATTTTATAGACTACTGAAACAAAAAAAATAATTAAAACAGAATGTAACGCACAGCATGTCTATAACCGTATTTCTTTCTGGTGTATGTTCCAGTAATGGTAGTTAATTAATTTATTATTATTTGAGTTAACAAAAAGAGCTGTAGACTTTTTCAAGGTAATTTCACAACCTTTACCTTCAAGCTCCTATCTTCATACAATCGTGAGTTATTCCAGTTGACTACAGCTACTGACTCCTCTGAGCCACTTCAATTAGGGCCAGTTTGATTCACTCACTAGACTTAACCACAAACTCTACAGTGGGAAAGTCTGAGGAGCTCAGCGAAGATGTGAAAAAAAACAAGTCATTAACTTGAACCAGCCATTATTGGAGTCATTTCAAAGCAGCTTCAGATCCTAAAATCATCTGTTTGTCAGTCTAAAGTTCATGGTCCAGTTGTGTTACTGTCACCATCAGGAAGAAAACACGAACTATCGCCTGCTACTGAGAGATGATTGGTCAGGATGGTCAAGAGCCAACCAAGAATCATCAAAAAGGATGGATGTGATTTAAAGTTGGTTTAGGATTTATTTTACTCTGGATTCAGTCCTGGATGAGGACTGGTTTTAGATTATCCTGGGTGGGTCTTGGTCTTTTCTAGGATAGTTTAGGTTTGGTTTTGGTCCAGATTTTGGTCCAGTTTGTTGACTTTTTTGGGACTGGTTTCAGACTGTATTCTGACTGGTATTGAAAATGTCCTTGGACTGGTTTAAGACTTCTTTCAGATTGTCTTGGGAAGGTTCTTGACTTTTTTTTGAGTCAATTTGTTTTAACCCCAAGAACTCCAAACCTACCATCAAGCATGGTGGTGGCAGTATCATGCTCTGGGGCTTTCTAGAAGGGCTTCTGCACTGGTTTCAGACTGTATGTTGGACTGGTTTTGGATTTTCTTGGGACTGGTTTATGTTTGGTTTCACTCTTGGTTCTCCTGGTTTTGGATGTGATTCAAAGTTGGTTTGGGATTTATTTTACTCTGGATCTGATCCTGAATGAGGACTGGTTTCAGATTGTCTTGGGCGGGTCTTGGACTTTTTTAGAAGTGGTTTAGGTTTGGTTTTGGTCCTGATTTTGCACTGATTCTCACTTTTTTTAGGACTGGTTTCAGATTGGATTCTGACTGGTTCTGAAAAGGCTTTTGGACTGGTCTTGGGCAGGTTGTGGACATTTCTCAGGGGTAGTTTCGGTTTGGTTTGTTCCGATTTTGTTGTGGTTTTTGACTTTTTAGGACTGGTTTCAGATTGTATTTTGATTCGTTCTGAATATTTTTCTGGACTGGTTTAGATTTGATTTTGGTTCTGATTTTTAGACTTTTGATGACTGATTTCAGATTGTCTTGGGCAGGTTTTAGTAATTTTTTTTTTTTACCACAAGAACACAAAACCCACCATGAAGCATGGTGGTGGCAGCATTATGCTTTGTGGAACTGGAGCTTTACATAAAGTAAATGGAATAATAAAGAAGGAGGATTACCTCCACATTCTTCAGGAAAACCTAAAACCATCAGCAGCAGGTTGATCTTGGACACAGCTGGATGTTTCAACAAGACAATGAGCCCAAACACACATCAGACGAGGTAAAGAAATGGTTCCATCAGGCCAGAATGAAGGTTTTAGACTGGTCTCCCCAAAGTCCTGAATTAAATCCATCAAGAACCTGCGGACTGATGAAGAAACAAGTCAGAAAAATAACAAATTTACTTGAAATGAACCAGTTCAGTCCAGAGGAGTCAAAGATAAACCAGGAGCTTGTAGATGGAAACCAAAAGAAACAAACTGAGGTGAGAATGGACAAACTCAACCAAATATTAACATTGCTGTGTGTATATTTTTGACCTGGCAGATTTAGTCATGTTTTAAGAATACCTTTAACAAATCTATGAAAGAACCAAAATACATGAATTAAGAGTTATAGGAGTCACTAAAAATTCAAGACTGCCACTGACATACATGATCTTTACAAGAGTTTTAGTGTATTTAAATCAGTTAAAACATGTTTTTTCTGGCATGTATATATATATATATATATATATATATATATATATTTTTTTTTTTTTTTTTTTTTTTTTACAGTGAGTCACTAAAGTTTATTCAGCTGTGACAAAGCAGCATAAAACCTCCACTGAAAGCTCAAGTACTCAATAAATGCAGTCAGAAAAAAATGTCTATATTTTCTTGCATGAGAGATTCCATGAATTTCATGAGCGAATGTCATCACGAGGTTTCCTGCAGCTTCAAACCGAATTGGAACCACTGAAGGAAAACAAGAGGCGGATAATTTCACTTGTTCCACCTTTATCGGAGTATGAGGCGTCGCAGAATAAAATTGTTTGTTAATGAATCCTCATGTAGAAGACGTCTTCAGACCGTTTGCTGCTGTAATGTGCTGCCACTTTGTGTTTCACAGCCCAAATCTGGTGTGTTAGTGTGACTTCTTGTTTTTATATACTTGACTAAAGCAGCAGGTTCCCATCATATTTAATCAGTCATACCACGCTACTAAGCCCAGATGGTGTTGTAATTGTGATATCATTAATCCATAATGACTATAAAAGTAAAATTACATCATGTACATTACAATATAGTGAAATAAGTATCACATTTTCGATTTTCATTTTCCTTGCCACACATTTTAATTACAACAGAGCCGACATGTTTTATTTTCTGCTGGTGATTTGAAACAATAACTGAGAATTAACCTGATATCAGGAGGCGTCACTCAATTAGTCGTTTATCTTTGGTTTCCGTAACAATTATCAAACATCTGGCTGCATACCTGCACTGAATACCGAATAATCTGGTGTGTCGGAGCTGTTGCAGCCAACAAAGTCTGTTTAAAAGCTAGTCAGAGATATAAAAAACAAACACCCTGGATGGAAGTGAATTATGAGTTCACTGCATCTGCCGAGGTTTATAATGTTGTGCAGCTTGTAACGTCTGGATGGCTTTAACAGCAGAGTGGTTACTACTGGAGTATGAAGACATTATGTGGAGGGTTGGTGCGTCTGAAACGTGGAATGGGGTAAAAAAAATCTGAATAAAACAACAATCACAGCCTGAAATAAACAGCAGGATAAGTAGTCGATCAGTCAGGAATGATTTCAATCAACTATTCATAACAATTTATCGAGCAAAAATACAAAACATTCTCTGACTTTATATATTTGGGGAGAACAATGCATATTTTCTCTGGATTCCTGGTGATCCTCTGCCCTCTTTACCACCCTTAACCCTCCTGTTGTCTTCATTTACAGGCACCAAAAAATATTGTTTCCTTGTCTGAAAAAAATCCAAAAAATCAGCAAAAAAATCCCCAAATTTCTGAAAATTTGCAAAACCTTCAGGAAAAAAATTCCAATAATTCCTTAAAAGTTTTATTTAAAAAAAAATCCCCAAATTTGGCAAGAAAATTCTTGTAAATATTTTCAAAAAATTAGTAAAAATTTTCCAAAAAATCCTAAAAATATCTAAAGTGATTACATATATATCAGTAAAACGTCTAAGATTTTCTCTAAGAACATTCACAAAAAAGTTTTTTTTGTGAATGTTCTAAAGAAGCATTTTTAACATTTGTTTTCCACCAAAAAATGTTCAAAAATTTCCCAAAAATGTTGTAAATGTGGACATCAGAATTTTCACTGTGAAAATATATTTTTTCCACATTTTCAAACTTTAAAACGGGTCAATTTGAACCGCAGGACAACACGAGGGTTAAACACTTTAAACCAGAGTAAGTAAACTGTTTTATCAATAGCAGGTTTTTCTGTTCATCTCTGGGCAGCCCAACCAGCTACATAAAATCCTTCGGTTTTAATTTGGGTAAATATGACTTTATTTCACTGTTTTCAAAGCAATTTTTCATTTCACATCTGTCTCAGCTGCAGCAACTAAGCGGAGACTAGAAGCTTGTCTGTGCAAAGCTTCCCTGCTAGGAGTCTATTGTTAACATGTGAGGCATTTAGGGAACATCTGTAAATTGTAGCATCAGAAAACAACTTTGTTTACACTCTCCCTGTCTAAACAGCATGAGTCTTAACATGAACATTGGTGATAAAATGGCAGAGATTATGCATTGAAAAAGTGCAGCTAAAGTGCAGCTGGGAAAAGAGATTTTACTGTTAAAGCATCAATATTTCAAACTGAAGTGCTAAAAAACACACAGACAAGCAGGCAGCAGTAAATTAAAGTAGTGAAAAATCAGATATAATAATAAAAATTCACAGTCAAAATGAGAAACAACGTCCTCATTAAACATCTGTATTTTACTGTAATTTGTTCTTTCAAAAAGTGTGACTGTAAAATTACACAAGTTATTGTATTTACATCAGCAAAAAATGCCATTGTTTTAATTTAATTTTACATTTTTTAAAGTGGTATTTTACAGATTTTTCATTGTTTTGTTAAATTATATGTATTAAATAAAATCACAGAAAAAAATAACAATTACATGTTCACTGTGATTTTTTTTAAATAGCCAAAACTATTAATATTCATATTAAATCTGCATTTTTTGTTCTATCAAATGTTTTAGTTCTATTGAAATTACATTGTTTTATTGGAATTACATCAGCCAAAAAAAAACCTAACAAAAAAAACAACAACCTGCAAATATTTGCCATTATTTTATTTGAATTGCAGATTTTTTCGAGTGGCATTTTACAGATTTTCCCTGTTTTATTAAATTATATTTATTTAGCAAAAATCACAGAGAAAAATAACAGTTATATGTTGACTCTTAATTAAATAGCCAAAATGCCACATAATATCCACATTAAAAAATCTATTTTAGTTCTACTAAAACGTGTATTTTTTTAGTTCTATTAAATGTTTTAGGTCTACTAAAATAACACTGTTTTACTGTAATTACAACAGCAAAAAAAAATACAGATATTTGCCATGATTTTATATCTTTTTAAAGTGGTATTTTACAGATTGTCCACATTTTGCTAAATGCATGTATTTAGTAAAACCACTGACAAAAATTATATGTTGAATATTCTTTTAAAAAAAATCCCAAAACTCCAAAAAATATCCACATCAAAAAATCTGTATTTTTAGTTCCATTAAAATTACACTGTTTTACTGTAATTACATCAGCAAAAAAAACTTACTTGCAGATATTTGCCATTATTTTAACTGAACCTTAGATTTTTTTTAAAGTAGTATTTTATAGATTTTCAGATGCATTTAGTAAAATCACATTAAAAAAAATCTATATATATGTTGACTCATGGGTATTTTAAAGAAAATCGCCAAAATTCCCAATAATATCCACATCCAAAGAAATCAGTATCTTTAGTTCAATCAAATGTTTTAATTCTATTAAAACTGAAAATGTTTAACTGCATTTAAATCTGCTAAAAATGTTTTTTTTTTTTTTTTTTTTTTACCATTTTTGTAGTTTTTAATGTGACAGTGTTCCAGCATTATTCATATTTTTTTCCTGGCACCATTGCTGCCACATTTTTACAGTTTTTAGTGTTTTTTTTTTTTTTTTTTTTTTTTAAAGATTTTTTTTTCTTTTGCAGAATTATAATATGAATAACTTCCCACTGAGCACTCCAGATAAAAGCAGTCGCTGCTTTTCACAGAGAAGCAGCAGATTTACATTAAAAATCTCCATATATTATTCGGAGTTGACCCTTACCTCGACTTCCAGCATGTTTTCTAAAAGCATGAGACGGGCTTCATCATTTACACTTCAGCTTCATTAGCTCCTCGGCAGACACAGAAACCTTCAGAGGATTTTAGAAATATATTCACAGCTCGGTCTAAAGCTTCTCAGGCTTAACGCTGCTGCAGACTCTCCTGAATGTGATAATTTCCCCCTTTCAAGCCCTGAATGCTTTCTCAGACCCAGAATTCCCAGCAGCTAATACTCGGGGTTTTGATTGATGATGTGCACAGCTGTCCTGCACTCCCCCCCTCCTCCGCACAGCTGCCACACCCCTGGACCGGGAGATTTCACGGGCATTTACGCTACATACTGAGACATTCCTTTCCACTGAGAGAGCATTCCCTTGTCGTCCACCAGCAGCAGAGAGATTCTGTGTCACTTCCTGTGAAATGGCGTTTTTACCGAGTGCAGTTTTCTGCTGAATGATGCGAGTCGACGGGCGACACATCTCCGCAGCAGCAGCCTAGGGGAGGACAGGCAGGTGAAGGAGGCGACGGGAACACGACATGTTCGCCGCCCGATATAGCCTCGGTCCTGCTCCGCTCCCCGCTGAGCAGCTCGACAGCAGCAGCTGGGGGTTAATTGCCTTGCTCAAGGGCACTTGTTCTTAAGTGGGAGTAGGGGGGACCTAAGCGAGAGCGGAGAACCTCTTGCTCACTTTCCTGCTCGTATATTCCCAGCTGAACGAGTGAGTCAGGCTTCGTTAAATCACCGGTGTCTCCGTTTGACCTTGACATCAACAGAGTGGATGTTTGAGACCAGAATTTTACTTTATTTATAAAATAAACAATTAAAAACCCAGTGAAGCGTTCAGTCAGCCAAGTGTAAAGACTAATTACTGCAGGGAGTCAATTTCCCATGGAACAGCTGAATCTCAACAACATGAAAGAAGGTTTGAATCATATCTTTAAAAAATCAGAAATTCACTAAAATTACACCATTTTCAGAGGCAGAAACTGAAAAAGCAGAAAGACTTTCAACTTTCTGATGATCCTTGAACAAATCTGCCATTCTGTCACAAAAATTTAAGCTTAAAAACTTGGATTAAAGTACATAAAATGCTGAGTTCCCAGTGAGTCAGGCTTTGTAAAATCACCAGACTGGATGTGAGAGACCAGTATTTTACTTTAATTTATAAAGTAAACAATAAAAACAAAACCCAGTGAAGCGTTCAGGTGAAATGCATGTTATCTTAAAAAAATAAAAATAAAATCACCCAAATTACACCATTTTCAGAGGCAGAAACTAAAGAAGCAGAAGCTTTTCAATGATCCTTGAACAAATCTGCAGTTCTGTCACTAAAATTGATCAAATTTAAGCTTAAAATCATGATATTTTATCAACATTTCTCAACTATTTAAAAAAATCACCAAAAACAAATTGTTAGCTCTAATCAGATTTAGCAAAATCCATAAAATTCTGAGCTCCCAGTGAGTCAGACTTCGTAAAATCACCAGACTGAATGTGAGAGTCCAGAATTTTACTTTATCTCTAAAATAAACAATAAAAAAACCAAAACAAAACAGTGAAGTGTTCAGTCAACCAAGTTCAAAAACTAAATACTGCAGGGAGTCAATTTACCATGGAACAGCTGAAGATATTAATCCTCTGAACACAAAAATATGAAAGCAGGTTTGAATC
Source organism: Amphiprion clarkii (assembly GCA_027123335.1). Classification (NCBI taxonomy): domain Eukaryota; kingdom Metazoa; phylum Chordata; class Actinopteri; family Pomacentridae; genus Amphiprion; species Amphiprion clarkii. The sequence goes on from CM049586.1 coordinate 9,761,380, forward strand.
ATATCTTTAAAAAAATTAAATTCCCCAAAATTACACCATGTTCAGAGCCAGAAACTAAAAAAGCAGAAAGACTTTCAACTTTCCAATGATCCTTGAACAAATTCTGCAGTTCTGCCACAAAAATTTGTGGATGTTTGAGACCAGAATTTTACTTTATTTATAAAATAAACAATTAAAAACCCAGTGAAGCGTTCAGTCAGCCAAGTTTAAAGACTAATTACTGCAGGGAGTCAATTTACCATGGAACAGCTAAATCTCAACAACATGAAAGAAGGTTTGAATCATATCTTTAAAAAATCAGAAATTCACTAAAATTACACTATTTTCAGAGGCAGAAACTAAAAAAGCAGAAAGATTTTCAACTCTCTGATGATCCTTGAACAAATCCTGCAGTTCCGTCACAAAAATTAACCATAAACAAATACATTATAACGTCATTATGACTAGTCTGAGATGTTCTGCGGTCATGTGAGGCTTTCAGTTGGATCCAGCAGAGCGTTTGAACAGTGATAGCAGCAGTGAAAAGATAAGACTGTTAGAAAATGCTCTGAAATAGGAAAAACTAATAGTGAGGAGTTTGTAGAGTACAGAAGCTTTGTTCATCAGAGACTTTGTGGTTGAAATGATGTCGACTGCAGTGTTGAGGTGCCATTGAACATTTGTATGAAAGACAAATCACCTCCAACTTGCCGTAGCTTTTCTCATTTTTGCCTTTTTCTGTAATTACTAGTGCTGGGCGATGTTTGCAAACACTTTAAACAAACCTCATTCTAAACATTAATGTAATGAAATTAGATTAAAACCAAAGCTATTTGCCATGTCAAGGGCATTAATGTTTTATCTGGTTTGTTAAAGAAAAACAAGTTATCCTCAGAGTCCAGATCCACGATCAAAACATTATAACAGGAACCTTCCCAGCAACAGCAAGGTAACATTTATAAATCTGTATTTATATTTTTTCTCTGGTACCAGCAGAAACATTTTTCTTTTATCAGGGAGCAGCAGAAACAGTCTATGTTCAGTAGCAGCTGTCCCTGTTAGTGAGGTGAAAAAAGTCCACAGCTCGGACTGACTGCAGAAGACTTTTTAGTCTGTGAAGTTCAATGTTAGGACTTTGGCCTTTTTAGGCTTTAATATATAGGACAGTGGAGAGTGACAGGAAACGTGGAGAGAAGATCCAATGGTCGTGGGACAGTCTCAAACCCATGACCGCTACGTCGGGGACTATAGCCCTAGTTTATATTGTCACACAAATAAAAAAACCTTCCAGTGATGCAGGTTGAGACTCATACGTGTTGTCATTCATTGCAATCCTAAGAACGTTCCTCAGACCGACATCTTCCACAGCACTAATCTGAATGCAGTCTATAGCTAACTACTTCGCTGCAGCATTTGTTAGCTTGTCTTGTTTTAGTTTATCTCTATTTCTCCTACATGCTGTGTCCAACCAGTCTCCCGAAGCTTCCCTCCACTGTTATGGCGCTTTTCCACTAGCACCTACTCGGCTTGACTCGGCTCAACTCTACTCTGTTTATGAGGGTTTCCATTAGGATGTAGTACCTGGTACCAGGTATTATTTTAGTACCCACTCAAGCCGACAATGTGACATCTACAGAGTGCAGGCCACTGATTGGACAGGAAGTGACGACACATGAGACCTGTACCGTGGGTGAATGAAGAAGTTGAGACTTTTCTGTCTTTGGTGACGGACCAAAGAATACAGAGGGAGCTGGACGGTGTGACTCGCAACAAGAAAGTATATCAGGAGGTCTCTGAGCGGATGGCCGCCCACGGATACAGTAGGACAATGAAGCAGTGTCGGGAGGAGCTGAAAAAGCTCAAAAGTGACGGTACATCAAAGACCGGCCGAGTGGGTCAAATCGGAGGTTTTGGAAGTGGTTTAGCCAAATGGACGTCATTTATGGCCACCGACTGGTGAGCAACGGGAGGCAGAGTGGCCTTGAGTCTGCCACTGCATTATTCGAGACAGTGTTTGAAGATGGTGAGTGTTCTGTGACTCCACCCATGATGAGGCGGTACTCAATTGTAATGGAAAACGACGTAAACTGAGTCAAGCCAAGTAGCCGCTAGTGGAAAAGCGCCATTAGTTTGGGTGAGACATGATGATGTCCATCCCAAGTCCTGATCAACATCCAGCCCTCCTTAGATCCATGGTTTGTCTGTCAGTGTATTCAGATCCAGGGAGGAACGAACTTTCACAATAATAACAATTTTTTTAAAAAAGTGTTAAAGCGCAATAAAATAATTGTCGCCGTTAAACATTTTGACCAGTGTGAGTCACCTATGGCATCATTCTGATCAGTTTAACCTTAATTTATCTACAAAGGACACTACAGACATCTAGAACTGAGAGAAACCGAAGGTATCTGGAACTAGGATTATGTCTAGTCAGAGAACTGAAACTGTAATTACAGCTGGTCAGTCAAATGAAGTATCTGATCTCTATCTTATGAATTATCAGAAATACACGAATGCTAAAAGAGATTCGTCCTTGAAAAGAACGACAATGTGACTGTCTGACATGCTTTTTTGATGCAGGAAGAACTGAATAACATATCTGCAGTACATGTAGAGTCTAAAAGGTAAAACAGCTCACCATGAACACAGTATTCATTCCTCTCTCATTTCTATTTTACCTTAGTTATAGCCTCGAGTGAAGGGTAAATTTTTTTTGCATTAAAATCTATTGGGAAGTTTTCCATCCTGTTACTGCTCCTGCACTAAGTTCGGTTAAATGTGCAGCCCGCTATGCAAACCTCGCAGTCATGGCAGATGGCAGTGAAGTGTCAATGAGTGATTCTGGCCACGTGCCTTGGCTCGGCGCGAGTCGGTCGGGGGAAGACGCCGCAGCAGTCGCCCTCCTAAGCCTTTTAGCGGCAGAAAAACACTCCGCCATTCTCTGAGCCCGATCGGGGGAATAGCGATTTTCCGCCGAGCATCATATCAACAGCCAAACAGCACGAGGGCCACAGAAGCAGCCGTCTGAATTGGTTGGAGTTGAGCTAGCTCTCTGGGACGACTCGCTGTATAGAAACCGGCCTATTGTCTATACGACACTTGTGGAACACAGACGAGCATCTTGCAAAGCTTCCAGCCTCCCAGAAGTGACAAATCCATTCAAATAACGTCCTTCAAAACGGGAAAAATGTGGATGTTTGCAGTTCTTCATTGTTGAATCATATTTAAGCTGCAGAGAAAATAATCACATTGCTAAAATATCAGTTTTAACAGTGCTGCAGAGGTCAGCAATCAGGTTAAATAGTGGGTCAGTTTTATAATTGAGTTACATAAACTTCTAATCCAGTATGCATACATCCCATAGCATTAATACTGTTCACACTGTTCATACTGTCTAGACTGTTTATGCCACTCTATTATTTATCACTATAAGTAGATTTTGATTATCTGTTGTATATTGCATCCATTCATACACTACTGTTCAAAAGTTTGGGGTCACCCAGACAAATTTCATGTATTCCATGAAAATATCATGTTACGATGCTGATAGGCCAAGGAGACAGATTTCTGTATCATTGTGTCTGGATTTAGGCTTCTATCAGTGAGACAACAATGAAGCAAATCAAAACTATGATTTGCTTCCAAGAAACTGCTGCTCTGCACTAAAACCTGCAACAAGCTGTACTATAATATCACAGAAAATGTTGGAACTTAAAACCTGCAACTACTTGCAGCGGACTCGTGTTACAGTGCCAATAAGCAAAAGAGTTGCTGCTAGGAAGTTAACCTGTAACCAGCTGTAGCGCCATCATGTTACAATGCTGATAAACCAAGCGGACAAATTTCTGTATCAATGTGTCTGAATTTAGGCTTCTAACAGTGAAACAAAAGTGCCAACACAAGATTAAAGTGGATAAACAACTATGATTTGCTTCCAAGAAATTGGCTTTCTGAAATAAAACCTGCAACAAGCTGCAATACTATGATGTTACAGAGCCAATAAGCAAAGGAGACAAATTTCTTTATCACTGTGTCTTGATTTAGGCTTCTAATAGTAAGACAACAGCGCTAACATGAGGTCAAAGTAGAAAAACAACTATGCTTTGCATCCAAGAAATTGCTGTACTGAACGAAAACCTGCAACCAGCTGCAGTGCCATCTTGATACTGTGCCAGTAAGCAAAGGAGACAAATTTCTGTATCACTGTTTCTGAATTTAGGTTTTTAACAGTGAGACAAAGGCGACAACACAAGATTAAAGTAGAAAAGTGGAAAAACAACTACGATTTTCTTCCAATGAAATTGCGACTAGGAATTTAAATCTGTTACCAGCTGTAGTGCCATCATGGTACGATGCTGATAGGCCAAGGAGACAAATTTCTGTATCATTGTGTCTGAATTTAGGCTTCCTACAGTGAAACAAAAGCGCTAAGATTAGGTCAAAGTGGATAAACAGCTCCTCTTCAAGCACGCTCTGAAAACAAACCTATACATTCTTTTAGGATAAACACTAGAAAAACTACATTTTTTAATCACTTCAGCAGAACGTTGTTAAACAATCTGAGGATAATACAGTCAGGAAGGCATTTATTTAACTATTTCCTCTGCTTTGTCACTATGGTTACTTTAACAAAATCCCACCAGCAATAGGCTCCATTTATAATTCCCCCGCAAATGAAGACGGTTGATGAAGAAGTGGAATAGTGGCGACAGCTTCAATAGGATCCCCTTTCCCTATCTGAGCCCACAGTACAGCACATTCCTCCAAATTAAACACCGAGGCGACGGAGGAAGACAATGGGCCGTGATTACTCTGGCCTCTCCAGACAGAAAGACAAGAGCACGAGAGAACGCAAAACGGAGCATTAATATTTGTATAAGTGAGGCTGGGAGCGATGAAAAGGAGGGAATTATGCAGCACTCTGCTCCATTGTGTCTTTGACAGTGTCAGCAGCAGTTGCAGGCTGGTGTTGGAGGACGTAGCGGCCTGGAAATGTGTGTTCTCATCCATATTTACAGCCTCCACGACCACTGCAGGTCCGTTTGCATCTAATTGTTTGCTAATGTGCGATGTGTTTTTTTTGCGGCAGGGGTACCACCCATGTTTGCGCGTGCATTTAGTGAGCTGGAAAAGGCAGCGTGACATCAAAGGGGCGACTATTAAACACACACTCTGCCTCACACATGGGCTCGGCAGTGCTCTGCTGCAGGGGTTTCTATTGCATCAGAGGAGGAGGCGAGGCTCCCCGACTCCCCGAGAGGAAGGGGAGCGATAACCAATCCTGCATGAGCTGCAGACCAGCAACAAACGGAGGGGATTGGGGGGGAACAGCCTGCATGTGTGTTTGTCACCAGCCAACAGAAAGCTGCTGCTACTGTACATGAACATGATAACAAGGTTTTCCTGCACAGATGAATTTCTGGCAAAGACGTTTTTATCCAGAGCCAAAACTGTGGCTTCATTTACTGAAGCATAATAAGCCTGTTTGTTCATCAAATGGTCAGAAATGACAGAAAAATGCACATATTTTCTGTAACAAACAGCGTATATCAGGTCAGAATGGATGAGCTTCCTGCAGTTTTAAAAAAACAAACTAAACATTTTTACAAGATTAATTTTGAAGACCTCCTATATAGCACAGTTACACATTTATAATTTCATTTTTGGGGCTATAAAAACACACTGAAGGATAGAAAAAAGAGCCAAAAAACAGAATATAGTCTCTTAAAAACATTTGTCTTCATCGTGAGTGAAAGGACACATAATAATTAGCCTCCAGGAATGGACATTTTCGCTGTCTGGGGATACTTTAATTGAACCTATCGCCTGTATTTTTGTCCATTCACACCGTTTATGTATTTATTTTTACATATTTAAAGCTAATTTGTCTCCAGTTGCCATAATTGAATCAGGCCAGTTTGTTGCCTTTAATATTTTAAAGTTCTTTAGAGCCACAAAAACACATTAATGGGAAACGGTGAGGTTCAAATAAGTGTGAATTATCGTTAAAATGTGTTTTAGTAAATTATTTAAGGTTGTATAAGATTGTCAGATGTAAATAATTTTTAGAACATGCATTTATCCCTTCCATTAAAAACACAAAAGAAGCAGTAAGCTCTTATTTTGCTAATAGTTCGCACGATGCCTTTACAGTTTTTTCTGATTGCATAAACACTAAAACCAAAAGAATCACATAATTATCAACACCTTACACTCAAGGAGCAAAACACTGGACCAGATTTTCACCACTATAAACACAAAGTCAGCCTCACACTTTTTGCAGAACAACACAGTGATTTGCGAAACACTAAACACACTTAGACACAGAAGTATATCATGATGTCACTTCCTTGCAGTTCCAAAGCACTGGCTGACAAATTACCACACCCATGAGCCAGTTGGTTAAACAGAAACACCAATCAGGTTTGAGCACTATAAAACCACCATCATGCCAATATGGGCCCTTACAACACAGATCACATTCTCACATTTTTGGACCGATTGCACAACCTCGTCACAGTAAATAACCAAATGCACCAGATGCAACACATTGTCATCTGGGACAAAAAGTGTTTTACGTTTTCCACAGCAGTGTGTAACTGGTTCAAACAGAATTAAGCCTTATGAAATGTGTGTGATTCATATGGTAACATAATGTGGTTTTTATGAAAGTGTATAGTGTTTCAGTTTGCACAGGATCTGAGGTGTTCTGCACATTGTGTGTGGGGTTGTGTTAATTGTGTGTAGTGTTTTGAAGTTCAGAGCCCTATTTTCAAAATCGTGCTTAAGCAATCGTAAAAAAACTGTAACAGAAGCAGTGTTTTCCTCTTTACTCTTAAAACTTGAATTATGAGCTCAAACAACCTCTAAATCTATTATCAAAAACCTAATTAGATCCATATTTTTTCTGTTCTATTTTCAATTAATCTGCTGCCAGAATTTTGTGGTTTTCTTTACTTAAATGAAGACATTTCCTTCATAAACTGATACAGAAAACAAACAAATTGGTGCATAAATGCCGTGCTGAGTCACCTGGATGAGATACCTGAGGCTGTTTTCATACAAAACGCTGTAAAAATATGGACATTTTAACAGGTTTTAACTGAAATTACAGATAACTATTGAGAAAAGCACACCAAAACTGTAAAAAAAAAAAAAAAAAAAAAAGAATTTGTATAAATGGTAATTTGTTCTTTCATAACATCTGAATGTAAAAAAAAAAAAAAAAAAAAAAAAAAAAAACCCAAACCATTATACTATGGTTTTTAAGGTGTTTGTTTCTGGCGTATTTGCTGTCAAATTTTCGCTCCAGCACTGTAATCATGGGTGGAAGTTTTATTTGAAGATTTGGGGCAACACATTAGGAGGGGCGTCGTCCCCGCAGGAAATTCTGAACTCTTAATTAATTTCATATTTAATTATTCAACACTTAATTTCATGCATTCTGGTGAATTTTTATGCACCAATTTGTTCCTTTTCTGCACCAATTTATGGTGGAAATGTCTTCATTTAAGTGAAGAAAAACACAAAGTTCAGGCACCAGATTAATTGAAAATAGAACAGAATAAATAAGAGTCTTCTGCTTCTTTTATGTTTTTAATGGAAGGGATAAATACACGTTCTAAAAATTATTTACGTCTGACAATCTTATACAACCTTAAATAATTTCTTGAAACAAATTGGATGATAATTCATGCTTATTTTAAACACGCATTTCCCCATTAATGTGGTGTTTTGTGGCTCTGAAGAACTTTCAAATATTAAAGGTGACAAACTGACGTGACTTTATCAGGACAATCGGAGTAATCTGCCTTTGAATTTATTTGAATCGGCCTCAAATATGTAAATAAACAGTGTGAATGGGTGAATATACGTTCGATTAGTTCAATTAAAGTCTCTCCACATAGCAAAACGACTCATTTTTATGTTTCCTTCTAGTTTGAATAAAGAATAAGGCTTTTTTTCTGTCCTTCAATGTGTTTTATAGCCCCAAAAATTAAATTATAAACCTGTAAATGTAATCTTAAAATGAATCTTGCAAAAAAACATTTTATGGAAACCTACTTTCTGACCCGATATATGCTGTTTTGTTCGACGTCCTTTTATTTTAACTGCATGGATTTTCTTTAAATGTAGCATTATCTGATGCTTTTCTCACATTTCTTTTGGATCCTTTTTTAAATATTTGTGAATGTTTGTATAATAAAACTCTACATAATCTACAGTCTCATCACAGTAACAAAGGAATATGTAAACCAGCTCAACATTGTGGCTCAGAGTTGTGTTTTGGGACAACAGTGCAGCTTTAAGAAACAGAATATACACTCAGTATTGTTGGTTGGTTTTGGTTTTATCCTCTCAGCTTCATCCTTTTGACATTTTAATGTGAAACACGGCAAACATTTTTACATTTTCCGTCTGATTCTAAAGCAGCAGCTCTGCTATTGTTCCATCAGAGGAAATCCTCCAGCACAGTTTATATTCGCTGTATCAGCAGTAGGTATGCAAGGAGCCGTTCAGATTATCAAGTAATTTTATGGTTAAGATGCTGTAAGCCGCGGTAAGTGCTTAGGTTAGCATATGCACAGCAGCCAATCTCCTTCAGGCTACATCCAAATAAAGGTCAAAAGGGTTTGTTCAATATAAAGTATAATTTATTCAAGTCTGAGGTGGAACTAAACATGCATTATGGCCGTTTGTTGGTCTTTATGTTCCGGCGTTGGTTTGTCAGGGTGAGAGGGAAAACATACTTACATTTCAGACTAAAACCACCTGCATGTTCGCTCTGTCTTCACTGAATCTGTGCTTTTTTTTCTATTTTGTTGGATTTAGAACTTAAATGGCAGACGTGTTTTCTCACTTATCTTTACTTTTATGTAGGATTTTAAACCATTTTCAAAATGAAATTCCAGTTTTGTTCATAGGAGGTAAATTAATCTTCATTAAAAAAAATAAATAATAAAACCCAGCAATATGATTTTCCATTTAAGTTATTTTCTGTAGTGATATCTTAGGTTTCTACAAAAGCTCAAAATCTCTGAAGAACCAGGTTGAAATTTCACGACATAGTAGATTATTCTGCAAATTATGTATAAAGCTCATAAAGAACGTTTACCAGTCAGTGTCCAGAACAGATTTGCAAAAAGTGGAAGTAAGTAAAAGGAACAGAGATCTTTGTAAAATGAAGATTTAGGACCGAATTAATGGAATGTTGCATTTTTGTAAAAGGGGTCAATTTATGGAACAATCTAGACGAGGAATCAAAAGAATCTAAATCACGCACAAGATTTTAAAATGCAGTTAAAACCAGCATATTATTAAAATACAAAGGAATGAAGTAAGAGTATCACAGTGAGAGAAAACTCAGTGGCTGTGCAGGCCTCTCAGACTTTATAGTCATTTTGTTTGTTGCTTGTTTTTAATGCTCAATGTAAACTGACTGTTTGTTATAAAGGGGCGGATTACATACGTTTATTATTCTTTCTGCTCCCTTTCATTCAGAAGTTGGAAACTTCTATTTATGTATTGCATTAGTTTGCTTTTTTCTTTTGTCAATGAATGAAATAAAAACAAACAAACAAACAAACTAACTAACTAACTAACTGACTAACTAGCTAGCTAGCTAACAAACACATTAATCCATCATTTTCTGCATGGACGGATACCACAAGTGGTATGCATGAAATATTTTCTTTTTAATTGCTGATCAACGAGAAATCTGATGCTCTTCGACTTCTACAACAGGAAATGGCATTATGTTAGTAAATTAGTATTTTAAAGGTTAAATCCTGAAAATTAATGTACATTGGGTTATTCAGATCAGGACTGATGCTGGATGGAGTCAAAGTGGAAAACAACATTAAAATATATATATTGTTGATAAAAAGCATCAATGTTGTTGCTAATCACTGACATGTCCCAGATAGTGATAATAATAAAAAATACCCTGAATATTTATTATATAAACTAAAATTTAAACCATTAACATTATTATTGGGTAGCTAGTTACGATCAGGACTGAAGTTTGTTCAAAAATCTATCTCAGTAAAGATGGAAAATAACATTGATATGTAATATTTCTATGACTCTTTTTGACAGATAATTTTGTCTGTAAGGTCCTGGGTGTGTGATAGTCAGACAAAATATCCTTTAATGTCTTTTGATTTAAAAAAACAAAAACAAAAAACAAACTTAATAACAGTGGCGTTATGTTAGAAATTTTGTATTTAAGGAGTTTCATTTCTGAAAATGAATGAATATTTAGTTGTTATGATCAGGACAGATGTTGGTTAAAAAATGTATTAAGGGAAAGTGGAAAGCAATATTAATGTCCAATACTGTTAAGACAGTTTGACGTGGACATCTTTGTCCTTAATGTCCTGGGAGGGTTTTAAATCAGACACTGCATAAAAATAATAATGCCGAAGAATCAATGTTGTCAGACGGTGATGACAAAAAAAATCCCCTTAGAATTTAAAATATGTAAAATACTTTTACATACACTACTTTTTAAAAGTTTGGGTGTCACTTAGAAATGTCCTTATTTTTGAAAGAAAAGCAGTTTTATTCAATGAAGATAACATTAAATGAATGATAAATCCAGTCTCGAAATTTTTATTGTGGTAAATGACTATTATAGCTGGAAGCAGCTGATTTTTAATGGAATATCTCCATAGGGGTACAGAGGAACACTTCCAACAACCATCACTCCTGTGTTCTAATGCTACATTGTGTTAGCTAATCATGTTGAAAGGCTAATTGATGATTAGAAAATCATGTTGCAATTATGTTAGCACATGAATAAAAATGTGCGTTTTCATGGAAAACATGAAATTGTCTGGCTGAACCCAAACTTTTGAACTGTATACTATGCTAGTCCACATCTTTTTTCACAAAAAAACAACTGTAGCATTATGTAAATAAACTAGTATTTAACAGGTTAAAATCCTGAAAATAACAAACAATTGGTAGCTTTGATCAGGATTGATGCTGGTTCAAAAACGGAACTTAAAGAAAGTGGAAAACAATACGAATAAATAATATTTTAATGGAAGTTTCTTGATCATTTTTGTCTATAAGGACCTCCATGTTACTTCTTCAGATCAAAACACAAAGGTTAAATGGCATCGATCTTTCATGTAAAAACAACACAACAGAAGGAACATCCTGACTTTGATTAATTTGGTCCAAACCTGCTGGGAGTGAGCTCAGTCTTTAACTTCATCTTTGCAGTATTTTTCAGTCTGGAAACTTGAAACCAGCTGGAGCTGCCAAGTAAGAAGGGCGATGGCACGAAGCTGCTGCTGACTGATGACCACTAACGGCCCTGTTTTCACATTAATTTGTACATTTCACATTATTTACATATCAGTCCTGCCAGTTCTTGGTAAAACTGTCCAACTCCAAGTAGAAACAAGGTTGTACTTGGATGGTGAGACTCTGAGGGCAAACTCAGCAATCCTGCAGGCAGACCAAGTGTTTGGAGCAGCGTGGGCTTAAATTTGGCTCGTGAGTTTAGCTTCATGTCAACTAATCCCATCTCCCATATTTTCTGTCACTAAGTAAAGTGTGTAATAGAGCTGAGATTACATTAATATTAACGCAGGAAATAAGAGGCCATGAATAATCTTTTCCTACTGACACACACAACGCTTCCACCGCTGTCTTAGTAACATCACAGCATCACTACACTCCCAGAGCTCGTCTTCAGCTAGTTGAATAATAACCCGACTGTAACTACCCCGCGGGCTGGAGGAGCCAAAACTTGCAAGCGAGGCACATTCAGCTGAGCAACTTTACACCTACAAGGTGCTGGCATTGTGATTAACAAAATGTGCAAAATGTGCCTTCAGCACAGCAGGACCATGTTAGGGCATAAATTGATGCTGAAGCTTCAAGAAAAGTCAGAAGTTCACTCAAGTTATCAGACTGCACCACGTGAAGTACATGAAGGTTTGCAGGAAATTCACACACAGTCCAGACAATAGTTACTAGATTTTACCGAAAAGCACAAATGTCAGATTCATTGTGGGACTAAAGGGAACATGAGAGGATTAGCGGTGTAACAGTACAGGTATATATCCTGAAGGACACTGAGTACGGTACATCCCGTGGTCCAAACAATTACAGACTATTCATGAAGTCACCATCCTGGAACAGAAATTGTAGAACCAGAATTCCACCCAGAACATTGAGGTAGCGCACCTGTCAGTGTCCAGCAGTTATAGCATGGTAGCTGGGTTAGCCTAACTGTCAGAAACTTTAGATTTGCTCATTAATTTTCTGTTATATTTTTCTTCACCTTGTGAATCTCTTTTTGCTTAACTTCCTCCCTTTGTCTGTTTTTCCCTCCTTGCCCTGATGATTCCCCTTACTGTATTTGTAGTCCAGAGTCTTCTATTGCTCTTGGCTAGTATGTCTTGTTTTGTCTTATGTCTACCTACCTGCTGTACCTTCTGCAGTTTTGTTCAGTTATTTCCTCTTTTATTTCGTAAGGATCCCTGTCCTTGTGTGTCTCTTGCTGTTGAACTTTCTCCCGTTGTCTGGTTTTCCCTCCTTTTCGGATTGCCCTGATTAGTCCCCTTACTGTATTTATAGTCTAGTGTTTTCCTTTGTTCTCATCCAGTTTGTTCTGTTTTGTCTCTTGTCTGCAAACTTGCTGTACCTCCTGCAATTTTTTTCAGTTCTTACCTGCTTTATTTCGTAAGGATCATTGTCCTTGTGTGTCTCTTGTTGTTTAACATCCTCCTATTGTCTGTTTTTACTTCCTTTTATGATTGCCCTTATTAGTGTGTCTTAGTTCCCTTAGTGTATATATATCTAGTGTCTTTCATTGTTCTCGTCCAGTTTGTTCTCTTTTGTCTTCTACCTATGGCTTTACCTGCTGTGGTTCTGATCAGTTATTTCTCCTTTCATTTTGTAAAGATCTCTGTTCTTGTGTGTCTCTTGTTATACTTGCTCCCTTTGTCTGGTTTTCCCTCCTTTTTTGTTGCCCTAATTTGTCTGTCTTAGTTCCCTTAGTGTTTTTATAGTCCAGCGCCTCCCATTGTTTTCAGCCAGTTTATCTAGTTTTGTCTCTTTTTTGCAGCTCTACTTTAGTAATACCTCATTAGTTTCCACCTGTTTGCAACCTTGCTCTGTCTAAAGGGTTACCTGCCTGGTTGATAACCTCGTGTACACCTGCTTGAAATATTTCCCCATGTTCATCATCTGTCGCTGGTTGCACATTTAGTTTTTTGATACCTTCAGTTGCCATGTTTTTGTTACCCTTTTGATTGTTTTTGGCAAATCTTTGCTAACTTCCTATGCTTTCAATTTATCTGGACTCCAGTTTCTTTAGCTTTTTTGTTTAAGCTCACCTTTCGTTTTGTTTTTTTAACTACCTGCCCGTGGTGCATTTGGATCCTTTAATCATCAGTCCATGGCAGCCAACACCCAAGCACCAAAAATTCCTGCAGACGTTGCACTACTTTGAGGACAGTAATGTCCACATTTTTGACAGATGTTTAAGAAGAATTAAAGAATTCATCTGCATTAAAGTCTACACAGAGAACGGGGTCTACGTCACCACTTATCAGGCACATATAATCTTGAGATCCTTCCCCAGGTAGTTTCATGGCATTTCACTCCTCGTTTGAGTCTCAGGTCATAAACAAGCCTCACATCATGGGTTGCAGTAACAACCTGGAACATCCCACCAGTTAGAGCTCTTAGATGAAGGTTCTCTTCAAGAACCAAAAAGACGTGCAGTTGCCTTCAGTCATCCACATAAGCAACACCAGACCTATTTAAATCTCTGAAAACATGGGAGTTGTGGGCAGCAATCCACAGATCTGGAAACATGCCTTCACAGAGGGAGGATTTTGAAAGCAGGAGCAGAAATCTAAGCTGTAAGCAGCAGCATCAAGGCTGAACTGAACCACACATTGTACTTCACACAACAGCTGGATCGTTTTGCCACCTTTTCAGGATATTTTCCAGGCTCAGAATCGGCCTACATATGACAGTAAGCGTGATCAGTCCATGTACAGTAAAGGCAATGAGTCTGTCACCTTCATGACAGAAATCTGTGCATTTTCCTATTGTTTCTCACCATCTGATAATCAAAAATGTTTACTATGCTTCAGTTAATAAAATTCTAATCAACAAAACTGGTTAAAAATACATAGATGTTTTCATTCTGAATTCATATAGTTTTGGCACTGACTAAAAGCTATTTGGGGAGTATGCCAATAGTTTAATGTGTGTGTGTGTGTGTGTGTGTGTGTGTGTGTGTATATATATATATATATATATATAGTTTCTTTTAAACAGTTGTACCTGTTATTTATTTCTGTTGTTGTTTTATAATTTTCTGGGGTTTTTTTTAACAGATATTTTAGAGATTTTTCACTGTTTTGTTAAATTAAAGACAATATCTATGAAAATCACAGAATTAATTTACACATTTACTGTAAGAAAACAGGACAAAATTTTAAATAATGTCCACATCAAAAATCTCTATTTTTACAAACAGTAACTCAATCTTTTACGTTTGCCTGTAAAATTGCACTATTGTTTTTAACTGTATTTAAATTAGAAAAAAAAACATAATTTTACAGATATATCTGCTGTTACTTGAAATGAAATTTTGTATATTTGGATTTGAAAAATGTTAAATGATTTTTTTAAAATATCACTTTACAGATTGTCTACTAGAATCATGGGGAAAAGCTAAATTTACACATCAAAAATCTGTATTTTTATATATAGTAATCAATTCTTTCACAAATTTTGCTTGTAAAATTACACTATTATTTTACTGTATTTAAATGAGAAAAAATAGAATTGTACAACTATGTTGTTAAATAAAATAAAAAATATATATTAAGATTTGGGAAAAAAATCAATAATTTTTAAAAAAAACTGTCAATTTTAATGATTTTCTAGTAGAATCATAGAAAAAATGGCATTCATTTACATGACTTAAAAAAAAGGCCAAAACAACAACATGTCTGCATCAAAAATCTGTATTTTTACATATAGTAATTAATTATTTTACAATATTTGTCTGTAAAATCATCCCAATTTTTGATGTTTTTAAATGAAGGAAACTATCATTTTATAGATATATTTGCTGTTATGTGAAATTAAATTTTGTATATTTGGATTTGGACAATAATTGATTTTTAAAAACTATTATTTTAAAAATATTACTTGCACATCTGAAACTCATGGTGTATATTTCCTGGCTGCCACCACTCAATCGCCATTTCAAACCAACATTTTTGTTCAAATGCTCAGGCAGAAAAATCGCAGCATAAGACAGCAAACAGAGTTAAAGAGGAAAGTGTGCGCCGACATGTGACCAACACTGAATGCAACGGAGAGAAGGCAAGCAGGCATGCAAAGAAACAATGGAGTTATCCTGTTAGAGACGAATCCACACAGAGGCACAGATTTACAGCCAAACACAAACACAATATTGGCACTGACCTTGAAGCTCCAGTAGTTTGGTTGTTGCTAGAGGGGGAGAAGGAAAAACAAAGAGCAAAGGAGACAGAAGAGGGGCAGGGAGGGTAAAGAGGGGAGAGGAGAGGATCGAGGGTGAGACTTTATCCCCAAGTGTCAAGCAGCAAAATACCACAATACAAAAGATCGGGCGACAGGATGGCTGGTTAGAACCAGAGCCGACAAAAAAAATGCTTCATCACTCCAAGTAACAGTGTGACTAATGAAGTTTTAGAGGTGTTTTTAAGCAGTGAGAGACTCTAAGACCACAAACTGACGTAAAGGTTAAGCAAACTAACCACTAAACTGCCTGATTTTTGCACATTAGTCCTGGTGAGAAAACGACGTGCTAATTATTGTGATGATAGCCAGATTGACTTGCGCTGTCCTTCACTGCCATCATAATAGGACTTTAATTGCTTGTAATTGCTTCTCAGCAATTAATCAAATGTTTACAGTGACTTCACACAGGCGGCTCCTAGAACTGGCCCAGCGGCCCAACGGTCTCCGTGGATACAGTCGGCTGGCGTCCGCCCAGCAGCAGGATTAAAGCGAAGCACAGACACTGGATTAAGGAGCTGCCATTTTCACTTTATGTGGAGAGAAGCCAAGACTCAGGTCAACGTCCTCTGGTTCCTTAAAATACAGATACTGAGGCAGCATGTGCTTTTCCACGACGTTCTGCAGATACGTTTATCTGTTAATGTACACAATGTGGCCTCAAGTATGTAGCTAATTATACTGAAATACCTTTTAACTGACAGATTTGAAGCATTGCCTCTTTTATTTCAACACACACCACAATTTACTGCCTCGGCTAACACGTCTTGTATGGCGAAAAGCCATTTTTATTGCATTTTGTATGTTTTATAACCTTGGAGGTGTAAAATAAAAGCTTTGCAAACGTGAATTTTATCCATTTTCTACCTAGAAATAATAATAAATTTGTATTTCGTTGCTTTCTAGAGTCGTTTCTACTAACTCTCAGCCACTAGCAAAGCTCACCAAATGTTCTGCTGTTGGCTGCAAGAGTGAACACAAGAGTCTTCATGCATTCCCAGCATCAGAGAAATTGAACACGCAGTGGGCTACTTGAGCTTTACTGTATTTAAATGATTTAAATGAGAAGAAAACCTATCATTTTACAGCTATATCTGCTGTTATTTGAATTTTTTTTTTAAATTAGGATTTGGAAAATAATAAATGACTTTTTAAAACTACTACATTACCAATTTTCTACTAAAATCAGAGAAAAAAAGGGTTCATCTACTAATGTACACAATGTGGCCTCAAGTATGTCAACAATCCAATTCAAACACCTTCCAAGGGACAGATGTGAAGCATCACCTTTTTTATTACAACACACACCACATTTTATTGCCTTGGCTGAAAGGGCTCATATGGTAAAAATCCGTTTTTATTGTATTGCATGTTTTTTTTGTTTTTTTAACCTTGGGGGTGTAAAATAAAAGCTGCACAAACAAGAATTTTATCCATTTTCTACCTAGAAATAATAATAAATTTGCACAATGCCGCTTTCTATAGTACCTTCTGCAAATTCAAATCGCCTCAGCCACTAGCATAGCTCTCCAAAAAGTTTCGCGGTTTGCTACAAGAGTGAACACAAGAGTCTTGATGCACTCCAAGCATCTGAGAAACTGAAGACTCAGTGGGTTACTTGTTTCTGTTGGCATACAATGTACATACAACAAGATAAAAATCCAGTTTCATGAGATTTCACACTTCGTTTGAGTCTCAGGTCATAAACAAGCCTTAAATCATGGGTTGCAGTAAAGACCTGGGACATCCCATTAGCTAGTTAGAGCTGAGGAAGCCTCTTGGATGAATGGTTCTCTTCAAGAACTAAGAAGACATGCAGTTGCCTTCAGTCAAAACTGGGCTAAAACCAGGGGTTATCATGGTGGAAAGAACCATTGTTAATGTGTTTTAAGGTGAAATTTACCAAAAATGGACCCAATATGGGGCCTTTAAAGAGCCATGGTACATGACTACAGGTGTGTTTTTGAGCGTGGAGCACATTGGAGGCTTGACGTGCAGATGACTATCCAGATGTTCTCCTTCTTTGAAACAGGAAACCAACATAGACAATATCCCTCTGCAGCCACAAAAACACCTGATGCACCTGGCTGGATTTCAACCTGCACCATTATGGCGGAAACTTTTGCAAAAATTACAAATACAGTTCATCTCTGAAGACATTTCAGGCAAGAAATAAGCCATGCAGCTGCTGGAGCTGTCTTCGTTTTAGTTTTAAAGTTTTTCAGGAGTTTCCAGAAGCAGCATATTACACTTGATGCCCATTTGCATAAAGAGACTTTAACTTTATGCAAATAAGGAGCAGCCTTGACAAAGAAGTAGAAGGAGAGAAATAATAAATCCTGTGGACTTTAAAGCTGGCAATATTCTATGTTTTCTATTGTTCTCAAATAATCCCAATAAAGAAATCAAGAATGTGTAGTTCCTGACCTCCCCAGTCTGTCTGCATTGGTCAACCCCAAGACCATTGGCTCTAACTGAAGACTGACCTCGTTAAAAAACTGACAACAAATTTAGTTTCCTTTCTTAAGAAGCCTGAATAATTTTCTAAAACCGCTGCAGCATCGAGCAAATGTCACTGAAACGAGTCGAAACGCTGCATTAGTTACAGACAATTTTCAGCTGCAGATTATCACACATTTGGTGGTTTAGTGGTTATTTGTGGCAGCACTGAGTCAAAATATGTTGTAATTCAGGAACACGTCTCCCAGTGCAACAGTGTGACTCAATAATATGATTCTATTAGCTTTAATGGAGATCTGTAAATAAACTATCAGGCTTTCAAAGACAGACTGAACTTGGTAGTAGTGTCAATTGATTGTTTTTTTGTTAAGTTGTTTATTTTTTTTTTTTAAATGGGATTTGCTGACAAGAAAAATATGCAACATCTCCAGACTTATTCATTAACACTTGGAGTCATTACAGACAACAAAGAAGTGAAGGAGCAGCCTTGTTTTAGACGTTTATCCTGCTGTGGTTTGGCCTCTGCTGAGATAATTGCTTCCCTGAGATTTCTTTGCTTTTTCACTTGTAGTTATGAATTATCTTAAGCTCTGCTGTTGTGAGTATAAACTTCAGCAGCACCACGAAGCTCTTGTGGCACATTCCTTGAAACTACATTCAGAAACTATCAATTATTAACAACAGTAGTCGACTAAACGGTGGGGGAGAGTGGTGCTTGCAGCATAATCTGTCCACGAAGGGGAATTCTAAGGCTACAGCAGGTGTAGGTCCACAAAGAAATGTTCCCAGTTAAATGTCGAGGAATTTTACTGGCCACAACATTAAACCTCAGGATCCCAAAAGTATCTACAATATGTAAAGCCACTATTTTTTTTTCCCCAGTATTGGTTCTGCTGTGGGCACTTGGAAAAATGTTGTACATGTTGACTCCATTTTTTTCCAAACAAATTATGAACAAAATGTAACTTAAAATTATTTCTGACATTATCAGTTTATTATATACTAGAAATAGACATTTCTGAGTTCTTCTAGACTTCTACTGTTTGAACAGACGTGCGGGACTTTATATTTAAGCGAAAAATGAGCCCACAATGAGTGAAAATGTGACAGGAGGTTTAGAAGGTTATTCGACAAATTGTTGCAGCTTTTTTCGTATTTTATGTCCATACTTTCAGAAAAGCAGCAAATCCACACACTCAAGAAGCTGGAATCAGCGAAGACTTAAACTAAATAAATAAAAAACCAACAAGACTCTGCGACTAAACATATGTTGCACAGTTGTACAGTCTTAGTAAACTGGAAACTGGTCAACACACACCGTCTACAACAGTAAACAGCCTCAAGCCTTTACTACAGTGTGTTTCTGTTGGCATGGTAACCAATCATCGGCGTCTTCATGCTCCAGAAAAATCAGCTGGATAGCCTGAAACCTGGGGAGCGAATAAATGGCCTCAGTTTGTCCACATGGCGGCGTAAAATATGCTGGTTCATGATGGGTATACGAGCTGCTAACAATTCTCTCCGTTTTTCCTGAATGGAACTTTAGAAAAAAGCAGCACTATTTCCCTGCACAGCTTCCACTCATTATGTCGGACTGACGAGTGGCTGAATGAGCTGAATCAGAAAACAGATCTAAACTCAAGGTCTCAGCACACTTCACTTCAGAGTCTTATTGAAGTCCTTCCACCAGCAAGAAAAAAAATTATGTAAAAGCAACAAATGATGGTGGCACTCCAGAGACTTTGTGTAGACTACATAAAGCCACTATACTGTGTTCAATACCTCTTTTATGAGCTACTTAGTTGAGTTTCCTCCCATTAGAATGCCACATTTTCACTCCAATTAAACTGTTATTTAGCTGAATGTCTCAAAAAACAGTGAACAGTTTACGGTAGGATATTTTTAGTTTCCTTGACTATTAAACTTACTACTGTAAAAATAATCCAATAAAATGTCCCATTACTATTTCACTGTTGAGATCCAGATGAATTGTAAATGAATTTCATCTTTCCCCACTTTTAAAATAACAAATAAAGAAAACTATAAAACTCAGCTGAGACATTTTATCTCTACTTCTTCGACAGTCTAGCTTATTTACCTAAAACAGCTAAGTTTAAACATTTAAGAGCCCATATTTTGCACATTTACAGGCTTAAAATTGCATTTTTTGGGGTCGACTTGAACACCTAATATTCAAAAAACACTTTTCTCGTACTGTGTGAGAGGTAATCAAAAAGTAACGATAGTGCTCATGGTGAATATGCCACATAACACCACATTATCAACATCCTGTACTACACATGTTCTTTAGACCTCTGGTGGGTGAACATTTGGAGCTTTAAGGTGGAGCAGCGAGGCAACATTACATTCTATGTCAGATCTGGATGATTCAACCTTCATGTGGAGGATCATCACTGGTGCTGGGAGGTAAGTCTGCAGCTTCCATCAAGAGAAGAAACAGCAATTTTTACAGTGGAGGAGATGCAGCCTCCAAGACCGGAGTATGAGCTTCAGGTTAGGGGCAATGAGAGCATGATCGCAGCTTTCTTCAACATTTCTGTGGTTGTGTATCGTGAATTTGTCCCTCAGAGTTGGATTGTCAAGGCAGAGTCCTACTGTAACATCCTGAAGTGTCTGAGGAAGGATACAGGGGTCCTCGGTTTACAACGTCCTTGACCTATGGCGTTTCATCGTTACATTGGAACTGCTTATGTGGAATTAGTGGCTGAGCGGAGCGGACGAATATGTCGTCACGCTGCACTATAAGACGGCTTTGTTTACATTCTCCGAATGTACACCACCTTGGATTGTGCTACATTCACTAACTTTTTGCCCTTCATTATGTTTCCCAAGTGTAAGTCAGACTCTTCTGATGGCCATGCTTCGAAGAAAAGGAAAGCCATCTCCATGCAACTGAAATTTGATATAATAAAACACTGAAGTTGTAAAAACAGTACAACATATTGTTATCTTCTTGTAAAATGACTCATACATGCATGAAAGTCATTGGTATTCAGGACTTTTCCGAAGAACTGACCAATATCGTGATGCACCTAACAGCTTTGTTTACATTTTTGCCGGAGTTCCGACTTAAGTCGAAAACCGATTTAGGTCAATCTGTAGGAACGCCGGAAGTCAAGGACCCACTGTATTTGCTGCAAATGGCCTAAACTGTTGCATGATAACACATGGATGCTCCAATTTGCAGTGCATTCAATCATAACGCAACAATCGCATTTTTTTGCGGTCAAAACACCACAATCGTCACTCCCTAACTGAGATTGCCATTGAAGGGTCAACATTTTGACACTGTTCAGAACAGCAGTCTCCAACTTTTTCTGCACCACAGATTGGTTTCAAGCAAGACAATTTTCTACGGACCAGTCATCATGCAAATAACAAATAATACTCAGTTTTTTTGTTTATTATTATTATTATTTTAAAAACGTGTCCTAGACGCATAAAATTCGTTTTTATTGCTGAATATGTATCTACTTTTTCTAATGTTTTAGCATTAAGTCGTTTGCTCTTTATTAATTTTGGCAGATGTTAGATTGACGGCTTCATTTAATGACAGTCAAGTGCAGGAAACGAGTACAGACAGAAGTGACAGGAAGACAATCTAGTAATTCTTCAAAATAAAAGACCCTGTAGACTGTGCCGGAAACTAAATAAAGCACTAAATGTTTTTATTCTTTCTGTGCGACCCAGTACCAACTGGTTGGGGAACGCTGGTTAGAGGACTCAGCGCTCACTGCAGATGGTGTTTGACATATTTAAGTAACGGAACTTCCAGCGAGTGTTACAAGAGTTGCAGGAGCACTGGGAGCTGTGCATCTCTGCACGAAGCGATAACAGAAGCGATGGTGGCCAAATAAACACTACTGTTCAAAGGTTTGGGGTGAGCCAGACAATTTCATGTTTTCCATGAAAACTCACACTTTTATTCATGTGCGAACATAATTGCACAAGAGTTTTCTAATCATCAATTAGCCTTTCAACACCATTAGCTAACACAATGTAGCATTAGAACACAGGAGTGATGGTTGCTGGAAATGTTCCTCTGTACCCCTATGGAGATATTCCATTAAAAATCAGCTGTTTCCAGCTAAAATAGTCATTTACCACATTAACAATGTCTAGACTGGATTCATGATTAATTTAATGTTATCTTCATTGAAAAAAAACTGCTTTTCTTTCACAAACACAGACATTTCTAAGTGACCCAAACTTTTGAAAAGTAGTGTATATCAGGTATGACTTTCAAAGATGCAGTCTCTGAACTTTTGGAAAAAAGTGTTGCAGCAAACAGAAATGCTCCGTTTTAGTGCTTTAAAAGCCCACTCTCCTCTGATTGGTCTGCTGGCCAAAAGTGAGGTAACACTGGTTATGTATCTATGAGAACAGAAGAAAAGCCTGGACTTCAAATGACGTGTATCAAGCAGGTGAGGAATAGTGTTTTCTTGGGGTGACAATGACTTCCTTTGGCTTTTTAATTTTACATGCACAAAAAATAGCAACTATATAACACAGTAAAGGTAAGAAGGACACAAAGAGCACATTATAGGCTCTTTAACAGCACAACAAAGTATTGATTTCCCTCCACTGTGGCCCTTGTTAAAGCTCTGCTGATACGATGAACAGTTATGACAAGTGACATCTGCCTTCACGCATTGATTGTACAGCTAAAGATTCCTATCAACAGCTACAATAACTCAAAGGTTTCAAAGCTGAGAAGTCCACACTTGGCAGTGTGTGTTGTCACTCGATAAATCAATAGCAGGGAAGCAACTGACGACTATTCACTGTTGATTAATCTCAGACTTAAATGA
Organism: Amphiprion clarkii; assembly: GCA_027123335.1. Lineage (NCBI taxonomy): Eukaryota > Metazoa > Chordata > Actinopteri > Pomacentridae > Amphiprion > Amphiprion clarkii. The sequence continues at coordinate 9,784,200 of CM049586.1, forward strand.
CAAGTTGTTTGGTTTATAAATTGTCAGAAAATGGTGAAAAATGTCAATCAGTGTTTCCTAAAACCATCCTCAAATGTCTTGTTCGGTTCACGAACCAATGATATTCAATTTACTGTGATAGAGTAGGAAAGAAATCAGAAAATATTCACATTCAAGAAGCTGGAGTGTAGAGAATTTAAACTGTATGACTTACTAACCATTGAAACTCACTTACAATAGTTGATTTAGTAGTTGACAACCATTCAACTAACTGAATAACTGCAGTTCTATTATGTCTAGAGCATGTTTTTAAACATCCAGAGTTGAAAAAAAATCATGTACATGTTAAAAACTAAAAACATGTTGCTAAAAACAGGAAACAACTAAAATAAAGACAAGTGAAATCAATTACAGTCTAGTACAAGAAAAGCACTCAGAGCGCAGTACTCTGTCAAGACTGTTCATTCCCCCATATGGCACTGTCAGAAATGCAGCATTTCTTTATTAGTTATTGAGGATCAAAAATCACGTTTAACATAGATAAATCATTTAACATAGATGTACCCACAAACAAAATGATCTTTACTGAGCACAGGTGTGAACCGAATCGCTTGACCTAAATATGTAGCGGGCGGCGGGAATTGATGGGACTCAGAAACACCATCAATTGCTCCTTGCATCATTTCCCACAGATAAGTCCCGATAAGTCCGCAGCAGTGGATTTGTAGTCGGACCACAATCATGTGATTGACAGCTGACGTAGCATTCATTTGTTGTCATAGTTACAGTGACACCGTGCCGCGATCTCGCAATGATACAGAAATCTTTAACAAATCCATGGATCCAGACTATAAGCTGCATCACTGCCAAAATCTAATCACTTGGTCTTTGTGTCATTTCTCACCTTCCCTGAAAATTTCATCCAAATCTGTTAGTCCGTTTTTGAGTAATGTTGTTAACAGACAGACAGACAGACAGATAAATGTACACTGATCATCACATAACTCTGCCGTGTTCCTTGGCAGAGTAAAAATAAAGATAATAACTGAAAAAACTAGGCAAATCAGCTTGTAAATACAAAATTCTGAAATATTAATAAGACTAACACCAATAAAAAGCCACTGAAAAAATTCTTGTGTCAGTGAAGGAGGAACATTTGATTAAAAGACAAAGGTTATTCAAAGGATTTCTCTAAGAATAAGACAATATCACAATATGTGATTCAAACAGGGTGAGTCAACAGTAACTGATGTGTAGAACTCGTCACTGGCTGTTTGACTTTTAGTTCGGTTAAGAATGAGGGTTAAAGGAACAAACAATGAAGCAGCATCTTGGGTTTATCATTTAGAAAACGTTGCAAAATAGCTTAGAAACATGAATCCTTTCCGTTTTTATGGAAGAAGAAGAATAACTAGTCTGAGCTCTAAAGCTACTTTTACTGATGATTACAGGAGCACAACACCAAATGTCCACATTACTACAAAGAAGGCTTTTTCTGCAGCATTAATCATATGAAAGTCTACACGTCTGCAGTTCAGTTACCTCTCAGCGCTTCTTAAAACATCCACGGCAGATTGTGTTACATGTTTGCACACTAGCTGCTCGCTCTCAGATCTCCGGTTTGAACACAAACGTCTGCAGATCTACAGAAAGCCGTCACAACAAACGATCTGCAACGATTTCGGAGAAAAGTGAGAGCGTGCAGGATTGATCTGGGTAATGCAGCCGCCGCACCAATTCACCGTATTTCTGCAACGATATCAAATATTCATGACTGAACAAAGAATACCCAGAGTTAAAGTTCAGGGGAAAAAACAGCCACATAATAAAAAACAAGTTAAAGTTACTGCCTCACTGTTGAATGTCTCCACCAACCAGTAAAGTTGACATTTTCATGCATGTTTGTCCACATTTTGCTACAATTAATGGATTATTTATCAACTATTGAAGTATCTTTGATAGTTTAGTAATTGGATTGAGTCATTTTTAAGGAAAAAAAAGAGTGAATTCAAACATTTTCTGTTTTCTTTCCTTCTCTCTCAGCAAACTGAATTTCTTTGGATTGTGGACAAAACAAGACTTTTGAGGACTCCATCTTGGGCTTTGAGAAACACTTATCTACTAAAAACTAATGAATTAACTAGGAACATAATCGACAGATCAATTGAACAATAAACATTAACCATGATCGTTTTATCTTATTAGACATTTGTGAAGAATGTCTGACTTCTTTCATTTTATGAGCTTTAACCACCAGATTTAAATCAGTTCCTTCCAGAATTGAAGGGACTATTTGCGCCAAATTTAATAAAACTCCCTCCAGGAGTTCCTGATTTATCGAGTTCACAGGTATGAGATAGACATGAGGCCACAGAGACCTTTAACCACCTAATTAAATCCACTCTATGCACTGCTGTAGAGAACCAAATAATCGATCGATCACGGGGGAAATAAACTGCTGTTTATGTGTGGATGAGCTAAATGTGCCACAGTTCACTGAGAGACTCTACCCGCAGCCTTTTCAGCCTAAATACATCCAAAATCGACATAAAAGGTTGTATTTACAGCACATTAAATCATTTGAACCTGGTGGTTGCTGCACATATTCGTATGATTTCTAAAAAATTATATCAACTAGTGATTAGAGAACAAGAACTACTGAGGAATAAAATACAAGACCAGTTAGCTGCTGTTTTCAGATGATCTGACATGTTGGTTGTTAAACTGCTGTTTGAAAAGTTAGCAATCAATTTTTTGAACAAAATGCTGCCACAACAACTTCTTTGACATGGAGTCAGTTAGTTTGGAGTGGACTTTGAGGTAAAGTTCAGTAAATGTTAAAAAGTTAGACCTAACAGTACCTATCAGGTTGGACCAGTTCAAAGCTGACAAAATGTGGGGGTGTTCAAAGATAGTCTGTTCCTCCTGCTGTTAAAAAATAACAGATTAAATCTGGAAGGTTGCTGATGTAGAGCTTTTCTCCTTATAAAAGTACCTCCAGACACTGTCCAGCCAATGAGAATTTTGTCCATATCCACCAACCAATCGACCGGATGACCTGGATCCTACAAACCAACACTTGATTCTTGGGTCCAAGTGAATATTCGAGCCCAAAATGAATATGTTATGAATATGTTGGTTAATGAATTGTGATACATAAACTGTTTGAAAAGTGAACAATCGACTTTTTGAACAAAATGCAGCCACACTGCAGACTTCTTCCCGCAGGGGGTGTTCAAAAATGCGGCAAAAAATAATGGATTAAACATGGAAGGCTGCTGATGTAGAGCTTTTCTCCTATAAAAGTACCTCCAGACACTGTCCAGCCAATGATAATTTGGTCCATATTGACCAACCAATCAACTAGTTGACCTGGACACGACAAACCAAAGCTTCATTCCTGAGTCAAAGTGATCATATGAGCCCAATATGAAGAAACTCTCTACATAATTATGCTAAGTCTTAATTGCTGGAAAGTGAAAGTAGCACAGAAAAGCACAAATATAGAACATTACTAATGTACAAAGCAGACAGTGTGTTTTAACTGTAGAAACCCTCATTCACAGTCAGCCACTGATTGAGAAAATACAGTTTCAAGGCCTTCAATTTGAATACCGATCTGCACTTTGGGGTCATTTTACTAGGAATTGCATATTACAGCCCAGGTGTGTTAATTGAAGTCTAAATTTCATCACAGGCGCATTTCAAATGAGAGATTTAGAAAGAAAAAAACCCCAAATTTGCTCAATAATTAAAACTAAGGTGTAGGTGGAACTTAATTCATGTTTGAGCAGCTGTTCAGGGAGCTGCACGGATCTCTAGTATTTCCTCTTTTTTTCTCTGCTGGCGTCTCAAAATTCATCTCATTTTCTTTTGAATATTTAGTGGAGGAAGCTGGACAGAAGAAGCAGCTTTGGGAAACAGACCTCAACAGGCCTGTAGGGCTGCTGTGACCCAGATTTCTGAGCTCTGTGTGGCGTCCAGGCCTCCACCCAAAGCTGGTGACCGAAACAGAGCCGCCATACCTGATCTGGAGCCTCAATGTGCTTCTGCCAAGCAAAAGACATTTGTTTGAAGCACATTCGGCCAGAATCTTCATCTGAAATCATATTTTTGTATTTTGTCCTAGATACGATTTCTCAGCTTTAAACATCGAGATTTCTGAGGTCTAGGCTTCATACTGCAACCTTTTAGGAATCAAATTTGTGACACTACATGACGGTCACTAGGCTGTTTTGATAGCTATTGTGGTTAAAAGTCATACTTTTTCTTCGTCACTGGCTCAGTAAATCTCTACCTGACTGATATATAAAACAATACATCTGTCTGCCACATTTCTGAATGAATCTGATTTTTTTGTAAACCAGAACAGCAGTAAGACATCCAGCTGATTGTAAAAGTGGAGGCTGCAGGGTGATACTGACTGAACCTGTGAACATTTTAAATTAGGGATGCCAAGGTACTTTTTAAGTGACTGGTATCAACATGGACTTAAGTCTGATCCTTGGTTTAGATTAGTCGTCACACGTGTCAGAAAGGGAGCACAAAAGTGGTGGCAGGATGTTAGGAACACAAATTAGCAATCAATAACTGGTTAATTAATTTTATAAATTGGTCACACTGTCAACTTGTAATGTGCTAATATTGCTGTTTTAGTCAGTGAACACATCATTTGGACTGCTCCATAAGCTACTAGGGTATACAAACACTGTCCTAGTTGATCCAGGCTTGTCCTAAACACATTAGCTCTGGTTGGAGGTCATTAAGTGTTACTGAAGTCTTTGTCATGTTTCCCTGTTGCGGGGTATGACTCATACTACATTTCACAAAGATAACTTTTACATTTGCAGCTGGGATATAGGAAAAGCTATTCCAGTTTATCTAAGCTTGATTTAACATGTCATTAAGCACTACTGAAGTCTTTGTCATGGTGTCCATTGTGAGCTACGACACATGATAAATGCCATAAAGACTACGGATGTTACAGGAATATAGGAAAAGCTGTTCTAGAAATGTTTGTCATGGTGCCCCTTTACTGGATAAGCCGCCAGAACACTGACTGCTCCTAGTCCAAGTATTAGAATAAACAGATTTTCATTGACTTTTAGACCTTGTAGAGCCACAGTACCTCCTACCCTCTAGCACTACATCTCAAACAGTTGTTAAGCATATACTTTGGATGGATGTGAATAATTTTAACATCCTTGAAGTGTGTATTATCTAGGAAAATGGTACCCAGTAACAGCAGTCGGACTGAATCGAGGATAAAAAAAAAGAAGCTTGATCTGAAAACCTCTATTTTCAACTACAATGGATGACGAAATAACTACCTGTGATTGTGTTGGAAGGGCAATGCTACGCTTTGTGTATTTTGTTGTCAATGCGGTCTGTCCATTGCAGGTAAATCTAAGCTTGTTAACACTTTCAGTGATCGATCCTTCACCTGAAACACCGAGCTCAACACCATTTCTTTTCAGCGGTTGGTGAGAGTTGTTGCCCAGTCATGTTAAGCATTGCCTATAACATCAAAAAAGAGCAATTTCAGTTCACAAAATTTAAATCCTCACTCTCACTGTTGAAGAAGAACATGTTGACTGTACCAAACACATAGCCAGTGCCTTGTTAATAGGAGTGAATCACAAAGCAATATATTTTCAGATTAAAGTATAATCAAGTCTTGAGTCACTGCAGATCTAAGGGCTGCAAATTTAAACAACTATTGATCAGCATGTTGGGTTGAAAAATGAGGTGCAACCAACTGAGAAAGGTGTGGCAAATTCAGTCTGGAGGCCACTTTTTTAAACTCCAAATAGCATGAAGACAACAAATGAGGAAGCAGATCCAAGAGATCTTTTACATTTCTCTTTGCAGTTTTGTCTTCTATCTCAAAAAAGTTCGGCATTTCTCACTATAAGGAAAAAATTAAATGACTGACTTTGTGAGAAACTTTTAGATATCTTTACGCAACAGTTTCCTCCTATTCGTGCATCACAGCATTCCTCAGACAATCACGCCACCATAATGATAATAATTAGCAAAATTATTCAGCACTTCTTGGCAATTACAGCAGGCTCTGGATATTTTTAAATGTTTGGGTTCTCACAGGCCATTTGCAGAAAATTGCGGCTAATCTTTTCTGCAGAAATTCTTCTTGGATGTTTGAGAGTTGCTTATTCTCAGTGTGACTCAGTGTGATGAATCACATCTCTTTTCTTCACTCAGCAGAGGAAAACAAACATCGACTGAAAGGAAATACAGAGTGCTGCAGCTTAAACACTATCATCAGGTAAACAAGGAAACATCATGACTTCATGAGAAGACTGATGCCTGTTGCAGCTGCTCCCGCTCATTTTCTTATTTTCTTCTACTTCTTCTAACTTTTCTTTTTCATCACGCTTGTCTGGATCATTGCTGGAGACTGTTTGGAAAGATTTCTGTTCTGTTTTTTTGTTATTATCTCCCTCATTCAGTGCTGGCTGCTGTTACTCAGCAACTCCACGCTTGCCTTGTTTGCACTAGAGACTGGCTGATTATGCTGAAGCCGGCCGACATGACGAACAGAACAACAGCAGAACTGCAGAAATCGGGAGGAAGATACGCACAGAAATAATAAGCAATGAGGGACATGAGGTGGACTGATGAAGAAGAGGAGATTCAAGGTTTATCTACCTTCTATGATCTTGGGCAACATGGCATTGCTGGACCATAAGACTAACAAACCCTAGTGAGAAATCAAAGGGGCACAATTTATATATCTATCTTTATGTATAGTTCCTGTTGGCAGTAGACTGGTCCTAATTCAACGCTAGTCTATAAAAGTGACTGTCAACAAGATCCGGTATGCAGATGATACAGTGCTGATCGGCGAGACAGAAGTAGGATTCCAAAATCTTTTAGACAAAGAAATAGTCGAGAGTGAAAGACTGGGCTTATCCCTGAACACAAACAAAACGTTCACTATGACAGTATCGAAGAAAACAGAGCCATCCATATGTAAGATAACAGCAAAAGGAGACAATATCAAACAGACCGAGAATTGCAACTACCTCGGCAGCAAGCTAACATCAGATGGCAGATCAGACCAGGAGATCAAGAGACATATTGCCATAGCCAAAGATGCTTTTAACAAGAAAAAGACCATCTTCATGAATACACACATCAGCATACTGACAAAACTAAGAATCTTCAGATGCCACATCTGGTCAATCTTGCTATATGGATGCGAAACGTGGACAATATCAAACAATATGCAGAAGAGACTCAAGGTAACAGAAGTGTGGTTCCTACGAAGAATGCTAAAGATATCGTGGGTAGAAAGAGCAACCAATGAAGAGGTGCTCACGAGAGCAAATGCAAAAAGAACAATGCTGGCCACCATCAAATCGAGAAAAAATAAATTCCTAGGACATGTGATGAGGAGGAATAGCATAGACAATCTTGCAATAACAGGCAAAATAGAAAGGAAGAAAGCAAGAAGATGTCAGAGAATGACATACATTGACAACATCAAGGACTGGACAAATACATCGAAGGCCAACACTGTACTACATGCAACGTATGATAGAGAAAAGTGGAAAGGCATGGTCGTCAATGCGATTAAGCAAGACACCTAAGAAGAAGAAGTATTTTATGTTGTATCAAGCAAACTTTAAATGTATGGATGAACTCTAAACAAAAACTATTAAATGCATCCATTATAGGACATATCAATTAAAACTTTTCTTACCAAATTCAGCTAACTGTACACTGTTTTTACAGTGGCTCATACATTAAATAAGCAACATATACTACAGCCAAATATTTTCTAGTTTGTGCTCTTTTAAAAATCCTGTAAACATCTGATATTTGTGGCATCCCCCTCTTAGAACAATGTTCTCTTCAAGCTGATCTTGAAATAATATTTTTGAGTCCCCATATTCTAAACATCAATGCTGATTTCCTTTTCCTTCCCCTTTTGCTGGTTTAAATTATGATTTGTGTAATGACATGAATACCAGTAGGCTGTGAATGAAAGAGTACTAAGTAGCTGACATGAAAATGTCTTGGTGAAAGCGCTAAAGGATTCCTTTCCGTGAGCAAACAGCAGTCACAGACTTTAAGAGGGTTGAGAACTACTACCCAACTATCTTCCCCACAATGTAGTAACAGAGGAAAAATGTTCATATTAAACTAAAAAGAAACTCTTTGTGGATTTCAATCCATAATTTTGCACAATTGCACACCTCCACATTGGATTTCAAATTAAGTAATCATGGTTTAACTAACGTTCATTTAGACCTTAACTAAAAAAAACTGTAGTAACACTGTTCAGGAATTAGAGTCCCTCCACGGGCTCAAAAGTAATTGGACAATCGACTGATGAGCAGTTTGATGTCCAGGTGTGGCCATTTTCCTTGTTATTGGATGACTAATTAGGGAGATATCAGGTCTAGAGTTGATTTAAGTGTTGAATTTACATCGATATGAAGTCCAAATAGATGTGGATGCAAGTGAAGGAGGCTGAAAAACAAAAGAACAGGAACTTTGCAGCAGCAAAATCAACAATTTCTTAAAAAGAAGGAAGGTTCTCAGAGACCTGTACAGCACCAAAAGTCCCAGAAGACCATGAAAGACAGAATTCTTCGATACACCCAAGTCAAAAAACACTCTTGAGAAGGTCAATGTCATTGTCAACGTCTACAAACCACTACAAACACTAAAAGCCTAAAAAGAACACATCAAGCTTCTAAAACAAAACTAAAATAACACTCTTTGTTCAGACGGAACCTAGATGAACTTGTATCAGGATGATGGACGGGAGAGGAAGAGCTCGTGAGCCAAAGCAGACCACATCATCTGTCAAACATGGAGGAGGCAGCGTGGCGGCATCAGCATGTATGTCTGTCGATGGAGCCGAGTCCCTGGTGTTGGTATTGATTATGTGACAGCTAATAGAAGCAGCAAGATGAATTCTGAAGCGTCCGGAGCGACACTTTCTGCTCAGATTCAGTCAAATGCTGCAAAACTTACAGGAGGGTAGACGCAAAACAGACCACGATGGCAACACAGGAGCTTCTTAAGGCCTTTATTTTTGGGAGAAGCAGCAGAGGTAGATGGTAAATTTGGGGAAAAGAGCAGAGGATGATGTGCAATAAAGGTTCAGACAGCTGGGAATTGAACCACCCATGCTATCGAGTCACCTTAAAATGAAAAGTTCCTGAATGGCCGAGACAGTAATCCGATCTAAATTCTCAACTGAGCTGCTTTTCACTTACTGAAGACGAAACTGAGGGCAGAAAGACCCAGAGTAAAGTCCTGGCAGAACATTTTAAGGGAGGAAACTCGGCATATGGTGAAGTCAGTGGGTTCCAGACCTGAGCCAGTCATTCACTGTAAAGGACTTGTATCCAAGTGTTAAAAATAAGCCTCATATTTATAATTGTGTCAGTGTGTCCAATTAGTTTTGAGCCTGTGAAAATGGAGGGACTCTGTATGAACGGCTCTAATTCCTGAACAGTTAATGCAAGATTTTTGGTTCAAACCCTTAAATCAAAGCTAAACGTCTATGTTTCAATCAATGCTTCATTTAAAATCCATTTTGGCATCCAAAAATGTATAGATCTGAGTGTTGTTGTTTCCCAGAGATGCGGCTACATGACGGTTTGGGTGGACAGGAATAAATCCAAGAGTAGCGTGAAAAGAGATGAAGGTTATTAACAATAAATGATGCCATTCTGGTCACATTGCAGTGAAGGAACATCTCTGCAACCCAAATACTGGACTCTATGCAATGGAGCTATGTCCACACTACCTACTGAGGGAGTTTTTACATATTACAGGGTTCAAGAGCCTACACTTTGTAAACTGGTTGTACTTCATCATTTAGGAGAACCAGCACATAATTTAGAGTTTCCAGCACACTTTTTGGCATTAAATATCATTTCTGACTCCTCACTGTTTCAGTTTGCTCTGTCAGCTTTGCGCCTGTCACGACGCAGGACACGTTTCTTGGAGGTAATTTGCTTTTTTAACTTTTCAGAAATTCAGAATGGCAAAGCTCCAACAGAAAAAGCTCCGTTCTCAATGGCGCTCTGGCTGCAGTCTTTGCAATAAATGCGTTACGTTGGCCTTCTTATCATCTCTCAGTGTGAATTTACTTGATGTGCATGCACAGACTAATGCGGTTTACAGAATGTCACTTAAAACCTCACATGCAGAATACTGGTAGAGACAACATTTAATAAAAATGCTCCCTGAAAGCTTAGCAAGCATCAGTAGGCGCTAGCTAGGCAGCTGTGCACAGAGAAGCTTCTAGTCTCCGGTCAGTTGTGTGGATAAAACAGTTAGCTAGAAAACACAAAATAAGGCAAAGCAGAGCACAAAACAGACCTCCAAAATCAGGGATCCAGTCTGATTTCATCATCGATAGCACTGCTGTGACAAAAACAATTGATTCTACATTTAAAAACAAACACTTTAAACCAGATCATCAATCACATGATTTGGTCGCACCTCTGCACCCCGCTGTTGGCTGCATGCTGCTGAATCAGTTCTTTTTTTGTAATAGTCTTTTGCATCCCCTTGTTTTGGATTCAGGTAAAGATCAATAGCAACTTTAGGATTGATCTTTGCTAAAAAAAAAAAAAAAAAAAAAAAAATTGAGTCAGAAATGGGTAGAGCAAAGCTATGTCCTCTCTTCTATTTTTCATAACATTGTCAGCCTTGATTGAATGTCTCACTTTACCTCACATTATCAGGATCAGACGAATTCTTTTGACTGTTTTCCATCAGTAAGTTTGTCCTCTTGGTCAGCAGTAACAGCTAGCTAAATATCTAGTTTCTACTGCTGAGAAAAAGCGAACATTAGCATGGATTAGCAGCCCTGTTACTGTGATTAGAGTAGGGTGAGCAAACAACAAAACATGAAATAAGAATGGCATCATTGATGTGTAAGCTGAGCCAATCAAGCCGTTGATAGTTTATTACCTATTATTGATGAATATGGAGCAGAAAATTGTAAAAGAAGGCTTGTTTTTCAAAAAATGTTGCAGCCCAAACATCCTCCAATTCTGGAATGACCCATATAAGTACAATCCAATGCTGGAATAAAATAATCAAACTAACATAAGCCTGGAATAGAACAGTAAAATACAATGCTGGAAATGTTACTAAGGTAATAAATAAAACCACATAATGAACTGAAAAAAATGTCCAAAATTACTAAAATTGCATCCAAAATCATCAAAAACTTTTTTTAAATGACTCAAGAGAAGATAAGTCAAGTTTTCCCTCAACCAACTTTGTCCAAAATGACCCAATTCTTGTCCAAAATTACAAAAATGTCTCTAAAATGACTCCAAATTTGTCCAAATTGACCCAAAACCTGTCCAAATTGACTCACTTCTTGTCCTAAATAATCAAAAATGTGTCCTAAATAATCAAAAATTGTTTAAAATGACAAAATCATCTCTAAAATGACTAAAAATTTGTCCAAAATGACTAAAATGTATCCAAAACTGTTTAAAAAAGTTCTCTAAAATGACTCAAGTGAAGAGAAGTCTTCAAGAAAATATACAAATTGATAAAATATTTTCAGTTTTTCTGAGAAAAAGCGAACATTAGCATGGATTAACAACCCTGTTACTGTGGTTAAAGTAGGGTTAGCAAAAAACAAATAAAACATGGAAAAAAATGGTACCACTGAAGTGTAAGCTGAGCCAATCAAGTCTTTGATAGTTTACTACCTACTATTGATGAGTATGGAGCAGAAAACTGGAAAAGAAGGTTTATTTTTCAAAAATTCTGAAGCCCAAATGTCCTCCACTTCTGGAATGACTTCATTTTAACAGTCTGATCAGTTATTTGACCTCCTGTCAAGTCAAGTGAACTTTATTTATGTAGTACATTTAAAAAACAACCAAGGTTGACGAGAGTGCTTTACAGTTCAAAATAGAAAACAAGACATAATCTTTGAGGAAATATACACAGCAAGATAAACAATGACGTATATCAAGGCGTCAATTGAAAGCCAGAGAGTACGCGTGTCTTCAGTAGGCATCTGAAGGTATCAAGAGACCGAGCGGTTCTAATTTGAACAGGTGAGCAGTTCGACTGGGTGCAGCCACAGAAAATGCTCAGTCACCTCTGTTTCTGAGTCTGGATCTGGCCACTTTAACCCTTTGAGGGTGGGTCAGGTGATACCCATTTTCCATTGGATTTGGCTCATTTTTGACCCATGCTGTGCCTCAAAGGGTTAAGGACAATCTGATTGGCTGATCTCAACGATGAAACTGGAGCATGGACATGTTAAAGCGCAGGTAAATAAAAAGATGCCAACCCATTCATGTCAACAAAAGTTTGTGTTCAATAACTTAATTTAACATCTCACCAGTTTACTTTCTGGAACACCATCCAGTCGAGGAATATTTCTCAATATGTAGAACCAACAAACCTCAGTAACCTCCAGCTGCCTTCAACTTTTAAGCATCATAATTACAGACTGTCAACTGGGAAACAGGCTTTAGTATCACCACCGCTCTCCCTCAGGTTCCTGTCGGGAACAAACAGCTGATAATTGTCTTATAATCCCTCCTATGTATATCTGTGTAATCACCTGTCCGCAGATAATTTAACGCACCAACAACCTTTTTTGGAACATTAAACCATCAAACACAAACGGGCCCCCGATGTGCCGTGACTCAGTGCAATATTTCCCAATCACTTGAGCTGAAATCCCAAAGCGCACATATGCACCGAGACGGGCAGGACTTAGAGGGGGAGGATGAGCCGGGAGATGCCTGACCTGCATGCCAAGTAGCCATCTTTGCGCCCACCTCACCCAACACATGTTTCAAACACGCGTGTACCCCCTCCTCTTACACATGCATGTGTCTCTGCGGCAGCCCGGACACACCTGGCTTCCCCCCCTCACCTGCCTGCACACATGAGCGGACACTCCCCTGCCAGCGCGTCGTCGCCGCACACATTCCTGCACTTTCACTCCATCTCAAGCTGAGAAAAAAAAAAAAAAAAAAGCTGCAAGGACGGGTTTAGGGAGAGTTACCACTTAATGACGCCGCATCCTCCTCCCGCCGCTCCTCCACATGCCTCCCTCTTCCTCCTCCCCCCTCTCCATTTTCTTTTCTTTTTTTTTTTCCTTTCCTTTTCCACTGCGGCTCGGCGTCTTTCCCGCGCCCCGAGGATCTGCCGCCGCCGCCGCCTCCTCCTCTGCTGGTTCCCGTAGTAGCGACTCCGAGGCAGTTATAGCGTGCCTTCCTGCCCCTCCTCCCCTCTTCTTCCTCCTCCTCCTCCTGTCCCCCCTCTCGCTGTCACTCTATCTCGCCTCCCATCCCCGACACAAACACTGCGAGAAAGGAAATAAAAAAATAAATAGCAGCCTTTCCCCTACTGTCGCTGGTTCCCTCTCTCAGTACAGCGTGTGCCTCCTTCCCAAAGCGACCATATGATATCACTCGGTTCTCCTTATATGGGGGGGAACCAGGGTTGCCATGGCGACGGCTGACTCCACCTGTTTCTCTCTCTCTCTCTCTGTTGTTTTTTTTTCTTCTTCCCCCCTACCAGGAGATAGATGGTAAATAGACCCAGCACATGGAGGGAGAGAGAGAGAGAGAGAGACAGACAGATGAGACTTAAAGATGCAGTTTTTGCTTTTCTTCTGCGGATCGATTCCAATCTCACGTCTGTGTTAAATACAGAGCTGCAGTCCAGACAGGTAATCAAAGGTGTTCATGTACATGGAGCTGCCACACCGGAGAGTGGGGAGGGGGGGACAGCCATCATAAGACAAGACAGCATGCTCCTATTTATTGCTGTACACTCGAAAAATAAATGTTAATGTTACTTCTGATTTAATTACACTACTCATTCAATGATTTTTATTTATTTGTATTGTTTTCTACATTGTATATATGTATTGATACTGAAAAAGAACACTTTTTGTGTACAACATAATAGCATATGTATTCTTTTATAGTTTTGATGTCTTCAGTATTAATCTACAATGTATAAAGTAATTAGATAAAAACCACTGAATGAGAAGGTGTGTCCAAACTTTTTACTGGTAGTGTACGTTGAGTTAAAGGAATTATTGTTTCTTCTGCAATCTGTGGCATTTAAAAAAAAATACAGAACAAAATCAGTTTAAGTGAATTTATCTTTGAAAACTGAGTTTCCTGCTGAATTAAAAATGAGAGTTTACTCCAATTTGGTTGATTATTTAGTTCAAATTTAGAATATTAATAAAAAAAAATATTTACAGGCGCCTTTCAAAACACATTCACATTAACAATACTAAACTTAAAGATGCAAAAAGTTTAAAAGAAGGAAATTAAACAGAAGAAAAATTATGCTGAAAGGTAGAGCTGGGTGTCGTCCACATAGCTGTGAAACTGAATGTTGCTTTACAGAACATTTGGCCAAAAGGGAGAAGATAAATGATGAAGAGGATGGGACCGAGAACAGAGCCTTGGCACTGTCAAATAGGAGTGATGTTCTACTTAACACCAGCTTGGACGGAGGTCATGAAGCATAACATAAGACTTTGCCATGGTGCCCCTTTACTAGCTGAACTCCACAATATTGTTTGCCAACCTAGATATGCTGTCTCATGGTCACTACAGTATTAAACAGTAAAAGCTAATCTACAATGCATGAAATAAATATTATCTACAAAAATTGTATCAGGAATTAGCCGATACTACATATTAAATGATTTTTTTTTTTTTTTAAATGATGGAGACATCCCAATACTGTCTTTATCAGAATCAAAAGTGGTGAAACCTTAAGTCTGTTTACACAATAAAAGGCTGCAAATTAAGCCTTTCTACTCTGAAATCCCAATAAACTCATCAGAATAATCAACAAAATTGCCTAAGAAAATGTGTTGACATCAATATTTTTGAGACCAATAGCGGATATTTAGTGTTAATCTAAATTTTGACACCAAGATTGTCATTTTTTTTCTGCAAATCCATATCAGTTATTAGTATCCTTGATTACTAATGAACGTTTTTGGAACCTGTCTTGAATAGAACATTTTATTCAATCCCTAGTTATTTGAGAAATTAAAAGAAATTTCCTGTCTCTGCTTTTCTGTCCAGTCTCAGTGTAAAACAGGTTTGAATTACAGACCATCATCTGAAAGGTGTGGGGGAGGAAGTTTTGAAACACATCCAAATATCCGACAAGCTCTTCAGATGTGCCGCCGCCTTCACATGTTGGAACTATTTTTGGCAAACACCAGCCGGTCAGAGCATCTTGTCGTCACGGTGAGGCTTCCAGACTTTCAGCCATGTACCTGGATTTGGCCTAGATTCAGTCGGCACGGGAACCAGAACTGGGCCATGTCCAGTTTTGTGGTTGAGGAAACACAGATCAGGCCTTTGAGTCGCTCAGTGGCTACCTTTGGGGGAATAACACGCCTGCTGGTGTTTTTATTCTCCTCTCAGCCAACAGATAAGGTCTCCTGAGTGAACCTTTCATATGAGTCAGCAGCTCTTCACACTTTCAGACTCCAGACTGCACCATATTTACATACACTCCACTAATAAAGCACTGAATCACATCAAATCAGCTTCACTTTCAACACTCCCACGTCTGAATGTCCCGTATCATTGAATCTTTTTATGTTGCTGGCATCAGTGGAGCCTCTGATTCACATCCAGCTGCAGTTCAGACTGATGTGATGAGCGCTGAAGAGTTGAGTTAAACCTCTGACATGAGTCCGACCTGTGTTTTCTGAACTCGTCTTGCAGCATCAATCACAAAAGAAGGGAAACAAACACTTTAATACAACTGGAAGGTAGAAGTTATACCACAGGAGGGTCATTTCATCTCAGTTCTTCAAGTTTTTCAAACAATTTCTGCTCAATCATTTGCATTTGCGTGAAAAATTTTCATCACAAACTACAGATGTGTAAAATTTTATTAGTGAAATCGTAGTTTGATCAACAGGGGTTCCTCAACCCGAGTCGGAGTTCTGTTCCGACAGATTGATGCAAGTTGGAACTCCGGCAAAAATGTAAAAAAAAAAGCCGTTAATGCATCACGATATTGATTAGTTCTTCGGAAAAGTCATGTTCCGAGCATTTTATTATATCTAATTTCACTTCCATGGAGACGGCTTTCCTGTTCTTTGAAGCACTGCAATCAGAAGAGTCTGACTTATGCTTGGGAGCCATAATGAAGGGCAAAAAGTTAGTGAATGTAACACAATCCAAGGTGGTGTAACTGGAGAAT
This sequence comes from Amphiprion clarkii, assembly GCA_027123335.1. Lineage (NCBI taxonomy): Eukaryota > Metazoa > Chordata > Actinopteri > Pomacentridae > Amphiprion > Amphiprion clarkii. The sequence goes on from CM049586.1 coordinate 9,800,415, forward strand.
GTAAACAAAGCCGCCTTATAGCACTGCGTGACGACATATTCGCTCCGCTCGCCAACTAGTTCCACATAACAATGAAATGCCATACATCATAAGCTGAGGATCCGCCCATAACCAGTTCTGACGTAATGACGAAACGGCGTAGGTTGAGGACGTCGTAAACCGAGGACCTTCTGTATTAAATTATCTGACGACCCACTTTCAGCAGGATTTCTCTCATTGAACTTTGAGTCTGTTTCAATGACAACATCTCAGCAATTATTAAAGATAAAAGTCTGAAATTTTCACTGTTATTCCTCATCATGCCATTGATTTAGAATCTAAAATATTAGGCAAGTAGGTCAAATAGTCTCTGATTATGGGTGAGTTGAAATATGACAAAAAAATTAAAGACGTCACAAAAAGTCCCATAAAAAAAACCTAATAATGCAGAAGTCAACTAGTGGTGTTTTCTGGACCATGTGTGGCTGCATGTCTCAAAAATATGAAGCAAAATAAAAACCTGAAAGTAGCTCAAAAAACAGTATAAATATATAAATATCTTTAAAGTGCTTGATTTACTGTCACAGGAAAAAAGTATTCACTGGCATGTTAAATGTAAAAAACAGGCCAAAACTGTAACTAATGTCCACATCAAAATATCAGCATTTTGATAAATGTTAATTCTTTCTTCTACGTTTGAACAGAATAATACACTAATTTATTTACATCAGCAAAAATATTTTGTCATTTTACAGATTATTGAAAAAGAAACTGTATGTTAAGGATTGAAAACTAATAAATATTTGCTTAAAAAGCTATTTTACTTTTTTCTGTTAAATTACAGATAACTAAAATCACAAAAGAATATTAACTTACATGTTGACTGCTAAAACAAACTTTAAAATTATAAGAATAATAAATTCCACATCAAAAATAGTGATAGTAATGTGTTCTACAATTTTTTTCTTGCATTTCAATTAGCAAAATATACATATTTAACAGATATTTGACTTGTTTTGAAATAAAAAGTATGCATATTAAAAATTGAGACATGGTTTGTAATGTTATTTTTATAAATTTTCAATGTTTTATTAAATTATAGATTAAAAACTAGTAAAACACAGAGTTGAAGAAAGTAAAGTAAAAATAAAAATAACAACTGGCCAAAACTATTTAAAAAAAAAATGTCCACATTAAATATCTGTATTTTACACTGTATTTTTAAATCTTTCACAGTATTTAAATCAGCAAAAATAGATATATTTAACAGAAATTTGCTTTTATTTACACATAAAAATAATACATATTAAAAATTTCAAAATGGTAAATAATTTTTAAAAAATTATTTTATAATTTTGACCAGTTTTATTAAATAACAGATAAGAACTAGTAAAATTACAGTATAGGAATTTATGTGCCTGCAAAAAAACAAGCCAAAATTATAAATAATGTCCACATCAGATACCTGTATTTTAAACTGTATTTTATAATTTTCATTGTAATTAAATCAGCAAAAATATAGAAATTGTAATATATGTATTTTATTGGTGATTTAAATACAGCATAATACATATATATTGAACAGATATTGGCCTTTATTAGAAAAGAAAAATTGTACATTTTAAATATCGAGAAATGGTAATACATATTTTTTAAATGCTACTTTACAAATTTCATCTGTTTTATTAAATTACAGGTATGAACTAGTAAAATCACAGAATAAAGCATTATTTTACGTTGACAAAAAAAAGTATCTGCATTTTACATGGTATTTTTACATTTTTGCTGTATTTAAATCAGCAAAAATATTTTATTTTTCTTGGTATTTGCAGCTATTTTCATTTTTTTTTTACAGTATTTTTAAACATAAAAATATTCTAGAGTTTGAAGTATTTTTTCTAACCTCCTCAGTGACAGATTTTTATTTTTATTTTTGCAGCATGTTGTAGAGATCCAGTTTAGCTGCTTGACCTTCGTGTTGTCCTTATGCTAAGCTAGGCTAAACATTTCTGGGTTTCAAACACAGACAATAAATCCTCTGATGGTGGGAAAGAAAGTAGCAAAGTAAACGTTGACTTTGCTCCTTCAGATCCTAACGGAGGAGCTGAGGCAGCGTTCTGTTCGGACCATCTGTCGCAGGTATCTCGTCTGATTGATGGAGGAATGAAAGGCAGAAGACGAAGCGAGGAGACGGAGGAGAGTTTAATATCACACATTCTGACATTTTCTCACCGCCTCGTTCAAATCCTTTTCTCCATATTCTATTGCCGCCTCTTTCACCTAATAACCGGTTAAAAAACGGCCATTACTGACCCTCGTACAGGTCATAAAAATGCCTCCGCTGAAGTCCTGGAGGCGACGCCACACATAATGCACTCACGTGGGTTTCAAAGCCCAGTGATGGTCCGTTATTATCTCTGAGGGAGAAAATGTTCACATGTGGAAACAGAAAGCTCTCAGAGAATCGTTCCTCCCTACGGCTACACTCTGAAACCGGATCAGCATCACATCACATCCAGTCAGGGATGGTCTCTAATTCCTGTCATTGTGACATCACAGCAGGAAAAACACTAGTGCAAAGTTACTTAAAAAAAAATGTCTAAAATGACTTAAAGTTGCCTGGATGTTTGATTAAAAAAAATGGCCAAAATAGCTCAATATTTGTCCAAAATGATCATGAGTGGAAAACCAAAGCCACTGGAAGAATACAATAAATGCAGCATGGCTCAGAAACAGTGAACAGAGGAGCAGGTTGTTGGAAGATACATTCAGCATGGTGAAACATCTTTCTACAGCTGATGAGCAGAGTTTTACAGGTTATAAATGATCTACAGATCATGTGTAGAATGAACTGATTTTGTTTTCTGCAATGTTGGTAACACCTGCAGACACTCAGAAAATGTTCTGTAAGTTGATTCTATGGATTTAAACTTTGTTCTAAAAATAAAAATTGAAGAAAGTCAACTTTTGCTTTTTTTAATGATTTATGGCATTAAAGTTGTTAAATATTAATTCATATTGCACTAATAATTTGGAAAAATGGCATTTTTTAAATTCTGGAGAACAAACAAAAAAAATCAACTTTCTTATTTATGACATTTTAACTTGACATTTTGAGTTCTTTCTACTTCTTGTTCTGTTTCCAAAGAGCTGCAGGACTTTATATTGCAGTAAAAATGAGCCCACATGGAGGAAAAACCTGCCAGGAGCAAATAAAAAAAAAACAGCCAGAAACTGCTCAGAGTTCGACGGGTTAAATGAATCACTACGGAGATGTAAATGACACGACAAGACCTCAGTTTTATGCCCTCTAACGTTTCAAATCCTCCACCATGACGAGAGACACTCAGCCTGGAATCCACAACACAACATGAATATTTCAGAAATTTGTGCATTCTGAAAAAAAAAAACATTTCCTCTTTTTATTTGCCTCGAGCCGGTGTGAAAACTTTTGCTATATTTCAGCTTTTTTTTGCATGTTATAAATAAATCTGAAACTGTCAGACAAACAAACAGGAGTAAAAGAATCAAATCTCAGAAGGAGGTTCAGGAAAAAAAAGTATTTTCCTTCCTACACATATCTTCTACTTTTGCATATTTGTCAGACTTTAATGTTTCAGAGTATCAAACTAATTTTAATATAAGACAAAGATAATGCAAGAAAATGTTGTTTAAATGCTGATTTATTGACATCACTCCTATGAGAAAGCAGAGGATATCTGTAGAGGAGGAGATAGTTTTTAACAGCGCTGTATATTATTATAGTTTCTCTGATATATTTACAGTATTTATTTATTCAATCAACCACCTCACTCCAAATATAACGTCCCAATCCAGGTGCAAAATTACTTCTGTACACTAACTAATATGTGTAATACGTTTTCTGGGTAATAATTTTGCTTTTTCTTGTACTTACGTACTTATTTTATTACTCCACTAAGGAGGCGGAGCTTCAGTGTAGTTCTGCGATGAACGGCGTTGGTTTGTCTGTTTGCAACATTACTCAAAAAGGGACTAATGGATTTGGATGAAATTTTCAGGGAAGGTCAGAAATGACACAAGGACCAAGTGATTAGATTTTGGCAGTGATGCGGCTTATAGTCTGGATCCATGGATTTGTTAAAGATTTCTGTATCATTGAGAGATAGCAGCACAACATCCCTGTAACTATGACAACAAGTGAACACTACGTCAGCTGCCTGCTGATGATCACATGATTGTGATCCTACTACTGATTTATTGGACTTATCCATCGGAAATGATACAAGGAACAATTGATTAAATTGTGGGGGTGTTTCCGAGTCCCATCAAACCCTGCCGTCCGCTACATATTTAGGTCACATGATTTGGTATCCGTACATAATGTACACATGCAGAACACACACCTGTGCTCAGCGCAAGGTCATTTTGTTTGTGGGTGCATCTATAATAAATGGACACATTCTATAGTGCCGTGATTTCTGCCACAAAGTTTTTCAAGATTTCTGCCATCAGAAATGATACGACGACTAACCAGTCTTGGCAGAGTACTTTGCTCTTGGATTTTTTTTATGCTTTTAGCTGCTGCTCTTACTTTTATTCACCTTTATTCTCTGCACATAGAATTCCAGTGTACATAAACTGTCATGCACCTGTGCAAACTGCAAAAAAATTCTATTTCGACTGTTTTAACGTCTGTACCTCTCAAAACTCTTTTTATTGACGTCACGCTGGTCGAACACAGTTTCTAAGTTCAGCCTCAGTATCTCTTATGACGATGATAACGTTACGACAATATAAACAGCTTAAAAGACGTAATATCCTGAAAACGATGATGAATTTCATACTGTTTTCTCATAGGACTCTGTATTTCCTGACTCACTACAAAAGAAGCAGCTGCCTGATTATAAAAAAACTGCTTCACATGTGCAAATATAAACAGTAGCGTCACTCTAAAGTATAATATGTTGAAGCAGAGTCCTGCATTATGCTCTGGAGGATGGAAGAAAACAAGACATTTCTATTTTTATGCATGTTAAATAACTATGTGTAGCTGGTTGAGGGTTTTAGTGGCAGGATGTTGTTGTTGTAGTTTGTTGCGCTACCAAACAGTGTTAAAGTACCTGTCGTCCTGCAGCGGCGGAGCCCTGCGACATGCTGCCGGGGCTGTTGGAGTATTTGTTCTTCTGCAGGTCCATGAGGGCGTCCCGCTGCCGCTCGATGTCGGCCTTGTGGATGCTGTTCAGCGCCTCCAAGCTCTTGGCGGCCACCGAGTTGTGCCGGCGGTCCAGCGAGGACGACGTGAAGCCGCCGTTGGTGCTGTCGGGGAACCGCCGGGCCCCGCGGCCGCCGCCGGCAGCCAGCGTGTGGTAATCCCGCGGGAACTCGGCATCACCGGCAGAGATCATGGGACCCTTTCTCTTCTCTCGACCTGTCGGAGAGGATTTAAAAACAACACAGATGGAAAATCAGACCAGTGTAGACACTTCTGGTGACGTATGAAGGTAAAATAACGTGAATTATCCTCTGGAGGACGCAAGAACACAAGAAAATAATCCAGAATTCTGTTTTTTTAAGAGTAGTTTTTTAAAGGAACTGTTCCTTTTATAATCTTATTATTACTGAACAGCACAGAGAACAGTCAGTTTGCAAGAGCAACTTTAACTAATATAGAGCAACTTTAACTAATATAGAGCAACTTTAACCCATTTCTGAGCAACTTTATCTCCTTTCTGAGCAACTTTAACTAAGATAGAGCAACTTTAACCAATATAGAGCAACTTTAACCAATATAGAGCAACGTTAACCAATATAGGGCAACGTTAACCAATATAGAGCAACGTTAACCAATATAGAGCAACGTTAACCAATATAGAGCAACTTTAACTAATATAGAGCAACTTTAACTAATATAGAGCAACTTTAACTCATATAGAGCAACTTTAACTCATTTCTGAGCAACTTTAACCAATATAGAGCAACTTTAACTAATATAGAGCAACTTTAACTCCTTTAGAGCAATTTTAACTAATATAGAGCAACTTTAACTAATATAGAGCAACTTTAACTAATATAGTGCAACTTTAACTAATAGAGCAACTTTAACTCATTTCTGAGCAACTTTAACTAATATAGAGCACCTTTAACCAATATAGAGCAACTTTAAGTAAGATAGAGCAACTTTAATCTAATTTTGAGCAACTTTAAAATAGAGCACATTTAACTTACTGAGAGCAACTTTAATATAGAGCAACTTTTATCAATATAGAGCAACTTTAACTAATATAGAGCAACTTCAATTATTGTACACTAATGTTCAAATGTTTGGGGTCACTTAGAAATATCCTTATTTTTGAAACAGAAGCAGTTTTTTTCAATGAAGATAACATTAAATGAATGATAAATGTAGACATTGTTAATGTGGTAAATGACTGTTCTAGCTGGAAACGGCTGAGTTTTAATGGAATATCTCCATAGGGGTACAGAGGAACATTTCCAGCAACCATCACTCCTTTGTTCTAATGCTACATTGTGTTAGCTGATGGTGTTGAAACTGATGATTAGAAAACCCTTGTACAGTTATGTTAACGCATGAATAAAAATGTGAGTTTTCATGGAAAACATGAAATTGACAAAGAGCTGATTTTACTTTGTTGTGCTTCATTCCTGCTAATGATCAAACCCTTACATCAAACTAAGGCTGATCTTTATTCACAGAGCGTCTCCTAGAAGCAGATCTAAATAAAACCGATGGATCTGTGCAGCACAGCGGCAGGACGTCTGCCCAAAAATGAAAGCCAAAACATCTCAATCACTCCCCAGTGGGTTTCTGTTAGTTTGATTTTAAATTTTCTGTGAGCATAGATGCATTTTGCACATCAATATTGCAGATGATCATGATCATTTAATGGCGGAAAGCCAAAGTAATGGTCAAGAGGAAATATGATTGATGTTTTTCTGTATTTTCTGGTATTAAAAGGCACAAATGACTACGGGAGGAATTGAGATTAATCGACAGTAAATGTAAATGTTAGCTGCAGTCTAATATCTGGGAAATAGTTCCTGTTTTCAGATGCTGGGCTGCAAGATTTTTTAGATAACTTTCACAAAAATATATCATCTGGTGGTTCAATTTCACAGCAAAGAAAAGAAGAACAGCTGCCTGAAAGGTGGGAAATCAATCAGAAACATGAAAATATGTAGAGCAATGACATGAAGTAAACACAGATTACAGTCAAAGAGCAGAAGAACAGAGATTTAAAAAGAAAATAGAATAAAAATAGAATTAAACAGGGTTGAATATTTAGGCCATCTTGAGATTAGATTATTTCAAAAGTCAAAAAAGGGTAGTTGTAGTTCAAATTTCTTGTCTAAAAACAAAACAAACACTATCAGGAGACAGTTAAACAGCAGTCTATGGATCGATAAGTTGTTTTGTCTATAAAATGTAAGAAAATGGTAAAAAAAAATGTCGTTTCCCAAAACCCAAGATGATGTCCTCAAATGTCTTGTTTTGTCCACAAACCAAAGATTTTCAGTTTACCGTCTTCGAAATCACAAAATATTCACATTTAACAAGCTGGAATCAGAACAATTTGGTTGGAAAGAACCACTACAAGTGTTCTGAAAAAGGTCAAAGTTGTAGTTATAAATTCTTCCCTAAAAAATAAACAAACACTAGAATCTAGACAGCAGAAACTCCACTGAGGCCGACAGTCCACTCTTGTAAAATAAGTTTTAATGAAAATCTGTTGAGTAGTTTTTGTGTAATCCTGCTGACAAACAGTAATAAAGACAGAACCTCCTCGGTGGAGACGATACCTGAAAGATAGAATTAATAAGATCTCTCCAGCTGGAGGGCTCACCAGCAGCTGTCAGTGTTTAGCGATGCAGAATATGAAGTGTGTGAAAACTATTTAAGATAACTTTCAGACAGATTAAAAATCTGTGCTGGTTCAATTTCATCTCTATGCATGAAAAGTGGGAACTCAATCTGCAAACACCACAACTTTTTATTTATTTTTAAAGAAAGAAGGTTAAATATTGGCTTAGTTAGAATAAATTTTTGCTTTGGAGAAGACGGGAAACGGATCTGCATGAAAAACATTAAAAACATTAAAATATGTTCAGCAATTATATTAAGTAAAGCTGTTTTACAGTCAGCAGGCAGAAGTATGAATAACCAGATAAAAAATGGAGAAAACCCTGAGATGCCGTTTGGGTTTCTTGAAATCTAGGAAGCAGCTGTGCAAAGAAAGTTCTCATTTAATTTCGAAAAACTAAAAAGAAAGAAACCGAGAAGGAAAAATGGGAAATTACAAATCTGTAACACAAACAATAACATCGTTGGTATCATGAGTTTTTCAGTTCTACCAGGAAATACCACAATTTAATTGATTTCTTGTTTTTGTTTTAACAAAGAAAGTCCAATGTTGGCCTTTAATTCTAGTTCTAATTTTGTCTCTAGAAACTAAACAAAACCCAGAAGGGAAGATGAGAAATCAATCACATTTGTTTAGTAGTGATATGAAGTAAAAAATTATTGATAGTCAACATGCAAAATAATGGATGGAGAGACAAAAAATGGAGAAAAACCAGAGGTGTCTTTGGGGGTTCTTGACATCTAGAGAGCAGCCCTACAAAGAAAGTTATAGTTTTTTTCTCTAAGAACTAAAAGAAATATGTTGAGCGATGGATAAAGTAAACCTGTTTTTTTGCCACCAGGCAAAATGATGAAAAACCACATAAAAACAATGTAGAAAAACCATCGCCTTTTTCAATTCCTTGACATGTAGTAAGCAGCCCTACAAGGAACCTCTACCATTTTTATATTTTTCAAGGAAAGAAGATTGAATATTGGCTTAGTTATAATTTATTCTAGTAATAATTCAATGGATAAATCCTAGAAGGCTGTTTCTGTAGCGCTTTTCTCTACATGAAAGTAAAACCGTGCATCCAGCCAATGACAATTTGGCTGGACAAATGGTTGGACCAACAAATCAATCTGGAAATAGTAAAAACCAAAGTTAGATTTGGGTTTCTTGACATTTAGGGAGCAGCTCTACAAAGAACCATCTTCATTGTTCATTCTTCTTTTGAAAAAGGTCCAAAATCTAGTTATTTTTCTTCTCCAAAAGCTACACAAAAATTTGAAGAATATGTTGAGTGATGAATAAAGTAAACCTGGTTTATAGTCACCAGACAAAATAATGGACTACCAGATACATATAGAGAAAAAACATTGCCGTTTTGGATTTCTTGACATCTAGTAAGCAGCTCTACAAGGAAACACTACAATTTGTATTTATCATCAAGATGGTCAAATATTGGCCTAGTTATAATTAATTCCAGTGATAATTTCTTCTCTGGATCAAAACAAAACCAGAACGGAAACGGGGAACATTAAAATTTAAACCTGGTTTATAGTCAACAGGCAGAAGTATAAAAAAACTAGACAAAAAATGGTGGAAAACCAGAGTTGCCTCTTGGGTTTTTTGGAATCTGGGGAGAAGCTGTGGAAAGAAAACTATATTTTCTTCTAAAATTAAAAGAAATATGTTGAGTGATGATATAAAGTAAATTTGGTTCATAATCACAAAGCAAAATTATGGAAAACCAGATTGAGATTGGATTAATTGACACTTACAGAGCAGCTTTACAAGGAAATGCTACAATTGTTATGTTTTTTTTAAGAGAATAACGTCAAATATTGGCTTAGTTACAAATAATTCTAGTAATAATTTCTTCTCTAGAAACAAAAACTAAACCAGAAGGGAAAATGGAAAATCAATCTGTACCAGATATAATAATAATTTAATATTAATTAAACTTGGTTTATAGTCAACAGGCAGAAGTTAGAGTAATCAGAGAAAAAAACTGAGAAAAACAGAGTTGCCTTTTGGGTTTTTCGACGAGGGAGCAGCTGTACAAAGTTAGTTATAATTTCTTCTCAAAAAACAAAACAAATCTGCAACACAAACAATAACATAGATTATAGTCTACAGGCAAAATAATGAATAACCAGATGAAAAATGGAGAAAAAACATTGGCTTGTGGCTTTCAGCTCTACCAGGAAACACCACAATTTGATCTTTTATTTTTTTTTTCTTTCATTTTTACAAAGAAGGCCAAAAGTTGGCTTTTAATTCTAGTCATAATTTTGTCTCTAGAAACTAAACAAAAGAAGAACAAGAAGAAAAGTGAAACCATAGATCTGCATCAGAAACAGCAGTGGTATAAAGTAAACCTGTCAGATGTGTTGAGCAGCTTTAAGCTGTCCGTCGGTCGCTGCTAATATCTGAACTGAATAAACGAACTGCAGTTAATGGTCGGACCTCCAGGCCTGACAGCTGAGCAGCAGCTAATGTGAGAACCGACAACATCCACGAACCAAATCTGTCCTTGAGCGAAACCTGCACAGTCTACTAACAACAAACACTGTTCCCTCTGTTTCATTCTGCACACACACTTTCAACAACACAACAACACAAACACACCTCTGGTGATACACCCCAGTGAAAACACTAGAACATCTGTCTGCTGTCCGGGGAAGCCGGAGGCGACAATAAACTGTTGCTGCTTCGTACGTCAGCAGACTCCAGGGTCAGAATCAGTCGGGGGAAAGCGACAGAACTGGAAATGATGAAAGTCCTGCTTAAGGAGTTTAGTGCCCCCTAGTGACCACAGACACACAAAGCACTGTTGCTGGGGGTGTATGTTTGGGTTTATTTGTTTTGTACAAGATAAAAAAAGAAGAAAAAAGACGGGAAAAAACTTATTCTAACATGATACCTGCTGTAAATAACACAAAAAAATCACCTCACTGTGTCAAAGAGTTTCTGTTGTAGAGGTTATGACAAAAAACCATTAAAAACTACATGTTATGTAGAATATTCACATTTGGATAAACTGACTCCTGCTTGTGAGATATTAAATAAGAGGATCATTATTAGTTATCAGGAGGAATAATCATATTTTAAGCTGAATTTGCACAAATAACAGTAATAAAGTGGTTGCAAATGAACTAAATGTTGTAACTGCCGACATTTAAAGTGGTAGAATGTGATGGAGGGTTGTAGTAAATGTATTTGTCCTTACTGTGTAATGATATTTGTAGTTTTACCAACAGATTTAGCGCCTTTCGCCAGTTCCTTTTCCTTTTATGCTTGTTGGATAATAGTCTGAAGCTACAACTAACCATTATTTAAATTTTCAATTTATCCGACTATCTTCTTGATCAATTGATGTTAAAAAAAATTCCAATCAATGCTTCCAAAAGCCCAAAATGACGTCCTGAAATGTCCTGTTTGGTCCCCAACCCAAAAATATCCAGTTCATTGCAATAAAGGAGAAAAGAAAGCAGAAATTATTCACATTTAACAAGACCTGTCCTTAAATAACGAATATAAGACAGTTAACTGTTTAAAAAGCAGGGAATTTGTCTACGGTCTGCAACTAATAGATAGAAAAGATGCTTCTTTATTAATTGTTGTGACTTCAATCTATCTGACAAAAGTGAAAAAAATTTGACGTCCTTCAGCCAGTTGACCAACAGTTGAATAACTTAAGTTTACCTTCAAGTATAAAAAAAAAAAAAAAAAAAAAAAAAAAAAGCTTTGAATCCTCACATTTGGGCAGATGTTTGGTATTTTGGTTGGATGTTTGGTAAAATTATTAGCTGTGAAATCTTTGTCCAACATCTGTCTTTCAGATTTTAACAGTTTAATTCAGCATGGAGGTTGTACCACTTTTTTAGCATTCTTTACTAACATTAAACAACAGAGAACCAACTAGCAACAGCACTATGCAGTGCATTTCCATCCCTTAGTATCCTTGTCAGTTCAGTAAACGTTGAATAAGTTAAACCTAACAGTCTCCTTTCGGTTAAACCAAGTCAAAATTTTTAAAAAGTCGGGGTGTTCACAAGTAATCTGCTCTTCCTGCCAGCAAAATAATGGACTAATCCTGGGAAACTAAAAAGAAATATGTCGAACAATGATATATTTATAGTCAACATGCAAAGTAATTTGTCTACCAGATAAAAAATGGGAAAAAACCATTGCCTTTTTGGATTTCTTGACATCTAGTAAGCAGCCCTGAAAGGAACCGCTACAATTTTAATTCATCCTATAAAAAGAAGGTCAAATCTTGGCTTTCATATAATTAATTCCAGTTATAATTTAATGGATTAATCCCAAAAGGCTGTTTTTGTAGTACTTCTCTCTTTAGGAAAGTCATAGTATTTGACAATAATGGAGGACCAGACAGAAAAATGTGGAAAAAACCTGGGTTGCCTTTTGGATTTCTTGACATCTGGGGATCAGCCCTACAAGACACCAACACAATTTTGTCTTTTAAAAGAAGGTCAAATGTTTTCTAGTTCTATTTTTTTTAATAAAAATTCTATTCAATTTCATTGACTTATTACCAATTTCAAACTGATGTAACTGATACCAAAATGCTTCTTCACCTTGAGGTTAGGACTTCAAGGCAAGAATTCTAGTTAGAACTTCTTCTCTAGAAACTAAACAAAAAGCAGAAGAAGGAAAGGGAAATCAATCTGCATCACAAACATTAAAAGTGGTTTAGCAATGGCATAAAGGAAAAAAATATTGATATCCAACCAGGAGGTAAGCTGCCTAGAACGTATACTTGGGACTCTTTTATTTATTATCAAGCCAATGGTTTATACAACCATTGGCTTGGTTATAATTAATTCTAGTATTAATAATTCTAGAAGGCTGTTCTTGTCACGTTTTTCTCTACATGAAAGTAAAACCATTCGTCCAACCAAACTGTCATTGGTTGGAAAGAATATCGACCAACAAATGCATCTTGAAATGGTAAAAAAGCATTTGGGTTTCTTCACATTTAGGAAGCCTCCGTACAAGAAATCGCCACAATCTTTCCAAAAAGGCCAAAATTCGACTAATAATTTCTTCTTTAGTGGCTAAAGAGGACAATTAGAAAGCACAGATCTCCACTGAGACCAACTATTCACTCTTCTATGATAAGTTTAATAAAAAATCAGCTCAGTAGTTTTTGTGTAATCATGTCGACAAACAACCAAACAGCAATAAAACACAACCTCCTTGGTAGAAGTGACACCTGAAAAACATGACTAATACGATCTCTCCTCCAGCTGCCAGTGTTTCCTGGTGTGGAATACCAGGAATACAAAGTCTAGAATCTACATAAAACATTCTGACCCACTGATGATGAGTCAAATATTCACTTTCAATCTGTTATCTGCTGCATTTTCAAACTACACGGGGTGGGAAACTTTCCGGCCGATTTCCTTCAGCCGAAGAGGAGGTGATGTATGGAGATAAACGGACTCACAAGTGCAGGTTGTTTACGACAAACAAACTGTAAACTACATGACCTGTGGTGTTCCCTCTGCACGGTATCGATCTGCTCCGTGAGGCGGGAATCACCGGAGCGAGACCTTTACCTTCATTAGCAGCCGAGAAACTGTCATACAGCCACAGACGGTATATAGGCTAAAGGTAAAGATCTCGCAACAAAAGCTCCCTCATGAACGTTTCCATGGTGTGGGATGAGTAGTATGTATACTCGTGAATCTTTTTCTTGCCCATCTGTGGATTCAGCCTGACAACAGCAATATTTGTGGCTGTAAAACCTAAAAAACAAAAAAAAACAACACAGTTGGTCACAGATGTAAGTCGTGTGATTGGAGCGTAGCAACAAGCCGGAGTGTTTCCATGGTGGGAAATAAAACAGCAGCAGAGGAGGGAACAACCAGACGAGAGCTTGTCACTGTAATTTATGCAAAGCCTCGAGCACACCCTTACAACCCATGTGCACAAAAACAGTATATATATGTACAAATGTGGGTGTGGAGGGGTAGAAGTGTGAATGTGGGGCAAACAGAAGCTATATTTTACCACATGGAGGCCTGCCGGTCAGCACTCACACCTCCTGGAATTCACTGTACTCCTTAAATCAACACTGATGATGCAACTACATCCGTCCTACATTTGAACGCCGTTAATCAGGGCAACGGTTCACTGGAATGTGAGTTTGACATTTACAGAATCACTACTGGGAGCTGCCCAATGAAACCAGTCTCCAGCTCAGTGGTAGATTTTAGTATTTTAACCCCTTTTCAGCAGCGATATTCACATTTGGATCAATCATTAAATTTCTGCTCGACCATGTCTGAATTGCCATTGCAGCATAAAATGTAGATATTTATAAAGATATCTGTGAAATTTTCACTTCGTATATCAAATTTTTTCTGCCTGTTAACCCACTTTCAGCATGTTTTTTTTGCACATTACAATTTGAGGCTGTTTGAACAACAATATCTGAGAAACATATTAAAGATAAAAACCTGAAATGCTCATTGATTCAGAAAATATTCACAAAGAAGCTGCAATCAGACAATTTAGACTAACAGATATCTAATAGTTGGCAATAAATGTAAGTTTACAACTAACTGATAAACTGTTGCAGCTCTATTCATCACAAAATATTCTAAAGATTTTTTTTCAGCTAACTATTGTGCTTTAATCTGTCTGAAAATAATGAAAAATATAAATTCCAATGTCTCTCAGCCCAACAAGACAGCTTCAAACGTCTTGTTCTACGAAACCAATAGCCAAAAAGTCAAAAATATTCAGTTTACTGTCATGTAAAGCAGCAAATGTTCTGGATTTTTTTAAAAGACCAGCTAACTGTTGAAGCTTTACAGCATTTATGAAGGGAGAGTATGACACTGAAACAAGGTTTTGGCTAAAAAAAAAAACTCAAGGTAATCAATAAAGTAAACCTTAAAGTGATGGCGAATGTTGTTTTTGTTGTTGGTTATGGCTCCTCAGTCTCTTCATTTGTGTTCAAAATGAGTTCTCAAAAGTCCCTTTTTGTCCACATCCCAAAGATATTCAGTTTGTTGTCATAGAGAAGGAAAGAAAGCAGAAAATATTCACATTTATGAAGCTGGAATCTGAGAATTTAAACCTTTATTTAAAAAAATTACTCAAAGTAATTAATCTATTATTAAAATCAGCTGGTGAATAATTCAATAGTTGATCATCAGATCAAATAATACTCTCTTTGTAGCTATTAACTGAACTTAATTCACGAGCAAGGTAATATTTTAACGCTATCTGTGTTTTGTTTCAACTCTGAAGGTTCCTCTGAGGTCCTTTGGCTCATTTTTATTTCTTTAACTCCAGTATAAAGATGCAAAAATAAACAAAACATTGCTACCTTCCTCTGACTAGAGTTTTAAATGGCTGACCTTTGCTGTGTTTTTAGAACATCTGTCAACCCGCTGACATTTTCCATTTCTGTTTTTCTTGCATATCGATTTCTGGTGAATTCTCTGTTCTCTGCCCTTTGGTATCTCATCTGATCTGTTTTGTATGTTAAACCAGACACGTAAAAACCCAGAGCAGCGTCTATTACTTAAAGCAGCCGTGTGAAACAGCAGCTGCGGCTCTATTTTTTACCTCCACCGTGTCATTACGGCTCCTGGTGGTAGTTAATGTGCTGCCACCTCTTTCCAGCTCGCTGCTGGCTACACCTCTGTTATTACGGCTCTACTGCAGCCACCAGTCCGGCTGATAAATTACCCTTTAATTGTCTTGCTTTACTTATATTGTTGGATCTTTAAAGTCGCTGCTGTCGCCATGAGGAACATGTCATATTTCAACCTCATTCGCATCAATACAGGCACAAAACAAAACCCACAAAGTCTAATTCTACCACATTTATCAGCGGCTACATTCATTCAGAAACTCTGGCTCAATTTCCTTGACCTCATCCGACCAAGAAGGCCATTTCAATGCAGCACATATGCATCAAGTTTAGCTTCAATCGCTGGTTTTAGATGTTAATAATTCAAACACACTAAATAAAAACGTTTCTGACACTCCTTGAACTAAACATGCGAGGGTCATATCTGTCCAAATTGAAGCCTAAATTCATAATATTTTATCAAAACCACTTGACTGTACCTGTGTCATTTAAAAATTCACCAAAAATAACTAAAAACTGCAAGAATTGTCAGATTTTCAATGTTCCAAAGAAAATAATCATGGGTTTTATTGGTTTCATTGACAAAAACAACCAAAACTAAGCTAAATATTGTGATATTTCATCAAAATCACTTTATTCTACATAAAATTACAGCAAAATATCTGTAAAAACAGCAAGAATTGTTGGATTTTCAACATTCCAAAGAAACTAATCATGGGTTTTGCTGTTTTCATTGGTTAAAAAAATAAAAAATCTGAGCTTAATATTGGGATATTTCATCAAAATCACTTTTTTTTTCTACATAGAACTTCAACCAAAATGACTGTAAAAACAGCAAGTCATTGGATTGTCAACTTTCCAATGGAACTAATCATGGATTTTGTTGGTCTCACTGGTAAAAACAACCAAATCTAAGCTAAATATTGGGATATTTAATCAAAATCACTTTATTCTACACATAATTTCAACAAAAATAACTTTAAAAACAGCAAGAACTGTTGGATTTTCAACATTGCAAAGACAGTTGTCATGAGTTTCGTTGGTTTCATTGGTAAAAACAACAAAATATGATCTTAATATTGGGATGTTTCATTAAAATCACTTTATTCTACATTTTTAATTTTTAAAAGTCACCAAAAATAAACCACCAGACTCTGCAAAAACGACCAGAGGAGCCTAAAAAAAACCCATCATTCATCATAGCAATGAACTACAAAAAAAACCCATCAAGAATCACTGGATATTCAACTTTCCAACTGAACTAGTCATGTTATTTTACTTTTTGATTGGCAAAAATAACTAAATTTAAGCTAAATATTGTGATATTTTATTAAGATGCTTTAATTCTACAGGTCTCATTTAATTATTCACCAAAAAGAAAAAAAAGGACCAGAAAAGTCTAAAAAATATCACTATTCATCATAGCAGAAAACTGTAATAACATCAAGAATCGTTGGATTGGATCGATTATTTTTGGTATCATTGGCAAAAATGACCAAATCAAAGCTAAATGTTGGGATATTTCATCAAAATAACTTCATTCAAAAGTCTTATTTTAACAATAAACCATCTTGGTGACACACAGAGCCCACAAAGCGTGATATGACAACATTTATGATGTTACCATGCTAAGATGGAGATTTTAATGCAATACAAACACATTAATTGCAGCTTCAATTGCTGGTTCTAGATGCTAATAATTCAAACACACTGAATAAAACTGCGTCCCGCTCACACACACACAAAGCTCTCGTTCTGGCGTCTCCACATGATGTATTTGTCGGAGTTCATTATAGTTGAGGGAAAACCGAGTGAGTGATGGTCGAGGTGCCACCGATGCCATATTTCAACGGTCCAGGAAGCATTCCAAAAGGCTGCTCAAGGCCTCGTCCAAACATTTCTCATTACAAGGCTGCAAGTGTGAGTCGGTAACACAACCTTGGCCGCGGCTGGCCGGGGTCTGACAGCGGCTATTTGTTAGTTTTATGGTTTCATCGGGCTGCAGTCTAATCATTTGTACACGTCTGGGCTTCGCTCAAATTCACGGTGAATTATTTTCTCCCCGACGTTTGATTTGGACACTGAGGTTTGGAGGGCAGCGTCCTGAAAAACAACTGTACATGAGATTAAACAGCTCCGTCTATAGGGGGTCTCTGCATTAACCATGAGATGACAGCTGCAGTCCAATGCTACAATATGCTGTGCATGCATCTACTGCCGGGCTACAACCGCTAAAACGTGACATAAATAATTAATATAGCACATGTAGTCAACAAACAGACAAGTTATCACGTGAGGATTTGCTGCTCTCTTGTACTTCACTGCCAACTGAATATCGCTAGAATGTAAAAATGCAACGTGGAACACTGGGAACATGTGTTATAGACTAATAATCGATCAACTAATCCAAAAGAAATCGCTGATCACCTGATAATGTAAATACTTGTTAGCTAAAGCCTGTGTCACCTATTAAAGCAACAGTTTGTGATGCATTCAAAGAGCATTTTGTGGAAAAACTCTTTACACAAAAACAGAAAAAGAAAAATCACTTTTCATCATAGCAAAAAACTGTAAAAACAGCAAGAATCTTTGGATTGGATAGGATATTTTTGGTTTCATTGGCAAAAACAACCAAATCTAAGCTTCATAAGTTTCCCACCAACGCTCAACAAAGTGCAGATTGTTTTGTTAGGGTGACTTTGAATGGAGCCCTAAAACGAGCAAATTAGGTTGTTTTAACTTTCAAAATCTAGCTTTCTGTTCCTATAATCCCACACAGTCTTGCTTTTATTAATGAATTATCTTGTAATTTGGTAGTAAAACATGTTACTAGAGTTAAGGGTCAGTCCCAATAGCACAAATATGGCAGAAAACTCATTTATTTGCAATAGAAGAACAGCAGAAATGTTAGCAAAGGTTCTGGTAGTGTGGACATTGGTTCACTGCACAGGTCACATTATGTAATTTATCAATTCTAAACCTGTGTTTTCCTGCTATGACAAGTCAAAGTGTTTGTCATGGATAAGGTCTAACCGCTATCAGTAGATTATTTTGCAGGGTCAAAGGAAATCTGTATGGATTTTTGCACAGAGTTGAACTGTGGCCCCAAACCTTGCCTTGTTGACCGAGATCACGATCTGTTGACTCTGCTGATCTCTGAGCGAACAGAGAGAATATAAAACATATGAAGCTTTTGTAGCCTTTTAACTGTACTACACCATGCACCTACAATTTCATTTAGCTTTTATCCAAAACGACGAACATCAGAGAGTAGAAACAACACAAGCAAGGATCTAAAATCAGAAAAAAACAACCTGGATAAGAGCTGCAAAACATCCTTATTTAACCCACTGAATACCAAAACCTCCCAGCGCGTTTGAAAAGCATGGGTTCTATTTAAAAAAAAGTTATTAAAAACAAATAACAAATGAGCAGAAATAAGCCATTTATCACAGCCTGAAACTGTAACAACTGACAGTCCTCGAACTTCATTCTACGTCTCATTTAAAAATATCACTTTCAGATTCTGCAAAGGATCAGAAAAGTCTAAGAAAAATCCCTATTTAGTACAGCAAGAAACAGCAAAAACTGAAAACAAGTAAGAATTGTGGGATTTTTAAGTGTCCAGTGGAACTAATAGTGTGATTTTCAGTTTCGTCTGCAAAAACAAAAACAAATCTAAGCTAAAAATTGGAATGTTTCACCAAAATCCCAATATTCTTCATGTTATATTTTTAAAAAATACTTAAAGAATTTGTAGTAAGCAGAATTTTTAAAAGCAAAAAATTCTGAGTTTTCAGGCAGCGTTTCCTCAGAGCAGACAGGAGAGGCGAGGAGAGATGAAAATGTGACAACATTAGACCAAATTCTTCACGAACAATCTCCTACCATCATTAAAAAAGTAAAATTTTTGAACTTTGACAGTTCCTTTGTTTAGCAGACATGTGCCTGACAGACTCCGTATGTTTCAGAGTCACATCACTGGTGGATGTGGGAGGCATGCTTTCTTGTCAAGTATAGATAAATCAGAGTAAAGACAGAAAGAATAATGAGATTTTCAACCTTCTGACAGTCTGTTAACATATCACCTGTGATTCCATCAGCAAAAAATAACCAAATCTAAGCTTGAAATTGTGTATTACATGAAAATCACTGTATTCTAGATGTCTCGTAAAATAAACACCAAGTATGCTCCAGATTTTGTAAGAAACGAAAAATTTTACACTCCTCGGTGCAGCTGTGAAATCATTTTTCAGTCAGCTGTGACCAATAGTCACGTGACAAAAATTCAGAAATCATTTGGCTGAACTGCAGATAGTGTTTAGACAAAGCAGAGAGGAGATGACAGGAGAGACAGAGGAAAATTAAACCTGTTGGATCAATAAAATAAATGCAGCATGGCTCAGAAGCAGTGAACAGAGGAGCAAGTAGTTAGAAGATACATTGAGCATGGTGAAACATCTTTCTACTGATGATGGGCGGAGTTTGGAGCAGCGATAAAAAAAGACAAAAATAGCAAAATATCTAAAGTATGTAGACCCACAGTCTTGATAAACATCTGAAAAATCAGTTTTATCAGTTTGTGTAAAGTAAATTATTAGGGATATTCATCAATTTTTGGCTGTTCTGCAGTAAAAAATGTGACAAAAACGCCTAGAAAAAGCTCAGAATTCAGAGGATTAATCAACGTACAGAGTTATATTTCGTGGTTTAAAGGATATTTTCTTGTCTACACATAGAAGCAGCTATGTGAATTTTGAAATTTGAGTTTGTAGCTGTGATTAAAAGATAAAAATGATAAACACCTGTGGGCACAAACGTTGTACATGTTGATTCCAGGATCAATTTCTGTAAAACTAAATTTTTGAATTGATGTGCAATCGTGTTAGAAATGTCTTGTTTATGTGATGTTCTGAAAAATGTAAATAGTAAAATATTTATATCATGCAGAGCCACTAGTTTTCCACTATTGACACCTATGGACACTTGGAAAAATGTTTTACATGTTGAATCCAGGTTTTATCAAATAAATATTGAAAGAAATTTAACTTACTTCACTCTTTTTTATGATTTATGGCTTTAGCATTTTACTAAACTGCACAGAAACACGTCTGAGTTCTCTCTACTTCTAATCATGTTTTTTTTTCTGCTTCCATAGAGGTGCAGGAGTATATATTCCATTAAAAATGAGCCCATAGTGAATAAAAATGTGGAAAAATCATCCATAAACCTCTAGGAGCTGAGAGGGTTAAAACAACAGGTGTGCAACATTCACACCTGGTTTGCCTCTTAATGTAATTCAGATTTTCCTTTGATGAATAATGACTAATATTTTTTTTTCTTTGACCAACTGTCTCTTATTTCTTTGCTGCCTCCTCTCCACTGACTCATTCATTTTTACATAATTTCAATCACAGTCCAAGTGACAGGATGTGGAGAGACGCTACCGGCTTCTAACCCTCCATCATAAATTCTCTATTCATCAGAGGCCGTTAATTACACAAGGAAGACACTGGAGCAGGAAAGAGTGCAAGAAAAGTTTAAAAAGAAGAAGAAACTGACAGCCGAGTTACTAATGAAGCTTTTCTCATTGAAATGTTTTTCTGTTTGTGCTGTCATGCATTATTATCATGCACCGAACGTGTGTCCCACAACATGTTAGCATAACCTTTTTAGCTGGTAGAAGAAGAAAACAGTTAATCACATGAAACGCTGGAATTAACATCATCAAACAGTTTTCCTAAAGAATGGGCAGAGCAAAGCTATGTCCTCTATTCTATTTCTAATATTTTCATAACATCGTCAGCCTTGATTGAGTGTCTCACTCTACCTCATATTATCAGGATCAGACTAATTCTTTTGACTGTTTTCCATCAGTCAGTTTGTCCTCTTGGTCAGCAGTAACAGCTAGCTAAATATCTAGCTTCTACTGCTGAGAAAAAGCTAACAACAGCATGGATTAGCAACCTTGTTACTGTCATTAGAGTAGGGTTAGCAAACAACTAATAAAACATGGAATGAAAATGTTGACATCGATCAAGGCTTTGATAGTTTATCACCTATTATTGATCAATATGGAGCAGAAAATTGTACAGGTGTTCCTCAACTTACGTTGGAGTTCCGTTCCTATGGATCAACGTAAGTTGATTATTGTCGTAAGTTGGAACTCATCCGAAAATGTAAATAAAGCTGCTACGTGCATCACGATATCGATCAGTTCTTTGGAAAAGCCAAGAATACCAACGACTTTCATGCATGTATGAATCACTTTACAAGAAGATACCAGAATATGTTGCACTGTTTTTACAACTTGAGCGTTTTATTATATCTAATTTCACTTCCATGGAGACGGCTTTCGTTTTCTTTGAAGCATCAGAAGAGTCTGACTTAATGAAGGGCAAAAAGTTAGGGAACGTAGCACAATCCAAGGTGGCGTACAACTGGAGAATGTAAACAAAGCCGTCTTATAGCGGCGCATGACGACGTATTCGTCTGCTCCACTCACCAACTAGTTCCATGTAACCAGTTCCAACATAACAACGAAACGAACGCTGTAGATGGAGGAAGTCATAAACCGAGGACCCTCTGTTTAGAGGTCTCTACACACTGTGCGATTTTCGGCCGTCCCAGACGAAAGAAAATAATCGTGAGAGAATCGTGGCGATATCTTTGGTCTTGGCTGTAAATCGGTGGTCCTACATCACACAGTGAGACAGGTTCAACAGCAGCTGCCATGGTCTTGCAACCAAAGACAAGCTGCGATAAATTTCTTGCAGTGTCAGAAATTTGGGGTGATTGTCTCACAGTGTGACTGTGACCTATGACAACTAACTAACCAATAGAAATGCAGGATGAAATGACGTACTGATCAGCACGACACTGGCGCTAAACCCAAATAGATCATTTGCTGCGACAATGGCAAACGCATCAAAACAAGTATGTAGGATTTAAACAAAGACAGCCTAGTAGATTTGTGGCAGCAGAAGCCTTTTGACGTGTCCTCAAGCTCGTACCACAACCAGACAAAGAAGGACAAAGTATGGAAGGATATAGCGGCAGAATTGCAGCTCCCAGGTTAGTAACCTAATATTAGCGGCTAGCCAACACACACAAACACCGCTGTAAATAGGGGCCACAGCATTTAGTTTATGTTATTAAATAATGCTTATGCTTTGGTTGTTTATTTTTCATGGATGGATGGCGCATGCTTATGATGTTTTATTCTTGTGCATTCACGTCGATTCACGTACATCAGAAACTGTGATTCAGCTTACGTCTTCATCATGCAATCTGCACAGAACAAACTTCACTTCATGTCCAAAGATTAGATTCATGTCGTACAGAGTAGCAAGCTGTGAACTTATGATTGTTAAAATCGCACAGTGTGTAGAGGCCTTAAGAGAAGGTCTATTTTTCAAAAATGTTGAAGCCCAAATGTCCTCCAATTCTGGAATGATCCTTGTATTGCATATTCAGTCTTTAAGCCTTGGGTTTCTGGGGAGAACGAACTTTTGGGACACAGTGTAAACATTCAAGAGTCAGAACGTGGAAAGATGCCACCAACTGGAACCAAGTTCACTTCTTTTAACTCTCTACCATAAATTCTCTATTCATCAGAGAGCGTTAATTATGGAAGGAAGACACTGTGGCAGGAAAGAATGCAAAAAAAGCTTTAAAAAAAAAAGAAACGGCACTCCTCCATCCACGAATTATAATATACAGCTCTCCAGGGCACTTGGAAATTAAAATAAAACCCAAACAAGATCAGAACGCAAACGCCGAGCGGCTATATTTGGAACGAGGACTGCTGAATACAGAATTCATCCAAACTGGAGGATCAGAGCAAAGCAGCCGTTAAAGAGATATCTAACGTTACAATCACCCAGATCAAGAACACGCTGTCCCTTACCTCACGTTCACCTACATTTAGCTGCTGTTCTCGGCGCCGCGCAGGTTTGTAATTACGGTAATTATTAGCGGTAAAAGCCGGAGAAGCTCCCGCTGTGAGAGCACACCGTGTTGAGCATGCTTTATTCAACAACTTTAAGATTTAGACGTCTTTGACCTCCAGTTCAAGACAGCTCTCACTTCACTTCTGAGAGTGCTTCATAATTCATTTACAGCCGGAAGACTGGTGGGAAAAAAAGCCGGCTGGGTGTCTAATAATACCAGATAAAATGTCTCCCAATATTAGCTGGCTCTGCTCTCAGCTGTAAGAGCCGTAACCCTTCAATCCTGAGCCGACAGCTGCAGAGTAAACAGGCCTGAAGGACACTCGACCCTCCACATGCTGGATCTGTAGAGCCTCGGGCGACGCTGGCCGAGGCTGATCCGGCGACGAAAACAGATGTTGGGAAGCAGAGGAGGGCAGGAAAAGGCAGAGCGAGACGGGAGATTAGACAAAGAGGAAACGCTGCGACACATTTAAAGACTTTGTGTCGATGTAAAGGATCCAAATAGCTGCTTCTATGTGTAGATAGCAAGAAAATACACTTTAAACCTCAAGATAATACTCTGTATGTTGATTTAACCTCTGAACTTTGAGCTTTTTCGGGGCGTTTTTGTTCCATTTTCACTCACCGTGGCTCATTTTTCGCTGCAGAACAGCCAAGAATTGATGAATTTATCCGATAATTTATTTCACACAAACTGATAAAACAGATTTTTCAGATGTTTATCAAAACTGTGGTTCCACATACTACAGATATTTTGCTATTTTTATCTTTTCATCACTGCTAAAAACTCTGGACGTTTCACCATGCTGAATGTATCTTCCAACAACTCTTTCCTCTGTTCACTGTTCCTGAGCCAGTAAAAGTACATTATGAGCAGTCTGGGTGTCTACAACGTTGTTTCAAGCTTAGTTCTGACTTTATGTTTTCCACAGATGTTTCAGGATCACGACTTCTGACCTGTGTGATTTCTCATGTGGATTTTCAAACTAGTAGTATGGTGGAAACTTTTTCCACAGGTTCCACAAGAATACATTCATTTTATTGATTCAGTAGCTTTGGTTTTCTTCTCAGAGTCTATTGTCGTCTCTGTTTTGTGTCTTATTTGTGTAGGTGTGTCTTCATTTTGTCATTTTATGTCTCATTTTTGTCATTTTGTGTCTTGTTTTTGTCGTTTTGTGTCTCACTTTTGTCCTTTTGTGTCGCATTTTTGCTGTTTTGTCTCGTTTTTGTCGCTTTGTGTCTCATTTTTGTCGTTTTGTCTCGTTTTTATCATTGTCTCGTTTTTATCATTTTGGCTCATTTTTGTCATTGTGTCCCGTTTTTGTCGTTTTGTGTCTCGTTTTTGTAGTTTTGTGCCTCGTTTTTGTCATTTTGTGTCTCATTTTTGTCATTTTATTTCCATTTCTCTTTATTTTTATTGCACCAGTTTTTAGTCAGTCTGAACAGGTGTCGAGTCAGGTTGAACAAATTTGAGGCACTGTGGACAATTTTGAAACATTCTGAGTAAGTTTCAAGTTTCAAGTTATCTTGGATCCATTTAAGTCTTTCTGGACAGTTTTCAAGTCATTTGTCGCAAGTTTCATGTCATTTTGTTCAAGTTTGTAAAGCAATTTTTTTCAAATCTGAGGCACTGTGGACAGTTTTCCATTTATTTTGGATCCATTTAAGTCTTTCTGGATAGCTTTCAAGTCATTTTGCACAAGTTTGCAGCTTTGTGGACAACTTTTGAGGCATTTTGCACTTGTTTTTTTTCTTTTTTAATTTGTCAGACATGTAGAATTAAGTCCATTTTAATGTAAATTTGTTAAGGCATTAAAACCTTGTTAAAGTGCACAATGGTATATTTAGGTTCTCTTTCCTTCTTGTGTTGTTTCTATAAAGCTGCAGGACTTTATATTGCTGTGAAAAATTAGCCCAAAAATGTGGCTTTTGCAAAAAAAAACCACCCAAAGTTTTTCTAGATATCAGAGGGTTAAAACTTAGAATCCTTCAGTCAATAACAAAACCACACATTTCATATGATTGATGGTATATTTTTAACTGCAGCACTGATTATGATACATTCAAATTGACTGTAGTTTTTATGTGCGGTGGGCGAGGTTTCCCACGCTGAATTTGAATTGCAAAAACACACGAGGGGATCTCAAAAAAACGAAGCAGCAATTCAGTTTTGTAACTGTGTAGCTGCAGAAATCAGCCGCCGATAAAAACAACCGCTGTTCCTGTTTTTCTCCGCCAGTAAAGGCTGATTGCATTTAATCTTCAGAGATTTGTTTGTTTTGACTTCCAAATGACGACAGCTGAATCTAATGGGATCAATAAAGGTTTAAAAAAGAGAAAAGGGAATCCTCTGAAGGCCAGCGGCTCTCCGACTGTTTATCATAAACACTGCTGCTCCATGGTAACCTGATGTCGTCTCCTCAGCTCAGAAAACAACTTCATCCTCCTGCGTCGTCTACACCGGCCTCCCTTTTCTGTCTAAACTACATCAGCGCTAATTACAGCATAAATATTAAACGTGGTTAGAAAGCGGCGCCTGGAGCCAACATACATGAATCACAGGAGAGCGAGTGAGGCGTGAAGGCAGCTCGGTGTTTCGGTGAGAAACTCCTGCTCCGATGGGAACATATGACTCAAAGACGACTCATACGTGAGCTTCAGCAGCCAAATAACCTTTTTAACAACACCGGTGTTTGATACCCTCCTCCACCGTCGCAGAGGTTAACCCAGGATGAACCACACTGCAGAGGATTTACGGCTTTTTCTGCTACAAACAACAGAATGTGTTGACTTGACAGTGTTGCAGAAAGTGATTCAGAAGCAGGAAAATGCACAGATTTCTGTCCAATTAGAGAACACGATTAGTGTTGGGCATGACAGTAAATCTGAGCTTCAAAATTATATATTTCATTGTGATGAATTTATTCTAGATGTCTGACTTTAAAAAATGCCAAAAATAAAGTGGCGCAAAAAGTCGAGAAAATTGTCCAAAATGCTGCAAACTTGTGCAAAATGGCTTGAAAACTATCCAAAATGGATCCAAAATAAAGGTGAAGTTGTCCACAGTGAGTCAAATTTGCACAAAATTACTTTACAAACTTGTGTAAATGACTTGAACCTTGTGAAAAATTACTTCAAACTTGTGCAAGATAAGAAGATGATCCAAAAAGACTGAAATGAATCCAAAATAAGTCAAATATTGTCCACAGTGCCTCATATTTGTCCAAAATGACTTGACACCTGTTCATAATGACTAAAAATTGGTGTAAAATTCCTTGAAAATTGTCCACAAAGCTGCACACTTGTGCAAAATGGCTTGAAACTTATGCTAAATTATGTAAATGGATCCAAAATATGTGAAAGATTCTCCACAGTGAGTCAAAGTTGTTCAAAATTACTGTACAAACTTGTGCAAAATTCCTTGAAAACCATCCTAAAAGACTGAAATGCATCAAAAATAAGTGAAAATTATCCACAATTATTCAAATTTGTCCAAAATGATTGAAACCTGTTCAAATTGATGAAAAGCTGGTGCAAATTTCGTTGAAAATTGTCCACAAAGCTGTGCCAGCCAATTGCCCAAAACATTTGTAACAAGTAGATCCTGCTTGATGAAAAAAATACCCTTGTACTATACCATATATGTAAATACACCTGTACTATGCTATATGTATACAATACCCCTGCACTATACACCTGTACTGTACTATTTATGTACAACACACATGTACTTTAATATATATGTACAAAACACTACAGATGTCTGCCCGTGTTTCACCAGGACGGTTATTTCTGTTGCACAGCATGCTCACTTTCGCTTTTGATGCAGTAATCCGATTACTTGATTAATCACCAGAATAATCAATAGAATACTCTATTACTAAAATAATCGATAGCTGCTGCTCTAGTGGAATCATCTCGCTTTCTGTCCTTTTCAACATGGCAGGTGGTCAAAACTTGCTTTCATCAGCTGCCAAATCACCACAGAGACACATGGAGTCCATCAGAGTCTATTCATGGCTGTAAGACCGTCATCGGCACCACAATGTGTTGCATTTTTTTTAAAAACGTGCAGGAAAACCGCGGCGACTTGTAAAAGCTGTCTTCTGTGCGAGAGGCAGGTACATTTATAGCACAAATAATCCCACGTGACTCATCCGTGTGACATTTATCCTCCATGGATGCCACTACACGGTCAGCAAACATTGACATTTATCACACATTAGCCTCGACGCTCGCTGTTCTCTCTTTTTTTTGGGTGTCGTCTCCCAGGATCTGAGCCAAGCGGGTCACGGAAGAAACCACTCTGCAGATTTCTGAACATCACAGGGAGCAGATCTTAAATTTGATGATCCGTCTTCAAAGAGAATGATAATTTAGAGGGTGGATAAAGAGAAAAAGAAGCAGCAGCAGCAGCGGGGACAGCTGAGGCTCAATCATCTTCCCTCTCTGATCCTCTAACTCAGAGGTGTCAAATATGCGGCCCGCGGACCAAAATCGGTCCTCCAGAGGGTAAATTGTAAATTTATAAAACTATAAAATTAAAATAATTTCTCGACAATGAGAAGTTGGTTTGATCACAAAGTAAGATACTAGATTGCTCATTGTTCTATTGTGCCTCGTTTCTGTAATATTTTGTCTTGGTTTTTTTGGCTTGTTTTTGTCTGACTTTTGTCATTTGTCTCATGTTTTTGTCGCTTTGTATCTCGTTTTTGCTGTTTTGTGTCTTTTTTTCTCACTTGTGTCGTTTGTCCATTTTTTTGTACTATTTTGTCTTGTTTGGGGTTTTCTGTCTTGTTTTTTGACTGTCATTTGTCTCATGTTTTTTTGTCGTATTTTTGTCATTTTGTATTTTATTAGTTTTTGTCTCTAATTTTGGTGGTTTCGTGTCTTTATTGTTGCTTTGTGTCTCATTTTTGTAATATTTTGTCTCGTTTTTACCGTTTTGCCTTTTTTTTGTCTGACTTTTGTTTTGATCATAAAGTAAAATACTATATCGTTCAATTCCAGATAGCTGTGACTAAATGTTTTGTTCCTTTGTAGACACTCTTTGATCTGCAAGTTGTAATGTGTAAATGATAAACTGAGGCATAATGTTGTTGAAATTTAATGTATTTTTCTGAAGAAGTTTCAGGTTGTTCATAACGTTTTGTAAAAAGATAATTCCTTAAATGTGAAGATTTTGACAATGTAATTTTTTGCACTAAAACAAAGGGTAATACTTGGACCTGTGGTTTATGATTTACAGATTATTATGCTGTGATTTTACTGGTCACTTCAGATCAGATTGGATTGAATGTGGCCCTGAACTAAAATGACTTTGACATTTCTGCTCTGTCTTTAGCCGGATCTCTACTGCATGCTCAGTGAATTCCAGCTTCTTTTACAAATCTAACAACCTTTCTGCTCATATCCAGCGCCAAGTCTGGACGCTCAGTGCATCAATTTACCAACGCTGGGGAGGAGGCGGCATTAAAGGGGATGAAAGAGGGCAGTATGAGGCCATCACCAGCCTCTTTCCATCACAGACTGTATCCAGCTCATAACATATTCCTCTGTTCCTTTTCAACTTGTACTGACAAAAGCTGGTCCGATGCCAGACATCAATTCCACGTCAGGCAGGAAGTTCTGGTAATTAGAAAGTGATATTTTTGGCTTGTCTGAGCGCGGGACACGTCCTGAAGGTGAGTAATTGGTATCATTGACTGAACAGTGGGACAGGATGAGTCAGGGATCGAGATCTATTAGTGGCCACTAATCAGAGTCTCACACTGGGCTCTGGGAGGCAGCCAGCTGGATGGAGGCTGCTCGGCTTTGTGCAGCGTCACAGAGCAGCAAAAACTGAAACACTGCTCACTGAGATGGTAAATTAAAATTAAAATATTAGTAGCAATAACAGGAAAATCTACCAGAAAGAAAATAAAGTTCAATAACTGTCCGAAACTGTGAAACTATCATCAAATACCTGTAAAATAGTAACATGTTTAGATGATTTAAATACAGAAAAACTATGTAATTCTACAATCACATATTGTAAAAGAATTACTATTTGTTCAATTACAGATACTTAATGTGGACATTATGAGCCGTTTTGTCCTGTTACAGTTTTTACAATTAATAAGTAAATTATTATTTTTCTGTGATTATACTGAATACTATTGCAGATTAATGTGGGAAAATATGTAAAAGCATCACAGAGCAGGAAAATTGCAAAACTACTGACTGTGATTGTAAAAAAAAAAATAAAAATATTAGTAAAAATAACAGGAACATCTGCCAGAAAGAGTGCCAGAAAAAAAAAAAATCAATAACCGTTAGGAACTGTGAAAATAACAACAAATATCTTGAAAATAATTATATCTTGGGAAGATTTAAATACAGAAAAACTGTGTAATTCTACGATCACCACGTTGTGAAATAATTACTCGCTATTTGTTTAATTACAGATACTTAATGTGGACATTATGTTTTGTTCTGTTAAAGTTTTTACAATTAACATGTAAAATATTACTTTTCTGGGATTTTACTAGATATTATCAAACATTAATTTAACATTAATTGAACAAAACAGGGAAAATATGTAAAATAACAGCTCTGAAAAAATTCTTTATTAGACATTATTTACAGTTGCAGCAATTTGTTTTTGCAAAATACTATAAAAGATGAAATTAAAAACGAAATTGAACATCTGCCAGCAAAGATGTCAGAAAAAATATGTGAAAAATTAGTGAAAAACTGTGAAAATAGATTTTTAATTACCAGCTGTACCACTTTTATTCTGTAAAAGAGCAGAAGTATGTAAAAATAGTATCAAATATCTTTAAAAGACCGTTTGTTTGTTTGTTTTGCTAATGTAAATGCAGTACAAACAATGTAATTTTATGGTCAAATGTTGTATAAGATTTTTTTTTATTATTTTACTTAAATATTATTATTATTATTATTATTATTATTATTATTATTATTATTATTATTATTATTATTATTATTATCCCTGTTTATTTTAGTCTGTTTTTATGGTTAACATATGAATTATTATTTTTCTGTGATTTTAATTGATATTATCTGTGATAAACAAAACATGGAAAATATGTGAAAAACCTGTTAAATTACTTGCTATTTTTCAGCATTTAATATCAGTTTTTTTCTTTCAAATACTCTTTAATATAAACTATTTTTAGGTGATTTAAATACATTAAAAAGAGAGCAATTTCACCGTCAAATTTTGATAGATGAACATAATGTAATTTTTTTCAATGCTGAAAATTTGTAAAATAATGAATTCTTTTAAAAATTTATATTAAACTATTGTATATTTCATAGATCTCAATTAACAGTTTGTTTTTGTAATAAGTGATTTGTGAAAGTGAATTTTTATAGCAGAAAGAAGTTTTATCACAACTAGGGATGCAAATGATGATGAATACTGCCAATGTCACTTATTTTCCTAATAAATATTAGTTGTTTGGTCTTTAAAATGTGAAAACGGTAGAAAACATTGAAAATGTTGTTTTTTCCCCACCATTCAAATATATTCAGTTTCCTGTTACAGAGGAGGAAATAAGCCAGAAAATATTCACATTTAAGAAGCTGCAATCAGAAGGTTTCCACATTTTTGTCTTCAAGAATCTCTCAAACTAATATATTTTAAGTAACAACGGATGCCAATAATTAAATCACAGCAGCTCTAATTACAAATGTGAGGTGTGCAGACGGTAAATCCTTCCATAACGGCTGTATTATTGTGCAGAAAATCATTTTTCCCCGACTGTCAGTCTCCCTCTCAACTTGTGGAAATCTCATTTTAAAAGCAGATTCTTCAGCATTAATATATGCGACGGCAAAACATCCGAGCTGCAACTGGGGCAACCCCAAGTCTTTGAAATGTGACAAGCATGATTCATTTATAAAATAAATACTGGGACAGAGCATCGGCGTCTTTGTGTGTGAAAATCGGTGACGGAGCCAAATTACTGCTGCAGCTCGGATGGAACGAAATACGAGCATCAGTTTGAATGTTCAGGTGGAGAGAAGAGAGGATATCCTGCAGGCTCGTCTTTTCAGAAACACACAGAGCATACGAATTAAAATGACTTGGAAACACAAAGATTACTAATTTAATTTAGCATCATGTGTGTAATGCTGCATTTAATCAAAAATCACAAACCTGTGTTTGAAATTATCGGCATTTTTAATTAAAATCATAATTTTTGAACAGAAATATGATGGTTTTTATGGGGAAATAAACTAAAATATATCAGTATCAACACAAAGATCACTAATTTAATTGAGTATCATGTCTATAATGCTGCACTTAATCAAAAATCATAAACTTGTGTTTAAAAATACTTCAATTTTTCATCAAAATCAACATTTTTGA
Source organism: Amphiprion clarkii (assembly GCA_027123335.1). NCBI lineage: Eukaryota > Metazoa > Chordata > Actinopteri > Pomacentridae > Amphiprion > Amphiprion clarkii. Next base: position 9,832,212 of record CM049586.1, read on the forward strand.
ATATGAATTTAAAATATGAATTTTTAAAACACCAACATTTTTCATCAAAATTTGCATTTTTGTACAGAAATATGATGTTTTTTAATCGGGAAATATACTAAAATATATCAATATCAACAGAAAGATTACTAATTTAATTTAGTATTGCAAGTATCATGCTGCACTTAATCAAAAATCATGAACTTGTGTTTAAAAATACCTACATTTTACATCAAAATCTCCATTTTTGAACAGAAATATGATGTTTTTTGTAGGGAATATATCAATAAATGCTCAGGAAATCAGACTAGCTTTTCTAGATGACAGTTTTAGTGTCAATTAAAGCTTAAAATACTGTTTTCTTATAAATATACCTGAAGCAGGATGTATGAAAACATGCTGTAGGTCTTTGCATCCTTCCCTAACATGCTGTTAATCAGCTCAAGAAACTTTCTCTCCTAATTTATTATCTCAGGCTTGGACTTCCTTTTTCATGACACTAATTTATGTTTCCCTGCATCTTCTCTACTCCATGACCCGTAAATCACTTCCCTTCATCGCCATCGTGGAGGATTTGTTAATTACGTAAAAGCATCTGGAGTAGACGAGGAGGTTTCTGGAGAAACTCAGAACGAGGAAACTCAGGTGCATCCTACATGGAAACCTATTATCATGTGGCTTGATGAAAAACAGCACATTGTCGCAGGTGTGCAGGGCGTCATAAAAGACTGGTGACACTTCAAACCAATGCTAAAAGGAATTCTCATATGGCAGCTTCGGCTTCTTCATCCTTTAATCTGATACTTTCATCGTATCCTCAATGGGAGGAGCGAAGACAAGAGGAAGACATGCAAGTGAGGAGAAGTTAGTGTAATGATAAACAGCCCAACATCTTCAGTTTAAACTAGGGCTGGGACTTTGTGTTAAAAGAAAATAACACGTTTAAATGCACTTTTCTCAGCTCCCTTATTTCTGGCACATCGCTAACACCGATGAACACTCCAGGCCAGTAGGTGGCACTAATGAACCTAAAGTCTATTTGCCATCCATGAAGAAGAAGCACAGGACAAACTGTCAGCGCACAGGAAATTTTGGTGAACAGTGATGGAAAACGAGACCACATTGAGCTTGTTGGGCAGAAAGTTTTCTTTGAAAAATCTTCCCGATGGCAGCTTGGATAAAAGCATGGTTGTGTTCAAATTGTGCAGCAAAGAGTTTACTAATTACCGCAGCACTTCAAGTCGACAGTATCACCTCACTGTAAAACATGTTGCTGTTAGCACCAGAGCTAACATTAGCTATGACAGTCCTGGTCCTGGCTAACGGTGTAGCCATCCCATAATAGACCACTTTTCAAGACATTGAAGGTGCTTGAGTTTACAAAAAATCTAAAAATGTTGAATATAATCACTATAATTGCACTCTGAGTTAGTTTCAGTCAGTTAGTTTGGAGACGAATCTGAGTTAAAGTTTGTGAAATGTTAAAAAAGTTAGACCCAACGGTCTCCATTAGGTTGGACCAGTTCAAAGTTGAGAAGACATGGGAGTGTTCAAAGGTATTCTGTTCCTCCTGCTGCCAAAAATAATGGATTAACCATGGAAGGCTGCTGATGTAGAGCATTCTCCCTATGAAAGAGAGACTGACCAACCAATCAACTACTTGACTTGGATACTACAACAACAACGGCTTCTTTGACAAGGAGTCAGTTAGTTTGGAGCCGATTTCCAGTAAAGGTTCAGAAAATGTAGTAAGAAGTATTCTATTTCTTGTCCTGCTGCTAAAAGTAACGGATTAAACCAGGAAGGCTGTTGATGTAGAGCTTTTCTCCTTATGAAAATAACAGATAACTGTTCAACCAATCGACCAAAAAATGAACCTGGAGACTTCAGACAAAAACTAAAATGTAATTCTTAAAATGCTCTTGACTACAGCTGTTGTTGAACCAGAATCGGAACACCAAAGTATAAACTCCTACTCATCAGAAGTTAAAAGTTGTGGCATCTGATCTAGTAGTTAAACACAAACCAAACACTGTGATCACGTTGTACTGTCACAGTTGGATTCCTGTTGGATTCTCTCTTCCCGCTCGCCAAAAAACCCAAAAAAGACACAATATACTGAATTACAACTAATTTGTTTTCCTAATCACTGCAGTCAGGTGTACTTTAATTTGCAGCTCATAAGCAGATGGTGTTTCTGTTAAATAAATAATTAAGTGAAACTGTTTTTTTCCCCAGCGTACAGTCTAAAAACATACCTCTCCGGCTGCAGATTGCGTGTTAGCATGATGGTAGCATGTTACATCAGTGAGTCATAAGTCAACTGGTGCTGGGAGATGGACCGGGCCAGGCAATTAACTAGACTGATGTGCTCTGAGGAACAGTGAAGCAGGAGGGGAATCCACTCAGCTGTTTAAAGCCCCCACATATGCATATTTCAGAATTTCAAAGCTTACGGCTGCTGATAATGAAATCCCTCCGCCATAAGTGCCAGCCGCTTATACAAATAACACACCGGTCCAGAAATAGCCCAGATATCCGCTAACTCATCCCGACGAAAAGTCTTTCATCTGTCAACCCAAACTAAACACGGGGGAGTCGCTTCAAACCTGACAACACGTGTAACGTCAACGTCAGTGTCAGAACCCGAGACGTCTGTCAGATGAAGAGGTGAAACGTCTTCGAGACACGAAAGCAAACCAGCTGCTTTTATTTCAGACACATCATGACATCGATGGCTGAGAGCCCAAACAGTCACTGTATAACTTCCATCTGTTTAAACAAATCAACTCCAACGTTTTTCACTGCAACATAGAGTCCTGCACCTCTATGGAAACAGAACAACCATGACTAGTCAGGATTTGAGATCGATGATTCATTCTAAAATTTCTGTCGATAACAAAAAAAATCTCCACTCCTTGCTACAGCTTTGAATCATTCAGTGACTCAGCTGTCAGTCACATGACATAAAAACTATGAAAAAAGGCAATGAAAACAGCAAATACTCACATTTTGTGGAGTTGAAAAGCATGTTATGACTAAAAAATGTGCAAAATTTTCCAAACATTTTAGCCACCTTCAACATCTGGAGTGTGAATTGGGCCCAAAAATCAACCAAATCTAGGCTTGAAACTGGGAAATTTAAGCAAAAATCACTTTAATATTGATGTTTCATTCTAAAATTTGGCAAGAAATAAACTGGCACCCATTTCTGTAGATGGCAAAAACATTCTCCACTCCTTGCCAAAGCTTTGCTGTCAGTCCCATCACAAAAAAATTGATGACTTCTAGGTTGAACTGCAGGCGGTGTTTATACAGATCAGAGAGGAGATGGTTATGGAAGAAAATTAGAGAGACTGGGAACAAAATCAAACATACTGGATCAATAAAATAAATACAGCTCAAACAGTGAACAGAGCAGCAAGTAGTTGGAAGATACATTCAGCATGGTGAAACATCTTTCTAGAGTCATTATAGTGTGAAAATGTTTGTGGCAGTTGTAAAAATGTAAATAATATCTATAGTGTGTAGAGACACCATTTTTCCTCCATTGTTTGTACCATCTGTGGGCAAGTAAATCGACATGAGGAAAAAGCTCGTCACTGCTAAAGCACATATATGAAGTGAAAAGTCTAAACTGGTCTCTCTTCAGACTAATTAAACTATTTAATGGATCTAAGTTCCTTTAATTTCAACCAAAAAGGACACTTTATGTGGATTTAAGTCAAATAAACAAACTTCAGCGTGTGTTTACGTGGCTTTTTTTTGTTGTTGACAGAATTAGTGAAAGCAGTTTATTTTTGGCAAAACTTGAAAAGACTTGCCTATATACTATTGTTGTATTACAATTTCAAGAACCCTCCGAATTTTGGAGGACGGTACATTTTTTTTTCTATTTTTTTTTTTTTTTTTTACAGAACCTGGTGCAATCTGTTTATTTTTGGCGAATGTTTAAATAAAGTTTGATGAATTACCACAATTTGAAGATCGGCTTTGGTTATTTAGAGCCATTTGACACATGATTTGCTGTTTTTCACAGTTTCAGGCCTTGATAAATGGTGAGATTTGGGTGATTTTTCCAACATAGCATGCCTTTAAAGCGGGTTTTCAGGTTCAGAGGTTAAACTTCTCTGTGAGAACATCAACATGAGGAAAAAGCTCGTCATTGCTAAATGACATATATGAAGTGAAAAGTCTAAACTGGTCTCTGAGTGATTCAGCTGAGAGCTTCTGCAGCTCCTCCAGCATCACTAGCAGCAGACTCAGACCTCGTTATCTTTGATCTCCTCTCTGACAGCTCTGGGCTGATTCTGGTGTCGGCTGGAGGTCGGCTTCCCTGCAGGACGGAGGTCAAACCACCATCACCGTACGTTTAACGGGAGGCTCGGCGGGTCGACTTCCTGCAGCTCTGCGGGGTTCCGCTGTCTCTTTCTTACATATTCGTTGCCTCCCGCCGTTAAACACAGCTAATGAATCAAGCTCAACATATGCAGCTCTGAACACGTCAACGCCAACATCTGTTTCTGCTCAGCGTGGAGCGCCGCTGACGGCACAAACTGGAGCTACGCTGGACAGTTAGTGAGCACTGAACACTAGAAAAAAAAAATCTGGAATTATATTTTTTTCCTTTTTAATTTCAAATGATTTTTTTTGCATTTCTTGAATATATAGAAATACGAATGAAATTACAAAAAGACCATAAAATATACAATTTTAGTATGCAAAGTGACATACATTAAGATAAATGTATGTTGTTTACAGTTTAAATGTAATTTCTTTGAACAATTTACTGCTATTTTACAGATTTGCCCTGTTCTGAGCTGGCAAATTACAGAACCATTAAAAGACAAAAAAAAAAATTGTTTTTTTTTTTAAAACAGCATTTGTTTTAAAATTCTGTTTATTCACTGAGTTTCCCTGTTTTGTTAAATTACAGTTAATATCAAGTAAAATCACAGAAAAAAGTATTAATTTACCTTGCAGCATTTGACTAAAAATTATACTATTTTTATTGGATTTAAAATAGCTAAAAATATAATTTGCTTGGAGATATTTGCCATTATTTGAAAGAAAAAATGTGCATAATAAGGATTGAAAAATAACAAATATTTTTAGGTTATTTTACTGATTTTCCCTGTTTTGTTAAATTACAGATAACATACAGTAAAATCACAGAAAAAAAATTAAGGTTGCGTATAAAAAAACTATAAATAACGTCTACATTAAAAACCTGTATTTTTAGAAATAGCTATTTGCACTTCATCGTAAAATTGCACAGTTTTATTGTATTTAATTCAGCCGAAAGTGTTATTGCTGCAGTTAATTCCCCAGATTTTTACAATTTTTGAACATTACAGAATTCCACAGTTTTTTAATTGTATTTTCCGTGGCACCTTTGCGGTCAGATTTTCACTGCTTTTTTGTTTTGTTTTTTAATGTGCATATGAAGCAAAAGGCCTGGTTTACGGGCTCCAGCACCTTTCTCAGTGATTACCGGTCTGTGCAAAGGCAGCAATTACATGGTGTCTGGAGGTCAGACACTCACAGGTAATTGTGTACATCAGGGGAGGGAATCATACAGGACGGTGGAGTGGCTGCATGAGTAGAATACTAAAATCAGGCAGTAAAAATGACCGGAGGACTGATCAAGGTCTGACAGTTTCACCTGAGAGCTGAAAGCTGCTGCGGTTTTAAATTTCTTCTTACCAAAAGCACCTTCAGTTGGGTTTCCAATAAACTGCTAAGCAAATTTGAAGTGAAGTTTGGAAATGTCACTAAAAATTTCTCAAAAAGTATGCAAATGAGACTTGTTTTCTATTAACTACTTTGGATAAAATAATCTGTGGTGTCAGAAAGTGGTGGTGGAGGCGACATGGCTGCAATAAACCGAGTAAACAAAGTTGGACTCAAATACAGAAGAGAAAACCAAGAAAACTCTGGTCATTTAAAACAGGGGTGTCAAACATACGACCCGCGGGCCAAAACAGGCCGGCAGAGGGTCCAATCTGGCACGCAGTACGACTGTAAAAATTCCAGAGAAGACATTAACTGCAAATTGTAAATTTCTAAAACTATGAATTTAAAATAATTTCTAGATCATGACAAGTTGTTTTGATCATAAAGTAAAATACTATATTGCTCATTGCATTCAATAGATTTGTATTTCCAAAAAGGATAAGCTGATTGGGATTTTTTGGGCCAATCTCCAATCAATCAACCAGAAAAACTGTAAAATATCTGTAAAATAATGAAGCTGTGCCAGTAAATACCAATCATGGAGTCTTTCTGAAGTGTCCATTTTATTAATTTGACCAGTCTGAAGACTAGTGTAGTTTTATTTAGTATTTAGATTCAAAGATGAGAAAGTGTCATGAAATGTCGACTGTTTATTGGGAGATAAGAAGCAACATATTCTACTTTCTGTCTTAGAGATGCATCTGAATTTACAGCCTGGAGTTGGTTACTGGGAACCACTTAGAGCTTAACAACAAAAAGCTTTAGTGTGGAATAAAATACAGAAAAATGGAAATAATAATGAAAGCTCAACACAAAGTTACAGCTATAAATTATACTGAGGAGGCCAAAATCAATTCCAATAGACGGAACAAAACACGGGAGCTTTATCAATTTACTTTACACCATAAAAACTGCATCATAAAACGGCTGCAGTCAAAATAATGTTTCTAGACAGTCAGCCATCAGTTTTTTCTGTATTTATGGGAGATCAATAAAAAGCCCAGCAAGAAATAATAAACACAGACAGTCCTGCCTTTAAAAACGAATCACCATAGTCCTTTACGTGATTGAACTTTAAATGTCTGATGAGGTTTTTGCTGTTGAAATATACTGGATGAGGGATTATCTTTGGAAAAACACCCTGCAATCACTAATTTATTGTGTTTTTCAGACATCTGGTGGAAGCTAATGGAGCTATTTTAGCTGCGAGTAGTGAAACTGTTTCACTAATTTTGTGTCATTTGATTGTCTCTTGGTGGAATTTAAACTAAAAAATGTAGAATAATGTCATTTTTGATTAGTTATCATCCATTTTATGCTTGGTTTTGGTTGATTTTCCACAATGGAACCACATCACACACATGATTACTTCAAGAACCGTCCGAATATTGGAGGATGGTAGATTTTTCAGGATTTGTTTTTACAGAATATGGTGCAAATTTGTTTATTTTTGGCAAATTTAGAGCAGAATAAAGTGCTTTTGATGAAATACCACAATTTTAAGTTCAGATCTGGTTATTTTTCCCAATAGAACCATTGGACACAATTTGTTGGAAGGGTTCGGGTTAGTAAAGTTTAAAATCCTATGATTTTGTTTGTTTTTACAGTTTCTTGCTTTGATAAATGGTGAGATTTGGGTGATTTTTCCAACATAAAAGCCCTTTAAAGTGGGTTGTGAAGTTCAGAAGTTAAGTTTCTCTGTGACAGCATTTAAAAAGCTTGTCACAAACTATTTAATGGATCTAAGTCGCTTTAGATTCCAACAAAAATGACATTTTATGTGGGTTTAAACCAAATAAATAAACTTTAGAGTGTGTTTATGTGGCTCACTGAGATGTTTTTCAGCCTGATTGCACAGTGGAATAAGATAAATTAGGTTTTGGATGCACATATTACTTGTCAGTAGGAAACTTTCATTGTTGGTTAATGGGATTTATTGACAAAAACAAAAGAGATGCATCCTTTAACTTTCTCATACGATCATTCTGACATCTAGAAAACGCACGTTAAACTATTAACAAAGCTGCAGCTGTTAACTGAGGCAGATGTAATAATCGCACGTGTAGAAGCCAAAGCGATTTGCAGTGATTGGTTAAGAAATAAACACAACGCGAGTCGACAGTGTTGTTAGTGAGCTCACGCTGCTGTCTTCATTGGAACTGCATTAGCTGTTTGTTTAAACGGCCTCTAATGTGGCACTGCAGCTCGATGTGAATGTGTTCTGAATGTCAGAGTGGCCCGGTGTTTGTTCTTTAAATCCCGGCAGCCTGACTCTACATATGTTTGCTGAAACCCACTCAATCCACCGGTGAGTTTGAGGTTGATTTTGTACGTTCAGATATCTTCCTCCGGGTTGTTTTGACAGCCACAGAAACCGGCCTCGTATTACTGTAGGTGGTGATATCACAGCGTAGTAATATTTCAGGCGGCTCCCAGAGAAAGAATAAATTCGGCAGCAATGATGACAGTGTGTGAGGTAATTCTATTATGCGTTGTGAATCTGTGATACTGTCTACAGCAAAAAAGACTGTATTTCTGCATCTAAAACAATTTTATTTCAAATAAACAGAGAGAAATTTCCTGCAGGTTTATCAACAAAACAAACACATTTCCAAAGACCTCAGCTTTGATTTTGCATGCTAACTTTTTGGCAAAACTACGACCATAACAAGGACTGTGGTTTCTTGCAGTTTTTTTTGCTCCTGTCACATTTTTGCTCACTGTGGACTTATTTTTCACTGGAATATAAAGTCTTTAACCTCTATGGAAACCATGACTGGAAGTAAACTGAATTTTATAATGTGTTCTGTGCAGTATGACGCAGCTAATTACCGTTAATCATGAAAAACAAATAGAAAATCTGAATTTTGTTGATTATTTCTCCTATAAAATAGAAAAAATTTGGAATCTACATGTACAACATTTGCCCAAATGCCCACAGATGTTGTCAACACTATTAAAAAAGGCCCCTACATACTTAAAATTTACCTATTAACTTTTTTTCAGACCTTCCTTGCTCCCATCTGCTTATTGACACACACTTCAAACTGCTAAATTTGGTTTATCACTGCTTCAAAGCCCAAAATGTCAGTTAAAATTAAGAAAGACATCAAAATAAGCAAATATTCACATTTTTGAATGGCCTTGTGTCACCTCAAGTCATAATAACATCAACAGAAACACTAAACATTGCAGCAAACTTGGCATTTTTCTCTGCACATCAGCTGTAGAAAGATGTTTCACCATGCTAAATGTATCTTCCAAGAACTTGCTCCTCTGTTTACCATTTTGGAGCCATGCCACATTTATTTTATTACTCTAGTATGTTATATTTTGCTCTCTAATTTGCTTCCATACTCATCCCTTGTCTCTTCTGTACAAACAACAGTTTTTGTTTGTTTTCTACAGAATCTGGTACGAGTGGTTTGTTTTTGGGTGATTTTTGGATTTACACACATAAAATAAAGTGATCTTTGAATAAATACTGCACTTTTAGCTTAGATTTGGTTGATTTTGGAACCATATGTCACACAGAATGTTGAAAACTCAACAATCTAGCTTTTTATTTTTTATTTTTTTTAGAAATAAAAAGACTTCCAAACCAGTCATTGGGTTTTGGGGTTCAGAAGTAGAATTACAGTTTTCTACCAGGTGTGTTTTATTTAGTTTGCAATCCCTGCAATTTGCTTCCTCACGCCTCCTCTGTCCTGTGTAAACACAGCTTGCAGTTCAATTTAAAAATCACCACATTTTTTGGTTGCAGCCGAGTTAGCTATTGCTTCAAGATTGCAAAAAGGAGGGCAGAAATGTTGTGTTTTCTACAGAATTTGATGTCAATAGTTTTTCTGTCAATTTTTTAAAATGAATTTTTGATTTAGACATGTAGAATAAAGTAATTTTTGATGAAATATCACAATTTCAAGCTTAACAGTGGTTGATTTTGGAACCAGACGGAAAGAATGTTGAAAACCTGACAATTTTTTCAGCTTTTACTGTGTAAGGCTGATAAATGGTGTAATTTTACCAGTTTTTTAAAGCATAACATGACTTTCAATCTCTCATTTGTCTCAATACTTGTCTCGTCTTTGCTTTGTGTAAACACAGCCTGCAGTTCAACCAAGTTGCCATGGATTCAGTTATGGTGTCAAGATTGCACAGGGGAGTGCAAAATATTACGCGTTCTACAGAAATTGGTGCAGATTGTATACTTTTCTTGAACTTTGGAATGAGACACATAGAATAAAGACATTTTTTGATTAAAAATCACAATTTTTAGCTCAGATTTGCTTGATTTTGGACCATATGTCACACAAAATGTTGAAAACCCGGCAATTATTTCTGTTTTTGCAGTTTCTGGTTGATAAATGGTGTCATTTTGTTCATTTTTTTACACATAACATGACTGATCAAACCAGTCATTGTGCATAGCAGTTCAGATGTGTAATTATAACGCCAAGCTACAATAAAATCATAATAAACACCGAGCACAACAGCACATATTGGTGTTATTTTAAAGGCAGGATTCATTTCCGTTCTTGCAGCTATTTGTCAGACAGCTCTGACTCTTTGGTAAGAGCCAGATCAAAGAAATCAGAAGCAGAGCGTCAGCAGTGACTCAGATTAAAACTTCATTCGCTTTGCTTTTCCTCTCCAGGCCAGCGCAACTTCATTCCAAAATATTATAGAAAGAAAAAGGCCCCTGCAGTCTGGAGATGCGCGAGCCGATACCAAAAACCGGCATCAAAGTGAATTCTGAAGCCCCACATTCTGAGTCACCCGATACTCCAGAATGAAAAATAAAAAATACGGAGCACTTCAAAAAGCTTTAAACTGATTGGGAGTCGGACGACAAACTTGACACACCTCGAAATAAAAACCTCTCAGATCAAGATCGTGTCGCCGCCAGATTTTCTCTTTCTCCCTCCCAACAGAACGCCGCTGCCGATCCTGTGACAAATACAAATTAATCTCACAAGAATGAATAATCTCGTCCATTTGCATCTCAAGCAGCGAGTCCCCTGAGCGCGTTCACAGCGTATGATTATTAACACGGCCCTCTTGAGAAGATATGAAGACTTTTCTGGGAGGTGGGGGGGCGTTGATGAGGAACCTCGTGCTGTTGAATAGGTGCTACTGATTCCCACGTGAAGGTCAACCCGGGTTAGCCGCATACTTTGCTGCCCTACATGACAAACACTGCTCAGTTTCCTCCTCACTCATCCTCCCCCATTCCCTCATCCATCTCTGGCTCCTCTCCCTCTCTCTCCCTCTCACAGTGCTATCTTCTTTTTTTCTTTTTTTTTTTGGTTCTCTTGGGGCTATGCAAAGAAGCCGGATAATCTTGGTGCATGCAGAGTGTTCTGCAGAGAGTGAGTGGCTGGATCAGTATAGCAAAAAAAAAAAAAAAAAGAGAAGAAGAAGCTGCAGCTGGTGCATAATGTGTGCCAGGAATGGATGGATGGATGAGAGGATGGATGGATGAGAGGATGGATGGATGGAGCGTACCTGGGCTGGTGGTCCTGTGCAGGTTCCCCCTCTCGGCCGACACTCTACATTGGTGTGTTTGCACATGTGTGATGGAGGCAGGAGAGAGCAGTGAGTGGTGCTGAGGAGAGAGTGCACAGTGCAGTGGAGAAGATTGGAGGCAGCTACTCAGTGTGTGCTAAGACAGAGCATCTCCCTCTCCTCTCGCTCTCCTCCTCTCCCTGCCTCTCTCTAATCCTTTTCCACAGTCTACGGGGACGAGCTGCAAATGAACCAGCTCTATCGCCGCCTCTCTCCCCGCACTTCGCTCTTGTTCTGTATCTCGGCTTTGCACATGAGCCCCGAGCAGAATCGCCCTCCCCGAGCCTCCACCTTTGCAGCAGATAAGCCAGACTTTGCACAGAGCAGTCTTGCCCCTTAATGACTGCTACGACTCTCTCTTCTCGCCGAGGTCTTTTGCGTTTCGTTTTGTGCCGCAGCGATTCCAGCTGTGCGCGTTGATTGTTTATACAGGGCGCGCTAAATACGACGCAAGTTTTGTGTTCTCGTTTTGAGATGCAAATGTTGTCAGTGAGTCAGACTATCCTTTATTCCATCAGGAGAAGTCTGGCAGTAAATCAAAACAGGCTGCAGGTTTGAAGAGAGAAGGAACTTCCGACGGCACATTACATAACAAACCCTGTGTTTCTCGCTTTACAGATTTCATGTGGTCAAAATGCTAATTTTCTGTAATAATGTTAAAAGGGTCAGCTCGACCTAATTATGAGATTATTCCACTAAGCGCTCGGAACTAGTGTGGTAGTTTTCACGCACTTTCAACTGCAACGAGGAGCACAGAAATGTTGCGTTTTTTACAGAATCTGGTGACAATTGATGAGTTTTTGATTTAGACATGTAGAATAAAGTCATTTCTGATTAAATATCACAATTTCTAGCTCATATTTGGTTGATTTTGGAACTATATGTCACACAGAATGTTAAAAACTTGACGATTCTATCGGATTTTACAGTTTCTGGCTGATAAATGGTGTAACTTTGGCAACATTGCATTTTATCGCTGAAGTATGTTTTATTTGTTTTGCAATCCCTGTAATTTGCTTCCACACATCTCCTCTTTGCTTTGTGTAAACACAGCCTGCAGTTCAACCAAAAAGTCACAAACATTCTATCACATGGTTGCAGCTGAGTCAGTTATATCTTCTTTTTTTTTTTTTGGTCCATGTTTGAATTAGTCATGGAGAATAAAGTAATTCTTGATTAAATATCACAATTTCTGGCTTGGATTTGGTTGGTTTTGGAACCATATGCCACACAGAATGCCAAAAACCCAACGATTCTTTCAGTTTTTACAGTTTCTGGCTGATAAATGGTATCATTTTGCCGCCTTTTTTTCACATGTAACATGACTTTCAAACCAGTCATTGTGTTGTGGAGTTCAGAAGTATAATTAAAACATCTTGTTGCTCAGGTATGTTTTATTTGGTTTGCAATGTCTGTAATTTGCTTTCATACATGTCTCCTCTTCGCTTTGTGTAAACACAGCTAGCAGTTCAACCTAAAAGTCACAAAAATTCTATCACATGGTTGCAGCTGAGTCAGTTATACCTTCACGATTGCAACAGGGAGCACAGACATGTGTTTTCTGCAGAATCTGGTGCCAATAGTTGTTTTTTGGTGAATTTTTCCACTAAGCACTTGGAACTAGTTGTGTAGTAGTTTTCATGCACTTTCCAGCTGCTTTTTAGGGGGAATGAGGAAATCTTAATGCTACAGGAGGTGTAGCAGTTAGTAGATTAACATTTTAGTACATCTACGTTCTAATCGATTATCGCTGAAATGATAACCACAATTATTCTGATCAATGTGTCACATTTAAATAAACAGTTTCCACTTCTGCTCATGTACAAATCTCTGCTCCAAAAGATGACTTTCACCTCAAGAAAAATAAAATTGTACCCGAATCTGTCTATCAACTCACACCCAAAACTGCAAATTTTGCTTGGAAGCATAAAAATGTTCTGTTTACTACTACTAAAGGCAACAAAATCCACCATTAATCACATTTTTGAGTGTTTTTAAACTGCCTTAAATAAAGAAAACATCACAACACCACCAAACACAAAAGCAAACTTTCGCAATACTCTATATCAACTCTACAAAGACTGTGTGACTGACATGATTGGTGTTGCTTTCCACAGAAACTGGTGATAATGGTTGATTTTTGGTGGCATAAATAGATTTTTGATTAAATATGACAACTTTAAACTTAGATTTGGTTGATTTTGGAACCACACATCACACAGCAGCGCAACGTCATTAATGAGTCATTAAAACTTAATTTGCTTTGCTTTCCAGGCCAGCACAACCATATCATATAATATTACAGATAAATAATTAAACCAAGACAGTTTTCGACCTGAATATAAGCAAAACCGTACCAAAAACTCCTCACTTGCTCAAGATCTGCTGATAGACACTAATATTCACCAATATTCCCTGAACGCCTCACATGGAGTTTTCAAAGAGTCGTTTGCGCACAGAGAAGCTTCTAGTCTCCACTCAGTTACCGCAACTCCAAACCAAAAATGACTTTGAAAAGAGGAAAACAAAGATGTCCTTAATATTTTAATATTTTTACAACTCTAGAACATCTACAGAATAAATTTTGATAATCAGGTAATTTAGAAAGTCAAATTTTCTCTTTTTATTTGGTTATTTACATATTTCTGTCGACTTAATGTGCTGTTTATTGCTTCATTTTCATTATTTTTTTGCTCTGTTTTTATGAATTTTGACCTCTATTTTGCCCATTTAACAATATATTTCTTTTAATTATAGAAAACTGATTCATTTTTTCATTCAAGCTTAATTTATTTAATTTTATCTGATGCTTCCTCAGTTTTACAATCCCTTTCCTTTTCAGTCTGTCATTTATAACATGATGTTGGAGGTTGTTTGAATTGTTTTTACTGCATTTTTATATCTTTAAAGTGCTCCTCTGTATGAAAAGTGCTGCTTAAATAAGTCAGATTGATTGATTTATCTAACAAAAAGGGCAACAATAACTCTTCTGGCTCCTTAAGCATCAATATTTTCTATTTTTCTTACTCTTTTTTAATAATAAGTTGAATAGCCGCGGGTTCTAAACTGTTTGAGGTGGGAAAAAAACGACATTTAAGGGTCAGTAATTAGTATTTGCAGCACTACATGCAATACAGATGAGCACCAGCATCAAAAATACTGACAAGTTGAGTGAATAATAATGATTTTCTCATTTAATCTTGATCCTGGCATTTAACATTTGACGCCAAAAACACTGTTGTCGACCAAAAGCACAGTATTATCCATGTAGTTTTAATGCTGTTGTATCCTCCAACATGTGTCTTGGACTTCAGTGATATTTTTGTGGCTAAATGGGAGAAAACCCCTGCAGCTAAAGTCCTAAAACCAGGAGAGTGAAGCTGTTAAAGCAGCAGATTGATGGAATAAAACATTTTCATGTGAGTGTAATGTTTGTCCATCTGCACACTTTTGGCCACAAAGTGTTTTCATCTCCAAGACGTCTGGCGCCACCCCGACACGACAGAAGTAAAAAGAAATTTAGTCATGCTGCTCAAAGAACTGGAAAAAAAAAAAAACATTTTCAATTGCAAATATATAATAAAATATTCAGTAATTAATCTGTCAACACTGAGGATTAGTCAGAGTACTCAGGACATGTTTGTTTTTTCTGGAAAGAGACATTACTGTCACCAACGCTGCAAATAAATAATTCACAAAACATAACAAGATGTCTTCAAAGGGCTTATTTGTTTTACTAACAGTTCAGAACCCAAAAATGTTTGGTTTATGATTAAGAAAGGCAATGAAAACAGCAAATATTCACAATTTTCGGGTTTGAAATGCATGTTATGTTTTAAAAAATGCCCAAATTACACATATTTTCAACATTCTGTGTGATATGGGGAGATGAAATGTTTTTTTCCAGATGTAAATACATGCATATAATGTCCAATATTTCATGTTTTAGGTGCTATATTTCAAATTATTGTCCAATATTTCATGTTTTAGGTGCCAGATTTCAAATTAATCCTTAATATTTCAAATTAAAGTGGCACATTTCATGTTTTAGGTGCAATATTTTAAATAAATGTGTAATATTTCAAATTAATGTCCAATATTTCAGGTTTTGGGTGCCACATTTTAAATTGTTTTATTATCGTGTGTGCAATTACTTTACAACTTCACAATCATTCCCCGTATTAATTACTATTTTACACTTTTCTAATCTTATTTTAGCTTATTTATGTCATCAGTCACGCATCATACTTATATCTATTGCTTTTCAACTAGACACTACATTTCTTGTGTTATGCAATTTGGTTTTCTGAGCAATATCTGGGAAAAGACTGTCCATCGAGATAAATAAAGCTATTTTTATCTTTATCTTGTCCAATTAACCGTTTAAAGAGCAACTTGCAGGATGAATTTTTCACATTTATATGTGAAATTGTATACAAATATATTGTATATGTTTTACGAGGCATAAAGAGGCAGAAATTTAAGTGAAAAAGTAGACATTATGAGCACTGTTTTATAATTATTTTTTCCCCCTCAATCTATCACATTACATCACACTAAGAAGTTGTCTTTGGTGGTGGTGAATTTGAGTAACTGTGGTTTAGAAAGTTGGTCATTTTTGCTATTTATTTTGCATTTCACCATGTTTTTATGCTGAATTACTGCATTACTGTGGTGCTTTATGTACCAGCGGAGCAGCTTTTATGCCTCAGACAGTTTTGTGCAGGTGAAATAAAACTGTACTGCTGCATCAGTAATGAAAAACATCATGTGCAGCACTGATTTTAGAGAATCGATGCAGATCTGGATGTTGTCTGACCCAGAATTCTGACAGATTGACAGTTACTGCGTTTCCTTCATTTCCATCACCAGCAGCAGCTTCTGGTTTTGGTGCCGGTGGGAGTCGTGGTTACATATCTGTCAGAGATTCAGCTTGACAAAAATCCAAACTGACCGCTGTACGTCTTGTTTTATTTTGGCAAACTTCTAAATTAGTCAGCCGCCTCCCTCTCATGTTGAACTGCAACACATATTGTCAGTTCATGTTAGATGAGTTAGATGTGACTAATATCAGCTCTAGAAGGACCTAAACGACTCTAAAATTCAAAAGCCCCACGCAGGATTGCTTTTAAACAGCAAAACTACACCAATTATCAGACCCAGAAACTGTCAAAATGGAAACAACCATCAACTTTACGATTGTCCTTGAACTAATTATGTGCAATATACGGTTCCGTTGGAAAAAATAATGAAAAACAAGATTAAAATTAAATCAAAATTAAAAATTCTAAATGTTTCATGTAAAAATTCCCCAAAATAAACCACGACCAAGAAGCCATGAGTGGCTCAGCTGCTACCAACAGTCGCATGACAAAAATTCAAGAAACATTCGGCTGAACTGCAGGCAGTGTTTGCATAGAGCAGAGAGGAGACGACAACAGAAACTAAAAGAGAAATAAAACATATTGGATCAATAAAATAAATGCAGCATGGCTCGAAAACTGTGAAGAGAGCAGCAAGTTGTTGGACGATACATTCAGCATGGTAAAACATCTTTCTACAGATGATGAACAGAGTAGAGAAAAACATCTGGAGAGGCTGGAAACATGGAAATATTAATATTTACAGTGACTCAAAATTTGACCAAAATGTCAAAATGATCATGAGGAGAAAATGAAACACTACTGGACCACTAAAATAAATGCAGCATGGCTCTAAAACAGTAAACAGAGCAGCTAGTTGTTGGAAAATGCATTCAGCATGGTGAAACATGTTTCTACAGCTGATGTGCACAATAAAAAATGTCAAGTTTTGCAGCTGTGTTTAGTGTTTTTTTTATTGGTATTATCAGGACTAACTACAATTTAAAATGCCAAAACATGCAATTAAAACTCCGAAGTTGAAGCAGCTGTAAAAAGCCGTAAAATATCTATACATCTATCTATAACTTCTTAAATGCTAAAATTATACCGATTATCAGTGGCAGAAAGTGTCGAAACAGAAACAATCATTGAACTTCCGACTGTCCTTGAACTAATCATGTATGATATATGGTTCCACTGGCAAAAAATTACTAAAAATTTCTCCAAAATAACTGAATAATGTCCAAAATGACTTAAACATTTCTTAATGTCTGAAAAAAATGGTCCAAAATGACTCAAAATTTGTCAAAATAATGGAAACCTAAATAAATTGTCTAAAATGGCTTCAGAATTGTTTAAAAAAACAAACAAAAAAAAGGCTCAAATTTCTGCAAAATAACAAAAAAAAAAATGTCTAACATGACTCATTATTTGTCCAAAATGATCATGAGAGGAAAATCAAAGCTACTGGATCAATAAAATAAATGCAGCATGGTTCAGAAACAGTGAAACCATGAACAGAGCAGCTAATTGTTGGAAGATATATTCAGCATGGTGAAACATCTTTCAACAGCTGACGTGTAGAATTAAAAGTGCCAAATTTGCTGCTGTGTTTAGTCTTTTTTATTGATGTTATGAAGACATTTTATAAATGCCTAAAAATGTAAATAAAACTCCTCATTTGCAGTGGCTGCAAAAACCAGCAAAATACCTATAGTATGACGAGGCACTGTTGTTTTTCTAGTATTAGTAACACCTGCTACTTGGACAAAAGTGCATGTAATAAGACAAATTCAACTTTCTTTATGATTTATGACATTCTAACTGTGTCATACTGCACAGAAGACATTTTTAGTTCTATCATATTCTATTTATGGTTGTTCTGTTTCCATAAAAGCGCAGGACTTTATACTGCAGTGAAAAATGAGAACACAGGGAGTAAAAAATGTGTCAAATCGCTAACTAAACCCCATTTTAAACTAATGATAGTGATCACCATCTCACTGTGCTGTAGTTTTCATCTGTGCGGTTGTCATTTCCCACCACGAATCTGAAATGTCTCTGAACACACGAGGGATTCGCAGGAAAAATCACGCAGCAGTAATTCCGTCTGTAATTGTGTAGCTGCAGAAATCAGCAGCCATTAAAGACGACTGCTGTTCCTGTTTTTCCTCTGCCAATAAAAGGCTGATTACCGTGAACATTTTAGCTTTGTTGGTTTTCACTCGCAAACGATGACAGCGGAATCTAAGCAGACCAATAAACTGTTTTTATAAGGATTTAAATTTGATGAACTGCCCAGTTTATCCTCATGTTACACACAGTTTTTGTGGAGAGTGGAAAAATATACGGAGTAAAATATCTGTAGTGTGTAGAGCTGCCATATAATCGCACAACTGAAAACATCTATGGACACTTAGGGAAATGTTGTACATGTGGCGTAAATTTTTCTTAATTTTCAGACAAATAATCAAAAAAAAATCAATAAAATGAAAGCATCATGGTTCAAAAACAGCAAGCAGAGGAGTAAGTTTTCAACAAGATACATTCAGCATGGTGAAACATCTTTGCATGTTTGATGTGTAAAGTAGCGTGAAAAACATCTTGTTTGTAAAGGTTGCAAAAATGTAAATAATGAAATATTTAAAGTATGTGGGACCTTTTTGGTGCCCATGAGTATTGGTAGCACCTACGGAAACTTAGAACAATGCTGTATGTGTAATTCCATAGTTTTAAAATAATTTTTCTAACACAAATTCTCAAAAAAAAATCTACTTTATTCCTCTGTCACGCTGCACAGAGGACATTTTAACAAGTTATTGCTACTTCTAGCTATGGTTGTTCTGTTTTTACAGAGGTGTAGGACTTTAGATTGTTGTGAAAAATTAGTCCACAGTGAGGAAAAGTTAGACAAGAACAATAAATGGCAAGAGATTACTTGGGTGTAGAAGGTTCAACAGCTTAAACTGGTTGTGTGCGATAGAAATTCACTCTGTAAGACATTTGTTCTTCTCTCTACTGGTTGATAAAGAGATTCATTTCTCTTTATATGCTGAATTTCTTATGTCTTACATCTGTTTCTAGTCTCTTTCGCTCCCAGCAGGCTCATAAATATAAACCTGTGGTCCATCACATGAGTATGAATGAACATTCTTGACATGTTTAGTGTCAAAATCCATATTTGTTATTGCTAAACCAACGTCACAGCCAAGCTTTGTGCTCCTCTAAATGTTACTGCAGTGTGTATTTCAGGTTTTCCTACAAATACACCCAGACTTTGTTTGATAGTGAAGCTAAATGAGGCCGTGTTGTTTGTAACACGAGTAAAATATCTATAGTATGCAGACACTCGGAAAACTATTACACATGCTTTTTCCATTTATTTATATTTTTGTGGAATAAATAATCACAGAAATTCATAAATTTCATTTTTGTGTTTTTATGATTTATGGCATTTTAACGGCGTCATGCTGCAGATTTCTGAGCTCCTTCTACTTTTAGCCACTTCCAGCTGTTTCCATAGAGGTGCAGGATTGTATATTGTAGAGAAAAATGAGCGAACAGTGAGTGAAAATGAGCCATAAACAAAAAATGCCGAGATTACAAGGGTTTAGAAGGTTCAACAGCTGAAACTAGTTGTGTGTGATAGTAATTCACGAAGACACTTCCTCTTCTTTCTACTGGTTGATAAAGAGATTCATTTCTCTCTATATGCTGAATTTCCTACATCTTACATCCGTCTCTGGTCTCTTTAATGCTCAGCAAGCTCATAAATATACATCATTTTGACATGTTTAGTGTCAAAATCCATATTTGTTGTTGCTAAACCGACGTCAGAGCCAAGCTTTGTGCTCCTCTAAATGTTACTGCAGCGTGTTTCAGGTCTTCCTTCAAATACACCCGGACTTTGTTTGATAGCGTTGCTAAACGAGGCCGTGGTGCCAGGTGGAATTAGTCTGAGGCATCATCTCTTCACCGCTTACGCTCCAGATGTACAGTATTCCTCCTATTCACGTCATTCACTGCTGCAAGAGCAATCAGCGGCATACAGAGCAAATTGGTTGTGATGCTAAGATGCGTTTATCTCCCCCCAGCTGCGCTTAACACTGTGACAGCTACATCCATCCATACGTGTCTGCCTCCGTAACACGTTTAGACCAATTTCCCTACTTTCCCTCCACTCCAACGCTTCCCGGTTTCCTAATTTAGCCCAAGTGTCGCTCCTCCACCCACGCACTCGGCCCGCTGTGTGTTGTGTTTCGAAAACCGCCGCGATGGCTGCAGGGCGGAAACCCGAGCCCGGCGGATTATGAGCATGTCAAATTGGCAGAATGTATTAGCGTCACACCGATCGCCGTCGCATTTACCCTCACTGGTCAATTATCAAGATAGATAGCTCCAACAGATAGCCGCCAACCCCAGAAACGCCGCCTGCAAACATTTTCTGCTCAGTGGATGGAGAGGAATGGAGGAAAGTCAGCGCTGGTGATGTTGTGATAGGAGGAAAATGCTACTTTCAGCGTAGCTAGAATCAGATAGGATAAAAAAAAGACCTTATATTATTGCAGGCTGCCTTTGGATTGAGGCTAGAGGCCCGGGTGGCAGAAATATGGAGGGAGAGGCGCACTTGTCATCCCAATGAAATCACTCTCCAAGGCTGGCGAGGAAAGCTGCAGAGGAGATGAAATGTGTTTTGGAAGAGGAGGGCTGCAACTGTAAATCTGGGCAAGACGAGAAAAGTAAAGAAAAAATACTGTTTGCTGATTATATCGCGGTGTCTTATAGGGGCATCGTTCCTCTCTTATTGTTTGCATCTCCTTTTTCTCCACAAATAACACGAGAAACATCCGGCTCAGTGATCCAAAATAATCAGCGGCTCGGTGCAGTGAAGTCGAGAATAGATGTTTTCAAAGCAAAACAAGCTATTAACGTAAAGCCAGACGAGCCTCGCCGGAGTGTCCTGATATTCAGCAACAGAAACCGGGACAATTGCAGCATTTTAAATATATATATATATATATATATATACACACAGAGGTTAAAATGGCATGAGAACTGAGAGCAGCGTTGCAAGATGGCGGCCAATTTGTTTCTCCAGGCTTCTTCACGCTTCTTTAGAGGCCTCAGCTGCTTCCAAAATCCCCCCAATTTACTATAAAGTCAACTACATGCTATGCCTGAGCCCAAATTATAAGAGAATTAAGCTAAAGCTGGCATTACAGACCAAAACCAGAAAGAAATCGACCCAAAGTGACCACTATAGGTAATTCAATCAATTAACAGGCAGATGTGGACACAAGTAGCTGGAATATAGTAAGAATATGAGGAAAAACCAACAATAAAAAGCGGATATTCTGCTGTTTGGGGTTTTCCTTTTCTGTCAGTGTGTTAAAAAGCTGCGTTTGTGTGCATGTAAAAGGACCGCAAAACTTACAAAGCTTACAGATTTCTCAAACACAGAAAACACACCGTGCTAACACGATTATTCCTGAGGTGTTCTGAGCTCCGGGGGCGGATGTAGCACAGGATTTCTGGAGATTTCAGAACTTCCCGCTGAGTTTGGGCTCAACAGAGAGCATGTACAAAGAAAATCACCTCCAAACTCCTACAAGTTCTGTAACAATGAATTATAATGGAAAATCTCTTACAGTCTCTCCTAACAAGTACTTTTTCGAGCACCACTTGTTTTGCTGGTGCAGTCACACAATCAGCTTGTATAGTCTATGCCTGGGGTGTCAAACATGAGGCCCGCGGCCCAAAAATGGCCCTCCAGAGGGTCCAATTAGGCAAGATTTTGTGAAGTGTAAAAATTAGAGAGAAGACATTAACTGCAGATTGTAAATTTGTAAAACTGTACATTTAAAATCATTTCTAGACCAGGAAAAGTTGTTTTGATCATAAAGTAAAATACTAGATTGTTAATTGTTCTTTTGTGTCTCATTTTTGTAATATTTTGTTGTTTTTTGTCAGTTTTTGTCTGACTTTTGTTGTTTGTCTCATTGTCATTTTGCTTCTCATTTTTATCATTTTGTTTCCTTTTTGTCTCGCTTGTGTTGTTTGTCTGCTTTAGTTGTTTTGTTTCTCACTTTTGTCATTTTTGGTCGCATTTGTGTCATTTGTGTAATTTTTTGTCTCGTTTGTCGCTTGTCCATTTATTTGTCACTTTGTCACTTTTTTGTCTAATTTTTTGTCTCTTTTGATTTGTTTTGTGTCATTTGTCTCATTTTTTTGTCATTTTGTGTCTCATTTTTGTAATATTTAGTTTTTTGTCTGACTTCTGTCATTTTGATCATAAAGTAAAATACTATATCATTCAGTTCCAGATATGTGTGACTAAATGTTTTGTCTTTGTAGACACTCTGTGATCTGTAAGTTGTAATGTGTAAACAATATTGCTGAAATGGAATTTATTTTTCTGAAGAAATTTCAGTTTGTTCATCATGTTTTGTAAAAAGATAATTCTTTAAATGTGAATATTTTCAAAATGTACTTTGTTGCACTAAAACAAAGGAAAAAAATAGGAGTCGTGGTTATTTATAGGTTATTATGCTCTAGCCCACTGGAGATCAAACTGGGCTGAATGTGGCCCCTGGACTAAAATGAGTTTGACACCCCTGGTTTATGCGGTCACAAATATTAGGTTGTATGAGGCGTCCACAATGACGGTTAGTAGTAGCAGTACTAGTAGTAGTAGTAGCAGTAGTAGTAGTAGTAGTCTCTTAATGTGTTAAATAATAAATGAAAGACAAGTCTTTAAAAATACAGAGTATAAAGCTGCATTAAAAACTGCTTCAACATGTACAATTCACTACAAAGTCAGTTAAGCCCATGAAACAGAGCAGTAGCCGCCCACACGCCTTTATAGAAATTAAATTAGAGCCGTTCAGCACTGCTCGTTATTAACTAATCTAATGAATTTCTGTTATATAGGAAGCAGAGAATGAAGGAAAGAGCTCTTCTTTGACATCCTGCTGCCTGTTTTCACTCACAAATGGCAGACAAAAAATTGTAGATGCAGTAGATTTTTATTTTACTGCATAAATCGAATTCTGATCACATGGAGAGACATTTCAGAGCAGTTTTTTTTAGGTTTATGTGTGCAGAGAAAAAGCCAGCAGGCATCCAATGACCTGCAATCCTGACTGTAGCGAATACATCCGATTGCTTCAGCACTCGCTCCTCTTCCCAGAGCTTCGACAGTAACAAGAGAGAAACTTCGATAGTCTGTCAATAAGCTACATGCACAGCTGCATAAATGCTATTTTCCAGCCAATCATTGACCGTCCTTTAGGAAAGGCTTTCAGAAAATGGTCTCAAAAACTCCAGGAGAGAAAAGATGAGCTCTACTTCAAATGAAACTGAAAACTTTAAATTGTGGGAAAACAATGTGATTTTTATGCCGTTTGTGTTTACTAAAGAGTATTTTTTTTTGATCTATATCTATATTTCCTGTATTGAAATCAGCTAAAAATATGATTAGTTTACAGTTATTTGCCACTATTTGAGAAGAAAATATGTATATTAAGGTTTGAAAAATAGTGAAAAAATTTTTCAACTGTTATTTTACAGATTTTTCCAGTTTTGTTAAATTACAGAAAATTACAGAAAAAAATTATTAATTTACACTTTAACCATAAAAAAATGACCAAAACTGTAAACAACATGCACATTAAACATCTCTATTTTTACAAATAGTAGTTTGTATTTTTGCAACAATTGACCATAAAAATTACACATTTAAAAATATAATTAGCTAAGAGATATATGCCATTATTTAAAAGAACAACTTTATGTTAAAGATTGAAAAATGAAAAAAGTATGAACGTTAAGTGTAACAAAAACAGGCCAAAAAAAGTCCTATTGCCAAGGACGGTTATAGTAGTAGTAGTAGTAGTAGTAGTAGTAGTAGTAGTAGTAGTAATGGTAGTGGTAGTTGTGGTATCTGTATTAGTAGTTATAATAAAACATGTCTACAGTAAGCCAACCATCTCCTCATCTCAGAAGCTCCTCTTGTTGCCGAGGACAGCAGCTCTTCATCTGAGAGTCTGATCGGGGTTTCGACGAGGACCGGTCTGTATAATCAGCAAACAAGAAGCTCGTTAAACGCCGCTCGCTGTAATTTAGTCGTTAGCGCGGTCGAGCGGCGTTTGTTGTCTGTTTTCAGAGGACACGTGTCGAAGCTGTCACGCCGGCTTAAGAGCTAACAAAGAGCAGGAGGAGATGAGAGCCGTCATACGACACATACAAACACATCATGGATGCAGGCAGATGGCTCGGTTTGCTCAGAAAACACAACACAGAAGTACATCTTTACTGCAGGACGAGAAGAATTTAGAGCCAGTTTAATGTTTTTCAAATGAAATATTAATTTTCTCAACAGCAGATGAACATGACAGATTATTTAAAACGTCGCCCGCCAAGTGTAAAGAATCCTTTCTCTATATTCTCATTCACAGTCTTGAGTTAGAGTCAGGTTTCTGCCAGTAGTGACAGTAAGAAAAGCAAGAAAACACAACTGTAAAGAGGCAAGCTATACACACTATATAAACACAATATAAATAAGAAAAACAGAAGAACACAAATTTAAGAATATTTACATTAAGTTTTTCACTTTAATTTGTTTTTACGATTTACTGTTACTTCACAGATTTCCTGGCTGAAACTGTAAAAATCTGCAATTTTAGAAATAGTAATTAGATCTTTTACAACACTTGACTGTAAAATGATACTATTATTTACCGTTTAAATCAGCAAAAATGAAAAATAAATTACTATTTTATGGATACTTGACGTACATTGGGGATAAAAAGCACATTAAGGGCTTAAGGGTGGTAAAAATAACTTTACTGATATTTCACCAATGTGGCCTGTTTTGCTCAATTACAGGTAACAACGAATACTACACTGAAAAAAGCATAAATGTATATTCCATAAGCATTTGAAAAAGATGGCCAAAACTGTAGTTTTGTTAAAGATAATAAAATCACTGCATACTGATGGTAAAAAAAAAAACAGACCAAAACTGTACATAATGTCTGTATGTATGACTGTATTTTGTTCTTTAATAGCGTGACCATAAAATGACAGTTTTAGTGTATTTAAATCAACCAAAAAAACCAAACACCTTTTTATGAATAAAAATATCTATTCTTATGACGTAAATGGAACAGCAAGATTACACTATTCCTTTAATTGTGCATAATACTTGAAACTACTTTTTTCTTTTATGAATCTAACAAGGCTGCAAAATTATTTATTTTCTATAAAGTCAAAAATTGTGAAAAACTTACATCACACTGGAAGTTAACAGTTGCCATACAATCGCACATACAATAATTTTTTAAAAAATATATTAGTTTATTTTGACAACACAATAACAATCAGTAAATCCAAATCTTAAGAAGCTGAAACTGAGGAATATTTGGCTTTCTTCCTGTAATTACCAAACGTGTTTTCCTACCAGTCAACATATTGATAGATTAATTGTTTTAGGTCCAGTATTTGCTACCATCAAGGAAAAGAAACCAGTCTAAGATTAGGGTTGAATGATTCCTCCAGTTATTTGATTACTAAAATTCCTTGAGGTAAAATTATCTGAATCGAGGCTTCATTTAATCCACTACATACTAGACCCCAGGTCACTAACTGGTCCGGACTCAGACTTCATCTTAGAGCAGGGGTGACGAACATGCGGCCCGCGGCCCAAAATTGGCCATCCGGAGGGTCCAATCAGGCAAGACTTTGTAAAGTGTAAAAATTCTAGAGAAGACATTAACTGCAGATTGTAAATTTGTAAAACTGTAAATTTAAAATAATTTCTAGACCATGACAAGTTAGTTTTGATCATAAAGTAAAATACTATATTGTTAATTGTTCTTTTGTGGTTTTGTGCCTCATTTTTGTAATATTTTGTCTTGTTTTTTGTCTGATTTTTGTCGTTTGTCTCATGCTTTTGTCATTTTGTTTCTCATTTTTGTCGTTTTGTGTTTCCTTTTTGTCTCGCTTGTGTTTTTTGCTTTACTTGTTGTTTTGAGCATTGTTTTTGTCGTTCTGTTTTGTCTCATTTGTATTTGTCTATTTTTTGTCATTTTGTTTCTTGTTTTAGTTATTTTATGTCTTGTTTGTGTCATTTATGTAATTTTCTGTCTCGTTTTTGTCATTTGTCCTTTTTTTGTCACTTTGTAATTTTGTCAAATTTTTTTGTCTTTTTGTTTTGTTTCATGTCGTTTGTCTCAGTTTTTGTCATTTTGTTTCTCGCTTTTGTCTTTTTGTCTCATTTTTGAAATATTTTGTCTTACTTTTGTTGTTTTTGTCTTTTTTTGTCTGACTTTTGTCATTTTGGTCATAAAGTGAAATACTATATCATTCAGTTCCAGATACCTGTGACTAAACATTTTGTTCCTTCATAGATATTCTGTGCTCTGTAAGTTGTAATGTGCAAATGATAAACTGAGGCATAATGTTGTTGAAATTGAACTTATTTTTCTTAAGAAATTTCAGATTGTTCATGATGTTTTATAAAAAGATAATTCCTTAGATGTGAACATTTTAACACTAAAACAAAGGATTATCAATTGTGGGTATTTATAGGTTATAATGGTGTGATTTTATTGGTCAGGCCCACTTGAGATCAAATTGAGCTGAATGTGGCCCCTTAACTAAAATGTGTTTGACACCCCTGATCTATATGGATGGTGCAAGTTACAAACTAGAGTCCATATGGCTGCTCTGTAAAGCTGTAATTTAAGCAAATAAGACTGTATTTCCCTCGAGTTGTTCTAGCTGCACATCCAGCATGAACTATTCACTGCAAATACATGAAACCAGGTGCAA
The DNA here is from genome assembly GCA_027123335.1 of Amphiprion clarkii. NCBI lineage: Eukaryota > Metazoa > Chordata > Actinopteri > Pomacentridae > Amphiprion > Amphiprion clarkii. The sequence continues at coordinate 9,859,187 of CM049586.1, forward strand.
TCCCACTTAGATAAACACGAATGGAGCGAATAAATAAAGCACACGGAGGTATTTCCTGTATTTGCAGCGACTCTACCTGCTCCTCTCTGCTGTTTCTGTGCCCTGATGTGTGACAGTAATGATATCTGATAGCAGAAAGTTCACTGACATAGCAATCCCTTATCAAGGACAAAACGTTGTAGAAGGAAAAGAACCTGGAGATGAATATCTGAGATTCAGGCTTTCAGGGAGCGTTGTCAAATTAGACTCTGCTGCAGCAGAATGTGTGACAGCAGCAGGAAGACCTTGAAGTAACCTCCTCGACACACATCTGCAGCGCGCATCGCTAAATCCATATCCCCGTGACAGATCCAAACGTCTCTCCTATGGCGTCTTAAAGCTACAACAAAGGCCACCTGAGGTTCGTCTTCTGCAGTGAAAATAACTTTTACGCAGAGCCATCCGGAGACTTCGACTTGAAACGAGGTTAAGGAAAGATGATGGAAAAAGACGCGGAAAAATAACAAATTCCGCTCTCAGGAGATGTTAAAGTTGCAGCCCGAGGAGGAGAAACTTTAGAGCGGCTTCAAAGAGGCCTTTTTAAGTGTAACAGCGGATTCCTGCAGACTTTCTTTCTCCAGCGACAACAGACGGGAAGCGCAGACTCTTTGTGGGCTTTAATAAAATAATCGCAGGGATCAGAGGAGTTAATAGAACCTTTTTCACGGCCGACTTTCTGACCTTGTAAAGCAGGAAACGCACAGGTGTAGCTAATAGCGTTAGCGGCGGCTGCTATTCCGGTGAGTCGGCGTGCAGAATAGTATGAATCTGGTCGGACACACTGTTAATATTATTAGTTACACCTGTGATGTTTGAGTAGAAACCTCTGCTGCTGCTTGCTGAAGAGTCTCTGGTGGGAATTTCAGAGGCATTTAACCAACTGTACTCGCCAAAGTCAATTTACTAGTCAGAGCAGAGACTAATGAGCAGTTTTAATGGCAGTGGAGGAGCTCTGTCGGGTATGAAATGTCACCGAGGTGATGGACCGAAGCTGCAGGAGCTAATCTTTGACAGTGAGGAAGGATTGGCCAGAAGTCAGCGGAGCTCTGCAGAAAACACCGACTGTCGCGAGTTGCTGCTCCAAAAACAAACATGGACGGCAAACAGCAGCTCGTACTGTTTATGTGCAGTGACATTTGTGCTGAAAGGCCTGAAAAAAAGGAGTTTGTAGAAGCTTGTAGCTAACACAAATACAGAATGTATTAGTGACTTAGATTAATGCACAGAACTTTCACATTATTATTATTATTAGTTGTTGTTGTTTACACCATCAATTATGTAATTTTGCACATTCTTTGGCAAATAATTTCTGCATTCTTTAAATGTTTTTATTGACAATTTGCCACATTCTCTGCAAAATTACACTATTTTTACTTTAAAATCATCAGGAAAAATATAATTTTACAAACATTTGCTGTTATACGAATGAAATACTATGTATAAGAAGTGATGAATTTACATGTTGATTGTAAAAAAAGTCTAAAACCGTAAATAAAATCCACATGAAAATTCTGTATTTTTACATGCAGAAACGTGTTCTTTTACACAGTATCACCATGAAATTAAATCAGCCAAAAATATTACTTTACAGATATTTGCTGTAATTCAAAAGAAAAATTCTGTATAATAAGTGATTCATTTACATACTGACTGCAAAAAAGGGCTAAAACCATAAATAATCTCCACATCAAAATTTGTATTTTAATTTTGTTCTTTGTTGTATCAGTATCTGCAAAAATAAATATTAAAATATATGCATGATTTTTTGTAGTTCTTTTTTTTCACCATTTCTACAGTTTTTGATATTTTTTTAAAGCTAGTTTTATAGTGACTTGCACATTTAACACTGTGTAGCTTAATGGAACAATAAAAAAAAGAAAGAAAAAGGCCTATTTAAACCAGGGCTGCACTGTATTGGAAAGAAATGACACTGAAATATTTGTTTTTTCTGCAGTAGATACTCATAGTAGGACTTTTCTTTATACCATATATTTGTTGCAAATTACACTATTTTTACTGAATTTTCATCAGCAAAAATATAATTATTTTACAGATATTTGCTGTAATTCAAAAGAAAAATTATGCATAATACGAAGTGGTTACTTTACATGTTGACTGTAAAAAAAAATGGCTAAAATTATAAATAATGTCCACACTAGAGTAAATAGTTCTTTTGCAATGTGTAACTGTAAAATTACACTGTTTTACTGTATTTAAATCAGCAAAAAATACAAATTTACCCAAGTGGAAATGAAGTGACTTTATCTACATGAATTTTTTTTTTTGTATGTGGGAGCTCACACAGCTGTGATCATGCTTATTTAATTATAGGAGGCCAAAATCATAAGCACGCCTAATATGTAATTGCTTTGACATTGGGTACACGTGGAGGCCGATGTAAGCATCCCCACCTGGTGATACCTGGTCCAGGCTTACGGCAAGGAATTATAACCTCAACATGGTGCAGGGGCGTCTCCGAGTTCTGCTTTCCTTATTCATCTAACATGCATTTAGGTGAAATCATTCCTTCATCCTTTTTTATTTCTGTTTATGTGCATAAATGCAATAATTTATCTGTTTTCACCATTATGGAGACATAAAAATGATTGAGCAATAGGCCAAAGTGCAAAGTAAAGACATTAAACTCCAGTTAAATCATTTAGCTTTCGGTCTTTAATGTAATCACTTAACAAAATCTTAAATAATCATCAATATTGACTTAAATTAAACTTTTATTCATCACTAATTGATCAGCTGTATCACCTTTATACCATATTTCTACTGTATACTCTGCAATTGTAAAGAAAGAAATTAAAAAATAATTGCAGTCATAACTTTCCAGAGCAGTAAAATCCTTCCTCTTAAAATCAAACTCTCACATTTATCACTATAACTGGGTTTCAAGCACTCAGCCAACAAAGCAGCACCATACATTTTGAACTTGAGCCCAAATTAAGGAATAAGAGGGTCCCAATAAATCTGAAATATCTCAAAAATAAATCACATTTACAACACACAAACTGCATCTTTGCATGCGTCGATGCAGCTGATGTTCAAACGTTTGGTTTTCTTTAGTTGTTTGGTCAAAGATGTCTGTAAAATATCAACGATAACTTTACAAAGTCCATGACGTTTCTGACCTGTGGTGTTGATGCACAAGCCCAGCAATAAAAACAACAAATAAACCCAAAATTATAGACACAACTAACAATAACATACAAATCAGCTGAAACGAACCTACACTTGTCCTCATAATTACTCATTCTCTTGTTAATTTTTGTGATTTTTTTTTATTTTTGTGATGAAATGAATGCATTTTGTCGGGTTTGTATACGATTTATATGTTACCAACAAGTGAAAGAATGACAACAATGGACAATTCAAGAAAGTCTTCATTTCAGGGGTATTTTATTCATGGATTCCCAAAAAATGCCATGTTCAAAATTATTCATACCCTAATCCAATGTCTTTCTTTAATAGTCAATAGCATGGCCACTGCTTCTAGACGATTCTTGTATGTGTCCACAAGCTTCCTGCATGTCTCCTGTGGGACGTTGGCCCAGCCTTCATGGGCGAAAGCCTCAAGCTGGGTCAGGTTGGCCGGTTTCCTAGCCATCACTCTGGTCTTCAAGTCTCACCACAAGTTGACATCATTGTCCTTGAACCATTTCTTTACTACTTAGCAGTGTGTTTCAGATCATTGTCCTGCTGTTACGTCCAGTTGTGGCCAAGCTAAAGTTTCTCAGCAGATATCTTCATGTTTTCATGAAGGATCCTGATGTAATCTTCCTTTTTCATGATTCCCCGGATCTTGATGAGGTTCCCTGTGCCACTGGAAGAGAAGCATCCCATAGTATTATGCTTCCACCACCATGCTTGACTGTGGACACAATGGTCTTTAGCTTGTATGCTTCTCTTTTCTTCCTCCAGACATATTCAGGATCCATATGGCCAAATAACTCCAACTACATCTCATCAGACCACAGGATGGTTGACCAAAAGCTAGGATCTTGTTTCAGATGACACTCTAGCAAAGGCCAGGCGAGCCTAAACATGTTTCTTCCTGAGCAGTGGTGTCTTCTGAAGCCTATGTCCATGGAGACCTCCTCTGTGCAGGACTCGCTCGATTGTGGACAGCGACATCTTCGTCCCTGTCTGGTCAAGCGTTTCAATTAGGGCCTTGGCAAGTTTGAGGGGACACCACACGCTTCCTGCCATGCCCGCTGGGCATATGGGCATATCCATGCTAATGCTATGCTAATGCTGTCGGACTCTGACAATGAACACCATGGGAAGGAAAATCAAAGTTCTCAAAAGTGTGCTCAACTAACCCCCCGCCCCTCGTCTGACGAGCCGAATATTCGGATATTCGTCATTAATTGGGCCCAAATATCTGGAGCCCAGAAATTGCTATTCGGACCAGCTCTAATTTCATTTTAACATCTTCAAATAACTATAGGATAAAGATAAACATATTTGGGATCTTTTTAAATAATTTTAAGGGGTATGAACAATTCTGAACATGAGCAAAATAAAAGAAAATCACTTTTGACCATATCTATTGTTATGCAAATTAACTTTCGCCAACTCATATGTAGATGCGTGCATAGCAACAAGTAGACAAAAGACACACAGGAAGTACCAACATAAAGGATTTTAAAAATGAAGACTCTAAAAAAGAATGTTAATTTCCATTCGGTATGAATAATTTTAAGGACGACTGTATGTTGGTGGACATTAGTGCCCCTTCTCCAACAAATACAGTTTTTGAAACACACAGAGGCTCTGTTGTTGTAATTATAGCTGCATGACTCCGTCCTTCAAACCAACCAACAGCTTTAAACTGCAGTTTTGTCACTGTGTGCCTCTGACTTCACATCTAATCCTAAAATGAGCGCAGCGAACTCTAAATGTCACCACACTTCCCGACACAGCTGGTGTCTTTTGCACTTAATCTTTTCATTTTTACCTTTGATGTCAGAAAACACCCCTTTGTTGCGCTCGTTTGGCTGTTACTTTTTGCCCAGTAAAGCACAAAAAAAATGGAAATTAATCACATTTAAGGCACCAGTGGGCAAAAAAAAAAACCGCCTCACGGGACCATGCAGAACCATTAAAAAGCTGCAGATCCTGTGTTGTCAGTAACATCACTCTTGCAGCTTGGGGTCATGCACTCTGCAGGAGTCTATTATGAACCCACTGACTAATGATAATCACAGCAGGCGCCTACATGCATGCGCTGATCGTTTAAAGGAAGCTGAACCTTGAAAAATAACCTAACTAATGCAAAAACGGAGACTGACTGCATTGTGTTTTGTGCAGGTCTTCACTGGTGCGACAGCGTTTAAAGCGGAGTTTTCCAGAGAGGCCACATTAGCAAGCCTCGGGTCATTATCAGCACTTTGTGTCCAGCAACTGACAGCTGCAGAGGAAAACGGCAACCTCTGCTGCTACGGAGGAAAAATGTGACGCGGTAGTTCGCAATTAAGCTGATTTATAACAGAGGAGCAGCCCGGCGTCTCCTCCTCGGCTTTAGTCTTGCCATTTTTCTTCTCTCGCCGCTTTCGGGAGGCCGGAAGACAAAAATACTGATGACACAGGCGCAGACAAAAACAAAACACTGCTTCACTTTCATCTGCTTTTTTCTCTGGTGTCAACTGAGAGACTGTTGTTTTATAACATAAAAATCCCCTTTGCATCCTCAAGCACATTCCATATAATTTGCCTTTATATGCAGTTAAGCCCCAAAATGACTTGTACTGATGTAGAATTTTGATTTATGGTGAATTTTTTAGGTTTCTTCTGGCTGGAAATGAAATGAACAAGTGATAAGTCAGCTATAGACACAGCATTCAGTCAAAATTGTCAGTTTTCTACTAAAAATGCCATGTTCTGCGTGTCTCCACTGGGGTTTTGTTCCTCTTTGTGAAGATCTTCAGCTCTCTGAGGTTGAATCTTCCTCTTCTCAACAGATTCTGGACTCCAACATCTACGTTTTTTCTTCATTATTTCTTCACCCTTTGGTAGCACATTTCAAATCTTTGTCTCGCTGGAATTTTTTCTGCACTTTTTCCTCCACAATTTCATCCTCTTTTCTCATGATGTGGTTTTACTTTGACGACGCTGTAAAAGTCCCACAAAACATCACATTCTTCTTCATTGATCGTGTTGATGGAGTTCTTTGGGTCGAATTTGTGTCTAAACATTTTGTAGAAGTTCGGTCCTCCTTGGTGGTTTCTGATTGAGATGTTTCTACCAGAACTGCTCGCATTCATCAGGATGATCTTGGTGCTGATCTTTGGGTTCTTCTTAGGTCACTTCTGTCTTCCTACCACAACTTTTGAGATGTTTCTCAGTGTGGAACTCCTTGTACTTTTTGATAAGGATTTACACAGCAGCCACGGACACTTGAAAACACTTTGAGAACATTATAGCTTTTAAACGTCTGTGAGCAGCAACAATGTACAGTTTTAGAATCTCATTAAGCTCTTGGGTTTTAACTATGACCATTACATGACTAAAGAGCTACTGCATTAGCTATTCTCAATTTACAGTCTACTAGAATGCTCTGGAACGTGGTAGAAACTCAGAGGACTCATTTTAATGCTATAGAAGCTGCATTTAATCAGAAAATTGCAGCAATTTCCAGCAGTGTAGATAATTTTGGGCACTGATATCTACTAAAAATGTACAAAAGAAGTAGAAATAGTTCAAAAAGGTCCAAAATGCATCATTAAAATCTCTAACCCAAAGTTTTTTGCCATTTGTTAATGTCATTTCCTGCACTTTAGCATCACAATCACTACCTCCTCATCATATATGATGTGGCTTGTTTTATTTTAAATAATGTTCTTTATAATCTTTTATAGTTATTGCACTGCCTTCAGGAACAGTCGCTTTGCATTTCACTGCACATATTACATGAGCATGTGACAAAGAGGAAACGAAACTCTTGAATCTTTCCAGCCAGAAGAAATCTTTTTGTCAAATAAAAATTGACTGATTCTCAAAGTTTGGTATGAGTATTAATAATTTCAGACTTTCGTATGAAGACGCCTTCAGACTTGGCTCTTGTGCAACACTACATGACGTCTATTAGCCTATAAAAGATGATATTTGACTCTCTTTTTGAGTCCTTCCAGGTTCTCTGTGTCTAAGTGTCAAGTTTAATGGACGAGACGGAGGATTCTTTACAGTAAAAACTAGACTTAGAGCATGTATGTCCTGCTATGGTCTGAGAAAAGCACACAGGAGATAAAAGTCAGATGTAACCAGAGGCCCGAAGCAGGTCAACACGGTAAAATTTTAAAGTGGATGGAGAGCTGCTCTGAGTGGCCTAGAAACAAAACGACGAGTTTTTTTAGCCGACGCAATGCATCTTTATCCTTAGCGTGGTCGAGCAAAAGACTAACATCTTGAACCTTGCCGACGAGGTTTTGATCAGCTCTCCAAGCAATTCTAAAGACGAAAAAATTACAGGATATGTAAAAGACAGCTTGCCAAGACGATCCCGGGTCAAATTAACTGAGATTTATAGTTAATAAGCCTTTGCTGCGACATGCCATAAATGTTTCATCTGAAAGGGGAAGGCCAAGGTTGTTTAATTATAAACTTTTACTGGCTGGAAACCTCATCTGCCACTGTCACTGCGACTCTTCATCGCTCTGAAAGTCCTCCACAAAGACAATACAGTCTATATAGATCATCTTACATCAATAAAACAGAGCCGGAGCTCAGCTGAAGGAGGCGTCCTTGAGAAAGGAAACCGACTCCCTGCCAGTTCCACAGGTGACGCTCTCAGCCTCCACTCCACTTAAAAGGAAAATTGTCACAGGAGCGACTCCGGCTTCAAACGAAGACGAAGGAGAATCTATACCGAGACGATGAGACAGACGCCGATCTCATCTTCACGCCGAGCACTCGAACTACGCTGGTTTGAAATCTCTGCACACTGAAAGACAGAGTAAGTTTCAAAAGCCAGTGTGCATACAAATAACTGGCTTTTGAGTTTGCTGCTGCGACAAAACACAATTAGAGCTGCAACTAAGGACTGTTTTGACAGCTGAATAATCTATTAAATATTGAAACAAATAATCGACTATTATAAATTGCACATTACAGACTTTATGTTTTCGTGTGAATTGCTGCTACAATACTGCGATTTCTGACACTCAAATTTAATATATTCTTTTTAGTGACTGGTATTAGTCTACATATACACACGTGGACAAAATTGTTGGTACCCCTCGGTTAATGAAAGAAAAACCCACAATAGTCACAGAAATAATTTGAATCTGACAAAAGTAATAATAAATAAAAATTCTATGAAAATTAACCACTGAAAATCAGACATTGCTTTTGAACCGTGGTTCAACAGAATTAATTAAAAAAATAAACTCATGAAACAGGCCTGGACAAAAATGATGGTACCCTTATCTTAATATTTTGTTGCACAATCTTTTGAGGCAATCACTGCAATCAAACGATTTCTCTGTCAATGAGACTTCTGCACCTCTTAGCATGTATTCTGGTCCACTCCTCATGAGCAGACTGCTCCAGTTGTCTCAGGTTTGAAGGGTTCCTCCTCCAGACGGCATGTTTCAGCTCCTTCCACAGATGTTCAATAGGATTTAGATCAGGGCTCATAGAAGGCCAATGTTTTCCTCTTAGTCATTCTTGGGTGTTTTTAGATGTGTGTTTTGGGTCATTATCCTGTTGCAAGACTCATGACCTGCGATTGAGACCAAGCTTTCTGACACTGGGCAGCACATTTCTCTCTAGAATACCTTGATAGTCATGAGATTTCATTGTACCCTGCACAGATTCAAGACACCCTGTGCCTGTTTTACTGTCACAGAGAAGGAAAGATGCTGGAATGAGTGAATTTAGGCTTTTTTCTCCATAAAAAGGACTCAACTGATTATCAAAACAGCTGGCGCTTAATTTAATAACTGGCAACTAATTGATTAATCAGAGAATTTAACTTTTTTTTCTTAAAACTTTACTCAAAACTATATTTTGATTAGATGTTTGGTCTATAAATTGTCAGAAAATGGGGGAAAATGTTGATCAGTGTTTCCCAAAGCGAAAGATAATAAGTGTCTCGTTTTGTCCATAACCCAAAGATATTCAGTTTACTGTCAGAGGAGGAAAGAAACAAAATTAGTCAAATTTCAAAAGCTGCAATAGTGAATATTGAGTGAGTTTTGTTCCACAGAAAAATACTCAAACTATCTCCAATACTCAAATCTATCATGAAAACAGTTGGAAATTAATTCAAGAGTTGACAACTAACCAATTAATTAGAGAATTTCGACTTAAAAAGTAATTTTTGGATGAGTTGTTTTGTTTACAAAATGTCAGAAAATGGTGAAATTTGTTGATCAGTGTTTTCTAAAGCCCAATGTGACAAATGTGTTGCTTTTTTTGTTGTCCACATGCCAAGATATTAAGTTTACTGTCTAGTAGGAAGAAAGAAACCAGAAAACCAAAACCAAAAGCCGGAATCTGAGGATTTTGACTGTTTTCTACCTCAAAAATGCCATAAAACCTATTAACCAACTACCAAAGCTGTTGCTGACTAATGTAATAGTTGACGACTAATTGATTTATGTGTCAGAAATGTTCGCAGCAGATTGGAGCAGATTTAACTTTACAAAATGAAGCCGTTTCTTGAAGTCATCCCACAGAACTGATAAAGCCTCTGGCACAGAAAGCTGCAGTCTCAGAGCTTCAAAACCAAATTTTCCCAAAAATGTTGTTTTGAGTCGTAAAAAGAAGCCAAAGAAACGACATCAAGGATAAAAAACCAGCAGATCAGTGAGTGTCAGAGTGCAGAGCTGCTCTCTGGAGAACCGACAACCTCAAGTCAATATTACAGTCGGCTCTTCCTCACCTGGTGGCACCGTGGCAACCGCATCAATCAGCGCTGTGATGTCGGTGCTGCAGCTTCCTGCTCTGCCCTTCATCTCCTCCTGCCTTTCTCCGGCTGCCTTCCATCCTCTTCCACAAGTCAACAAGTTTGATCAGGCTGACATGGGAAAAGTGCTGTTTGGCTGCTGCTCGTCAGCTCTCTGACAGATCCTCCAGCTCCGTCTCTTCTGCTTCTCTTCAGCTCCCCAGTCACTTCTGATTCCAGCAGGCTTCATCAGCTCCTCCACCTCCGCCGCCTCCACCCGGCCCTCTAAAACCCTCCTGGGGTGTCGGGGAGGCTCTGCCCTGTCATCGAGGTGACACGACTCACAGTCGCGCAGCACAAAGAGATAAGTTTGAGATGTTCAAGGGCGACTGTATAGCCGGTGTTCCAAAAACGCTCACTTCAGATTTAATCCTCTCAGCGATTTCCGAATGAGACGGCATCCACGATGTGACAGCGCTCACATCGAACTGCGGTGAATTTTTTAAGATAGCTGGTGTTTTCCAAATCCTGTCTGCCAGCGTGTTCAAGAGACACCAGTCTTTTCCTGCTCTGACACAGATTTGTGCAGAGTGAGAGTGAAGAGGGAGGAAATCGTGTAAATCAATACCGATTAAAGACAGTAAGACTCCATTTTGCTCTCTGCAGCCTGCAGTCAGCAGCAGGTATTATGGATAAGTTCATATCAGAGATAAGTGTTTTCTCAAAGATTATCACAGCTACAAAGTATAAAATCTGATACTATTTTGGTGCCAAAAACAAGAAAGACCAAGAACTATGATCAAAAACAAAAAAAACAAAAAAAAATGAGACAAAAACGCCACAAGCAAGACACAAAAGAAAAAGGAGACACAAAACGAGACAAAACAACAAAGACAAAGTTGTCCCAGAGAGACATGAAACCACTCAAGCGAGGCAAAAGAAAAAGGAGAACTGCCAAAACAGATGAGACAAAATACCCTAAGGGAGGCAATAAAGAAAAACAAGGCACAAAACAACACAAACAAGACAAAACCTGAAAAACGAGACACAAAATGACACATTTACGGCAGATTGAGAGTGAAAAGAGAGGATATTGTGTAAATCAATACAGATTAAAGGTAGTAAGACTCCATTTTGCTCTCTGCAGCCTGCAGTCAGCAGCAGGAATTATGGATAAGTTGATATCGCAGTAAAGTGTTTTCTCAAAGACGACCACGACTGAAAAGTAAACTCTGATACTGCTTTGGTTTTGGTGCCCAAAACAACAAAGAATGAGATGAATAAACAGAAACAAAATGACACAAAATTAGACAAAAACACCACAAGCAAGACACAACGGGACACAAAACAACAAAAACAAGACACAGAACAACAAAACATGAAACAAAACTGTCCCAAAGAGACACGAAACCATATAAAGGAGGCAAAAGAAAAACTAGAATTGCCAAAACAAATGAGACAAAATGCTGTGAGACACTAAAGAAAAACAAGGCACAAGACAAAACATGAAAAACAAGACACAAAATGGCACAAAATGAGACACAAAACTACAAAAACAAGACTCAAAACTACGCATTCACAGCAGAGTTAAAGCAAAGAGGGAGGAAATGATGTAAATTAATACCGATTAAAGATAGTAAGAGTCCATTTTGCTCTCAGCAGCGTCTGCCTCTGAGGCATTATGCTTAAGTTTATATCAAAGATAAGTGTTTTCTCAAAGATTATGTTGGTTAAAAACTGTAAAATCTGATACATTTTGATACTTTTCTTGGTGCTAAAAACAAGAAACACCAAGACCAATGATCAAAAACAAAATGACACAAAACTAGACAAAAACACCCCAAGCAAGAGACGAAACAAAAATAAGATGCCAAACAACAAAAATGAGTCGCAAAACAGAAAATTCAATGAAACACAAAATTACACAAACCAAAAATGACACATAGCATGACAAACACAGGGTACAAAAGAAGACACAAAACTGAGATGCAGAACAGAGACAAAATAACTGAAGAGACAAAACAGAACATGAGACAAAACTTTCACAAAGAGACATGAAACAACGTAAATGAGACAAAAACAAGACATAAAACAAGAAACAAAAGAGCAAAAATGAAGAAAAATTTTGACAAATAGCCACAAGTGAGACACAAAAGATAAATGTTACACAAAACAAGACAAAACAAAACTGTAACAGAGGCAATAAAAAAAATAAAAATGAGACCTGAAATGACAAAAACAATGCACACAATGCCACAAATGAGAAGCAAAATGACAAAACCAAAAAAAAAATGCCACAAGCGATATGAGGTGCAAAACAACAAAAAAGAGACACAAAAAAACTAACACAAAAATGAGATGCAAAGCGGCATAAAGAAGACAAAACTGTCCCAAAGAGACATTAAAAAAAACATAAATGAGACACAAAAAATGACTCAAAACAACAAAAACAAGATGCAAAACAACAAACTCACTGCAGTAAAAGCAAAGAGGGAGGAGATTGTGTAAATCAATACAGATTAAAGATAGTGAGACTCCACTTTGCTCTGCAGCCTGCAGTCAGCAGTTTCATACATTATGGTTACGTTCAAACACACACACTGATAAATGTTTGTTTTCTGAAAGATCATCAGGATCATCTTAGAAAAAACACACAAGATCATTAATCCAGGTATTAAGTAACCTAATGACCTGGATACACTAAAATCAATCCATCACACTTTTTAAAAATGACTTTTAAACCCTTTTCCAAAGTTGTGACTACAGATTAGACAGCTGCTATTAGAAACACACTGCTGTAGGAGGAAGATGTATCAGGACTCTCTGCTCTGGTTAAGGTTAGATGTTGTCTATTCTGACATGACTAAGCAGACTAGTTGTCATCTGAGTCTTTAGTGTGTGTCTCTGGATCTGCCTCCTTGTCTAGTCTCGACCTCGCTGAACATCCACAGATGTACTAAACTGGATTAAACTTGGAAAACTGGTTAAAAATCTGGTTTTGTGTGTGTGTGTTTTAATTTTTTTTTTAATTTATGCCTTTCAGGGATGTTTAAAGACATTTATATATATTTCTGTGTGTGTTTGTGTTCATTTTTTTTCTGTAAATAACAACAAACATTTCCAAATAGAGTGAAAAAGTCAATATATATTTGTTGACTTTATACATTGTTCTTGTCAATAAATGCCATGAAACCCAGCAAAGAACTGATCTAACAAGTGTCATCTTTGCATCCGCTAATACACACACTGTTAGTAGAAGATGAGTAAAACAACACTGTTATGTAAAATAGCAACACTGCATCACCGCATTTTCTTTAACTCAGACCAAACAGTATAAAACTGCTGTCGTCAGTATCACGGTTATCCTTTAATCATCACCGAAATGCTCTGAAATTTGCAAAATATGCAACATGCCTGCCAAAACCAGGTTCATTTCAATTTGCCTCTTGGTTTACAACAAATCTGGGGAATGGAGGGTAAATATCTCCACTATTACAAGGTTTCTGAGGTGACATAACTTATTCCTGATGAACTAATTTCTATGAAGTTACAGATGTTCTGCCTCCACTGTTCAACACCATAAACTGCTGCTCTACAAAGATCAGCCACAACATTAAAACCAACCACAAGTGAAGTGAATAAATCTGTGTTTCCAAATAACTGTTAAGCAAATGAGGCTAACTTTTGAAATGTCATTAAAAAATGCAAAAAAGAAAAAAGAGTGAATTCAAATTTAAAACTCAAAAAAGTAGGGTGGCCATGGTTTAGATGGTAGATCAGGTGGTCCACTAACTGTAAAGCTTGCGGTTTTATACTTTTATATTGTTATATGCAACTTATCTTCAGTATTGCAGTAGAAAAAGGTAATGGCAACTACAAAACTTGAAGAAAAATTCACTTAGTTTTGCACAAAAATTGATCTAAAGTGGTTTTTGGCTTTTGTTTTTAAGCGTTAACACATCCATGTGTTGATATGTCCTTGGGCAAGACAGTAAACCCAACATTTCTCCCAGTGGTAGATGAGTACACACAGAAGAAACTAACAAAATTTTGTCCATTTACAAGAAAAAAACGGTGAGAACTGTTTACAATCGAGAAAGTTGTAATCACCATTTCATGTCAGCTGCCACTGATTAGGCAAAGATAACAAAAGCAAAAAAATCTCAGTATATTGTTCGCTACGTCATTGGCAGCTATGTATGCAATGACTTTAGGTAGCATCATAACATCTACAAAAACAGCAGGACACCAGGTTTCCCAGCAGAACACTGGTATATAACAAGATAATGTATTTTAATGTACGTTTTGCGACGTCACATAAAATTTGTCCACCGTTTTTGCAAAAATGATTGAGGTGCGAAACAGGTTTTTTTATTCAGTTCTGACGTACCAAATATTTAATTCACATGGCTAATTAGCCATTTCCTTTATTGTTTCTGGACAGCATAAAACCTCTGACATGAGGGAATAATTACAACGTGTCGAACTGAAAACATTTTTTTCCCAATATTCTCTCGCAGATGGATGAAGTTGTTTTTTTTTCCCATGTTTTCGGGGGGGGTTTTTAGCAATTGACAGCTGGTTTTGTGTATAATCAAGAAACTTGTAATTACTATTTCATGTCAGCTGGTATTGATCCAGCAAAGACAACAGAAGCAGCAGAATCTCAGTTAAATGTTAGCTACAGATATGTATGTTTAGCAATAACTTCAGGTAGCACCATAATAACATCTACAAAACCACCAGAACACTAGATTTCCCAGCAGAACACTGGAATATAACAAGACAATGTATTTAATGCACGTTTTGACCCGCATAAATGTCACAAAAATTGCAAAATTTGAAGAAAACGTTTTCGCAAAAATTATTTTAGTCTGACTTGAGGTGTTAACGGTCTTCGTGGGAAAGCAAAACAGCTTTTTTTGATTAAGTTCTGCTTTTTTATTTAACTCACATGACTAATTAGCTATTTCTTTCACTTTTTCTGGACAGCACAAAACATTTGTCCAACTGAAAACAATTCTTTTCTTTTCTCTCATAGATGGACAAAGTGCTGTTTTTTTCCTGAAGTTGTTTTTCCCCAATCAACAGCTGGTTTTGCTTCCACCATTAGTAACGCAGCGTAGATCGCCACCTTCTGACGACACACGCAGCCGAGTTTATTGCTTCAAAGCAGCGCCTAATTTGCATTTTCTTTTTTTTATTTTTATTTTCTGTGACATTTCAAATATTGGCTCCCAATTCGACGGACAATTTGCACAGAAACTCTTGAATGTGTGACTTGAATGCCAACAGATGTTAAGCACCCAGTAACTGGTTCCTCCACCCACTGGAGAATGAAACTGTGGTAAATATGCTTACTGTGCAAATGTGGGCTTTTTGTATCTCTTCACAGCTGGCTTCTGTATTTCTAAACATTAACATGCAGCCGTCTCCCTGCGTGCCTGTTTCCATCCCTTCCTATCTGACCAGCCTCTGTAAATCTATCAATAGCTCCTCTTTCACGCTGCCCCAGATGCCAGGCGCTCGGAGCCAGAACATCAACAGACTCCATCCGCACAGCCAGTAAACAAGCGCCGCTGCCAAACGCAACCGACACCAGCAGACGCACGACAGCCCCGATCCTCCCAGACGCTCCGACCCGTCAATATCTGCACCCAAATGCATCTCTAATCCATTTCCAAAGGACCGCCAGAAACTCCGTCCTGTCAATATCTGCACTGAAACGCATCTCTAATCTGTTTCCAAAAGACTGCAGCACTTAAAACTGATTATTCCGAGAGGACATGGGCAGTCAGAAGTCACAAACATTGCTTCAACAACATTTTTTGGGTGTTATTCGTGCACTGCAGCTGTTTTGGAAGCGGTTTCTACAAAAAGTGAAGTTTTTAATCAGCATACATGCAAAGACAAGATGTGCAGCAGACATTAAAGAAGAAGAAAAAAAGAAGAAGGAGGTAAACAGTGGTAGTTTCCCATCAGAGAAAGGCACTCAAGTTAGAAAAAATACCTGCAACTACAGAATGGACGGAGAGAGAAGGGACATGCCTGGGAAGGAGGAATTGCCCATTCTCCGCCTTGATGCACCTGTTTCCTGTCCTCTACTGCACCGTCACTTTCCCTCTGATCTTCTTCTAACCTCTTCTTTCTTCCCCATTCGCTCTTCTTTATCTGCTGTTGCTTCCCGTCGCTTTCCCGTGCAGTTTTATCCCTTTATGGCGTCCATGCCTCGGCCGGCATTCGATCGGTCGGACTGGGATGCTGCGAGAGCCACGCCGGAGTGCAGAGGCGCTCCTAACCATGTCTTAGCATGGCCACTGAATAAACTCATCTTTTATGGATGCACAGCCCTCCCCACACAGCTCCTCTTAAAGGGCCTGCAACCCCATTTCACTGCTTTCCCTTTGATCTCGGCGCCGTCTTTATTCGCTCTGGGTTTGAATCCTGCGCTCACATGCGTCTGTGGGAGTAAGACCGAGGTGTGTGTGAGTAACTCAGCATCGCTACGCTGGGAAATGACACTCCTAACTCCGGCGAGGAAGCAATTGATTGAAGGATGAAAAGGAAGCAAGAAAAAAGAAAAAAAAAAGAGGTGAATGCAGATGCAGACAAACTAATGGTGGCGATGAATTATGAATACCAGCGAGCGCAGAGTGGCTCAGCAAACACTGATAGCATATCAAGAACAGAGCCGAAACACTGCAGCTCATCTCTAAGTGTGTGTGTGCGTGTGTGTGTGTGCATGCGCTACAAAGGGACACTGTCAAAGTAAATTCTGCCCAAGCGACGGCTGTAATTCAATCCAGAGTTGAAGGCCATGAATTAATGAGACAGAGTGTGTGAGAGAGTGTGTGTTCAGGGTCAGGAGGGCCGTAAGTCAGGCACACTATGACACTTGATAATAGGATCTCCGGGGAGGAGAGCGAGGAAATGTTTGGCCACAGAACAGAATCTTGGCGAGTCAGGAGGGGGAAACGCCGAGGAGGAAATCCTGACCTCAACAAAATGTCTGTGAGTGCAGCTCTGCATGCTGAGACTCTGAAGAGGACGCCGTGTTCAGGACCGGACAGAGCAAAAATATTAGCATGTAGAGCTGCGACGATTACTAGATTAATTGACCTTCATATGTTCTAGACTCACGTAAAGTGATTATTTTACCAAACCAAAACACCAAACGACATCTGTCCACAGGTGCTACAAATGCTGAAAAAAATGTGGCTACATGGTATGGATATTTTTATGTTTTGGTTTTGGGTTGACAAACCAAGAAAACTAATAACATCACAAAAGTAAGAATTATTTCAGTATTTTTTTTTTTTTTGCATTTTCCAGTCTAAATAATTAATAATTGATAGTTCAACTGACACCCAATACAATCTATAATTGCAGTTCTTGCTGTCAGAGTTGAAAATGAAATGTGGTACCTACAGAGCTGCAGTGATCAGCTGTAGGCTATTAAATACATTTTTTAACTATTTTGATATTCGATTATTAGAGCTGTGCAGTTTTTAAGAAATAGCAATTCAAATTTTGATTCTAGCTTCTTAAATGTAAATTTTCTTCTGGTTTATATCCTCGTCCAAACTGAATATTTCTGATTTGTGGACAAAATATGGTATTTAAGAAAAATGATCCCACAGTAAAGAAAAATTAGCCCACGGTGAAAAAAATGAGTTCAGGGTGAGCAAAAAGTAGCCAACAGTAGGGAAAGTCAGTCCACAGTGACCAAAAATGAGAGCAGAGAAAAGAAAAATGAGTCCACAATGAGCAAAACTTAGCCCACAGTGAGCAAATATTAGCCCACGGTGTGGAATAATGAGAACACAGCGAGGAAAAATGAGTCCAGAGTGAGGAAAAATTCTCCCACAGTGAAGAAACAAGAGCCCACAGTGAGGAAACAAGAGCCCACAGTGAGGAAAAATGAGCCCACAGCGACGAATAATGAGCCCACAGTGAGGAAAAATGAGCCCACAGTGACAAATAATGAGCCCACAGTGAAGAAAAATGAGGACAAAATTAAAATTAACCTACAGTGAGTGAAAATGAGGCCACAATGATGAAAAATGAGCCCCGGTAAAGAACAAAGAGCCCACAGAGAGGAAAAATTAACCTATAGTGAGGAAAAATGAGCCCATGGGGAGCAAAAGTATGACAGGAGCAAACAAACTCCCAGAAACTGTTTCGAGATATGGGGGTGAAAGATTTGAAATTTGGTGCACATGATCCCAAATAAGCAACTTGGGGAAAGAATGAGTTTCTAAAGAAGCTGATTTCAACAAGACATCCCATTTAAATACTTAAAAACTCCTATAACCGTCCATGAGTGCAGCTGTGCAGACCGACACTAGAGCAGGGTCGACCGGACGCTGCCTTCCAGCCAACACAGAGGCTTGTTTGTTGCTCGGTGGCCTGAATTGACTTGCTGGTAAATAAAACATGGCGATAAATTAAAGATAGCATGAGCCGGGCCTTGAGAGGACGGACGCTCGTCAAAATGCTCCAGAGCGGCTTCCCTTTGCCCTTGAGCTCCTCGGCATCACTTTGCTGCACACACACATCCCGGTGCCACAGGTGGCTAATAGAAGAACATATCAGTATGATGCATGCTCAACCTTGGAGGCTCGTTTGCGAGGCAGTATCCCTGCCACCTTTCCTATAGGTGGGGAGGTAATTAGAGAGCCAGGTCACAGCTCAGCGAGGGACAAATCACACCCTGAAGAGACAGAAATAAAAGAAATGGAATTACAGAGACGTGAGACAGACGAAGAAAAAGCAGGGAGGAAATGAATGCATGAGTGCAAAGTTTACATGTTATACTCCAGGATTACCAGCAGCTTTTTCTATATTTTGCCTGTGTAAACACTGGATTGAAATGTTCATGTTTGCTAAAGTGGGCTCATTTTTCCCCACTGTGGGCTACTTTTTGCTCAGTGGGGGCTCACTGTTCCCACTGTGGACTCATTTTTCTCCACTGTGGGGTACTTTTTGCTGACTTAGGCTCATTTTTGTTCACTGTGGGCTTATTGTTGCTCACCATGTTCTATTTTTTCCTCACTGTGGGCTAATTTTCTTCCTTGTAGGCCAGTTTTATCTCACTATGGGCTCATTTTTCATCACTGTGGGCTCATTTTTCCTCACTGGGGGCTCATTTTTCATCACTGTGGGCTCATTTTTCCTCAATTTGGGCATTTTTTTTTACTGTAATATAAAGTCCTGCACCTCAATGGAAACAGAACAATCATGACTAGAAGTAGAGAGAACTCAAAAATTTCTTTTGTACTGCATGACACAATGCCATAAACGGTAACAAAAAACAAAAGACAAAAGTTGGATTTCTTTGATTAGTTATGCCACAAAAAATGTTTTTAAAAAAAAAAAAAAAAAAAAGCTTTGAATTAACATGCATTCTTAATATGGGGGGGGGATTAAAACATCACATCAAAAGTGACGTTTTTCTGGCATTTTATTCTAAATTAATCCCAAAAAAAAATAAATAGAATAGAATTTCATTGCCACATTGGAATTCTTTGTGGATTTTCTTGAGTCAGCTTTATACACAAGGGAAAACTAAATAAGTTAAAATAATACGAATAAAAAGAGAAACATAATATTCATTTGAAAAATAAAATCAGTACATATTATTTAAAAAAAGTTGTTTTTTTTTTAAATGCAAATTGCACATATTTGTGGTGCACAGATGTTAAATTGCACTTCCTTGTTAATTTAGTACAGTATTTAGTTGCAGTCATTTCTGTTTAGGCTGAAAATAAAACTGTAATCACGGAAAATCTGCAATGATTAAGTGTCAATTATTAAGGACTGTTTTGGATTATCAATCAGTTTGAGTATTTTTTTACAGAAAAAAATACTAAATTCGCTGATTCCAGCTTGTTAAATGTGAATATTTTCTGTTTTCTTTCCTTGTGTGTGACAGTAAACTCAATATTTTAGGATTGTGGACAAAATAAGGCATGTGTCATCTTGGGCTTTTTTGAAACAGTGATATTTTTCACTATCTTCTGACATTCTATCGACCAAACAACTTATCGATCAATCAAGAAGCAAACAGACAGATTAATCCAAAACCCCTTTTACAATCATTAGCTGCAGTAATGTTGAGTAGTTTGTATAGATCAGTGTTTCCAGGTACAACTAGCACTGATAGAGATATTTTACCATTTACATTCTAGAAAATTAGCTTAAAAGCAACATTTTTCACTTTCCTCTGCACATCAACTTGAAAAAGATGTTTCACCATGCTAAATGTATCTTCCAACAACTTGCTGACAACTCTGTACACCATTTTTCAGTCATGCTGCACTTATTTTATTGATCCAGGTTGTTTTATTTTCCTCCTAACCTCTCTAATTTGTTTCCATACTTGTCTCCTCTCTGCTTTGTATAAACACCGCCTGTAGTTCAACCGAATATTCCCTGAATTTTTGTCACGTAGTTCAATAAATGATGGCAGAATATTTAGGTTTTTCCACAATCTGCTGCAAATTGTGACAAATTCTTAAAATGACACATGGAGAATAAAGTGATTTTGATAAAACATCACAATTTTATGTTTTAATTAATTTATTTTCCAGACAGAACAGCACGTCTCATACGAGTGTCTCAAGAACTTATCGTTGAGTTGAAAATTCATTGATTCTTTCTGGTGTGACAGTTTCTGGCTGCAGTAAATGGTGCAATTTTTGTGATTTTTGGAAAAGAAAACATCCTTTTCAAGCAGCAGCACCATGAGAGCGGTGCAGGGAGGAGGATGGTGGTTAATAAAACACCGTGAGGAAGGAGGAGGAGGAGGACGACGGGTGACTGAGAGGTGACAGGTGGACGGGCTGAGTGAATGACAGACCGAGCAGGGAAACAGACAGAAGGAAGACAGATGAAGATCGAAGGAGTAAATACACAGCAGGGACGGCAGAGGAAAGCCGACAGTCAGAGATGACAGGATAATTACAGATTCATGGACTCCTGGCTGACCGGTGACAGGAAGAACAGCTGCTCTTTGCCACGTCTGGCCAGGAGGGAGCTGAATAATGAATCGGGATGCTGCCGACACATACAGTAACACCGCATGCATCACACGGGCAGCAGCAATTACCCAGCGACAGATGAAAAGGCAGGTGGAGACGACTTCAAAAGGACCGATGTGGTATCCCTGCAAATTGCCATATGTCAGGAAAAGGGACAACAGTTCAAGTTGCGTAATGGCCGAGATGTGCACAGGCCATCTCAGGGTTCACTGATAACGTCTAGCAAAAACAAAGTCACATACCAGAGCAGCACAGAACGAGTTCCTCTTTGGTTTAAGGTAAAGGCTATTCAGAATGGAGCCAGATTACAGCATAAGTATATAATAGTTAACAGCAAAAATCTCCAAAACTACACTATTTATCATCTATTATTAACTATTTATTGTCAGATATTCAAGGTCTGTGAACGCATTATGAGTGAAATATGATTCTGTCACGAAAAAATAGGTAAACAAGAAAAGCACTCAGAAAGCGCAGTACTCCGCCAAGGCTGTTCATTCCCCCATATGGCATTGACAGAAATGACGCATTTATTTATTTATTTTTTTAAATGCAACATTGGTTAATTAGTTATTGATGATCAGAAATCATGGCGAAATTTAATATATATGTACCCACAAACAAAACGACCTTGTGCTGAACACAGGCGTGTGTCATGCATGTGTACGTTATGTATGGATACCAAATTGCGTGACCTAAATATGTAGCGGGTGGCTGGAATTGATGGGACTCAGAAACACCCCCACAAAGTAATCAATTGTTCCTTGTATCATTTCTGATGGATAAGTTCTGATAAGTCCGCAGTGGTGGATTTGTAGTAGGATCACAATCATGTGATCGTCAGCAGGCAGCTGAGGTAGCGTTGACATAGTTACAGTGACGCCGTGCCGCTATCTCACAATGATACAGAAATCTTTAACAAATCCATGGATCCAGACTATAAGCTGCATCACTGCAAAAATCTAATGACTTGGTCGTTGTGTCATTTCTGACCTTCCCTGAAAATTTCATCCAAATCTGTTGCTCCGTTTTTGAGTAATGTTGCTAACAGACAGACAGACAAACGTACGCCAATTGTCACATAACTTCACCGTTCCTTGGCAGAGTAAAAATAAGCTTAGAACTGTAAAATTTTACCAAAAAAGAACTTCACTCTACACATCTCATTAAAACATTTGCCAGAAATAAACCACTTACATTAAAGGCTGGAAAACTACTAAAACATCTGAGCTGGTCTGTGCAACCAGAAAGGCAGCAGTGACTCAGCTGCAACAAAAGGCCACCAGACAATTAATCCAAGAATATTAGGATGAACTGCAGGCAGTGTTTACACAATTATGAAAGCAAATTAGAGACTGAGAGCAAAATACAACAAATGTAAGCAATGAAATCAATGTAACATCTATCCATCCATCCATCCATCATTTTTTTTCTAGTATTGGTAACACCTAAAGATAAATGTTTTACATGTTGATTCCAGGCTTTTCAAAAAATTTTTGTAAAATAATCAAAGAAACGCACCTTTTGGTTTCTTTTTTTGTATTTTAACTGTGTCACGCTGCACTGAAGACATTTCTGAGTTCTCTCTACTTCTTCATGGTTGTTCTGTTTCCATAAAGGTGCAGGACTCTATACTGAAATGAAAAATGAGCCTACAGTGATTAAAAATGTGGAAGGAGCCAATAAAACACCAAGAAACTGATTGGAGTTCAGCAAGTTAAATAAAACTTTACATTTAGCTTTTTTTTTGCAAGATTTTTTATTTTTTACAATTCCTCATGTTTGATTACATTCTTTCACTATCTTTTTATGTGTAATTGTAATTAATGCATGACTTGTGCTGTATAAATACACTTTGATTGGTTTATTACAACCTTTAGGAGGTGCTGGGAGGCTGAGCTTAACAGTTTTTTATTTCATATTGCAGTTTACAAAAAAGAGCCGACAGTTACTGAAAATGTAACTGGAGTAAAAATTGCTCAGAAACTGCTTGGAGTTCATGGGATTTCATAAAAAGCTTGTCTGCACTCAGAGCTAAAAGTGCAGAGGACGTCGTCTACCTGTCGTAATAGAACTTCAACAGAAAACCAGAGAATGAGGAGATGAAGACGCCTTCTGAATATCACACTTTATAGGAGTTTATGACATATTTGACCCACATGAACCCTCAAAAATTGCTTGTAACTGTTACTAGATGAAAACTAATCTCATCTCATACACCGCTCCTGCAATAAATCTTGCATGACTGAAGGTTATAAAGTTCAGTTTTTGTAGGAGCCATTTTAGTGAGACGTTGGTTCGACTTCATGGTCATTTTTGGAAGAAGATTTTTATACTGTGTTTGTGCACCTGGCTTTTGAGACTCCTGTGAAAAACACTACATTACAGAGCAAATAAATTGTTTTTGGGAGTTTACAGGCTCACACCGGTGTTGGTCATTAGTGGGGATATGAGATGTGAGCCTCCTAATGTGAGAAAACTCGGCTTTGTGAATTTGCCTGAACAGCAGCTCAGCAGAAAGTTCTTTAATTGGGATATTCTGCACAGACAGCCCTGGATGAGTGAGCTGAAATCCTTATCACCGACTCCTTTTACATTTTCCAAAATAGATTCCAGACGTTCAGCACAAATTGTTCCTGATGCACAAAGAAAGATGGCGTGTTGATGTTGGAGCCTTATGTGAAGCGAATTAAACACAAAATTCAAAGATGTCCGAGTGCATAGTCACATTAGACTCTATTACTATTAGCTGCAGTAACTGGGAATGCTCCTAATGAATAATGTCCCTGTCTGTTAAATGGAAATTTAAATTTAGACGAGTCCATAAGTAGGAAAGCACTAACTGTTCAAACTGAGCACAAGTTAATCAAAAAGGATTAAACAGCCTGAAAAAACACGGTGTCTAATCAAGAACAATTTGAAACTGTTAAATATGTTCCTCAATAGCCAATTTTTAATGCTGCTGAACATTCTGCAGTGTGCATATGATCATTTTATGCTACAAAATATAACACTAAACACGTAAAATAAAGATGCAGCTCAAAAAATAGAAATATTTCGCTTTCTGTATAATGAATAAAGAATTTATGAAACTTTACCTTTAAAATTACAAGAAAAAGAAACCTTTTTTTTTTTTTGATATTCTAATTTTTCGAGCCACACCTGTGAATACCTTGAAGGTTAATGTCCATATGTCTCCGCTAACAAATGTTTAAGCAGCCTATATACAGCTTTATTTTCACGTTTAAGATCAAAATAATGACTGTTTTAACCACACTATCTGCCCCACTTTCACCTTGCTGTGTAGAATATACTGGCAGAACATTATTAAAATTGCTTATAATTTAATCAACAGTATTTCTGGTGCCGACTAACGAGGAGGGCAATGTTTAATCATTTAATCGTGTAACTGTGCACTTCCCTAGTAGGAATTTATGAGTCTCTGTGTAGAAAAATGCTTATTATGTGATTTAGTCTAATTAGTCTTTATATGATGGCATAAGAGCGACAATAATTCATAAGATGTCTTTAATTACAGTTGAGAAAGGAATCTTTTGCGTGGCTGATATATATTTTCATGTAGAGCTACATGATTATGGCCAAAATGATCTCTCCACTTACTTTAATAAATATTGAGTTTGTAATTATTCAGTGTTCTCAGGGATGCAATATATTTTTATTCTATTTTTGCATTTAAAAACAGAGCACTACTTTTACTCCCATCGTGTGCTAAATTCCTGCTAACAAACAAATCTTAGCATCAAAATACGACCATTACCTGAATTCAGAGCATCTTTCAGAGGCAAAATATAAATTAAATTGTACCCAAAATGCCTCACTTGCATAACTTCTGCTTATAGACGGACACTACAATTCACTGATGTTCCCTAAACGCCTCACATGCAGGCTACAGTAGCAGCTAGCTAGGTGGTTGTGCACAGAGAAGCCTCTAGTTTCTGTTCAGTTATAATTGAAAAACGTAACTTGAAAAGACTGAAATAAAGTATTTTGATGTTAAATTTACCCCAAATTACCCAAAAATGTGATTTTATATACATGGGGATGTGTTTAAATGTCAATATCACAGTCAATCATGTTTATTTAAAGCCAAAATTGTGATTACTATTGTGCAGCCGCAGTAGTTAATCGTTATTTATCAACTAACTTCATGTTCTGTGCTGAAGTTTTTCCATCCTAATTAATTATAGAGTCAATACGAGCTCTGCAGCATCACCTCCCAGCGTTACAGCAGCTTCAAACTGCTTCATTTTACTCGTCTTTCTGAATCACTGCTTTAAATGACGTCCAGCTGAGTCTTTTCCAAATCCGTCCACTCAGTCTGAGAACTTCACATAAATTACCACGGCGGGGTGTTTACCTGACCCACTTTTACCAGAATAATTCAGGCAAAGATCAAAGTGTCTGTCTGCCCGATTGTTGTGAAAACTAAAAATAGAACGGCTCAATTAAAAACCGAACTGATGATGAACAAAAGGTGTTTTCGAGCCACTTAACAGACGGATCGCAGCTAATTTAAAGACAATTTGAGCCCCGTTCAACTCTTTAATTCTGTATAAAAGAAGTTTAATGACAGACTCTTAATGCAATCTGTTAACAGACTGATGGGATATGAGTGTAAATGCTTTAATGACAGGGTGCCTTTAATTCAGCTTGCCTTTATATTGTTGTTCAGCAGGAGATCAAGGCTTTTGATTCTGAATTGTGAAAATAATTAAACCTATCAAGCTGTGAATTCAATTACTGTGAAACGCGCTTTAATTTTCTTTGATGCGTTCTGCTGCTCTGTCAGCGGGTCTATCCAGCTCATCCAGATGTCTAATCAAACAAACTCCTCCGGTATCGGAAAATCCTGTGACTACCTGCGAGATCTAAACTCTCCAGAGTATCCTGTTGTTATCCCAGTTTGCAAATCAGTAACCAGTATCCTTCCTCCCTCAAATTATCCACAAGTATTCCTGAACTGATTCTGGATCCAATCTGATCTTTAATGCAAGAAGAGGAGTGGCAAAACCTGTACTTGAAGTCACAGGCTGTGAGCATTTTCTGCTCCTGTCACGTTTTTTATCATTGTGGGCTCATTTTTCACTGCAACATAAACAAGAAAAGCATTGACAGAGCGCAGTACTCCGCCAAGGTTGTTCATTCTCCCATATGGCATTGTCAGAAATGCAACATTTATTTATTAGTTATTGATCAGAAATCATGGCAACATAGAATGTGGTCATTTAATATAGATGTACCCACAAACACAATGACCTTGCGCTGAGCACAGGCGTGTGTTATGCATGTGTACATTATGTACGGATACCGAATCACGTGACCTAAACATGTAGTGGGCGGCAGGATTTGATGGGACTCGGAAACACCCCCACAACGTAATCAATTGTTCCTTGTATCATTTCCGATGGATAAGTCCCGATAAGTCGGCAGCGGTGGATTTGTAGTAGGATCACAATCATGTGATCATCAGCAGGCTGACATGTAAAAGAATGAATAAAAGGATTATTCATTGTTTTACATTTGACTGAAAAATTACATTTTTTTTACTGTATTAAATTAGCAAAAAAGTCTTTATTGTTCACATAATCTATAATGTTGTAATGTATATATTAAAGCATGAAAAACTATACAGTCTCTCTTTTTTTTTTAACTGACAGATTTTCCCTGTTTGGTTAAATTACACATAAGACCCAGTAAAAGTATGCATTTACATGAATATAAAAATAATTGCACACCATGTCCACATCAATAAAATCTGTATTTTTACAAATAATTATTTGTAATTTTACTTCTACTAGTATAATTTTATGTGTGACTATTAAATTATACTGTATCACTGCATTTAAATCAGCAAAGAATATCATTATTTTACTGATATTTGCCATCATAGAGTTTTTGACATTATCCACCATTTTTAACATATATTTTCTGGCACTCTTGCTGCCAGTTTCTTAAATTTTTTATATAATTGGTTAATTTTCCCAACAGAACTGTTCTTTACATGTGATTAGTTCAAGAACTGTCAGAAAGGTTAAAAATTCAGTGACTCTCTGTTTTTACAGTTTCTGGCTCGGATCCATGGTGTCAATTTCATGATTCTTTTTTAGAATCAAGCATGTTTACTAAACCCGCCGGCTGGTTTTGGAGTTCTAAAGGGTTATAAACTGATAATATTTGCCCAGAGCCGACTGTTGGCACTCTGCCTGTGTGGGCTGCCAGCGATTAGAGGAATATATTATTCATTGCTGCTGACCGGTTAGAGTAGAACATTGTACTTGCAGAGCAGCTGCTCAACGCTGAACTCCAACGACAGACTCAACGTTTCATCTTTGATCATCATCTGTGCTGTGAAAACATCAGATTTCCACACAGTCACAGAAAGTGTGTTTGTAGTTCAGCAATAAAATCCCAAAAACAAACTGCAGTTCACATTGGAGGACTGTACATGAGGAGTTTAAACACAAGCTGCCATGCTGTTGTCCTGCTTTGCTCAACATACAGTAGCACAGAAAGGAAAAAAGAGCATTGATTTGACTTTTAAAATGAGATTCACACAGTGCGGGGGCTTTTGATTGATGATCGAATCATCATGACTGGGGCAGTTCTAATTCCCTAATGCCCAGAGGGGAAAAAAAATCGCATGTTAAAGCTCTACAGGAAACAGTCTGATGAGGAAAACATAGTTTCTATTAACAGATATTTTAAATAACGCAACAAAATAAGACATTAAGAGTCTGACATTTCAAAGCTGTTAGCATCATATACGTTAGTAATAAAACAAGAAAAGCACTCAGAGAGCGCAGTACTCCGCCAAGGCTGTTCATTCCCCCATATGGCCCTGCAGAAATGCAGCATAATTTTTTGTAGAAATGCAGGATTTTATTATTATTGTTACTACTGATTATCAGAAATCTCAGCAACATAGATGTAACCACCAAGAAAATGACCTTTTGAAGGCATATTTTTTAATGTTACAGGCTTTTATTTTTGGCACCATTCCCACAGCACAGAAAGTGTTTATCAAAGAAGCGGTTTCTTTCCCTGAGGAAGAAGCTGCCAAAAAGTCCAAAAATTCACGCAAGGATGGAAGGAAACTCAAAAACACCCCCACAATTTAATCAGTCGTTTCTTGTATCATTTCTAATGGATAGGTCCTAATAAGTCAGAAGTAGGATCGCAATCATCGATCATCAGCAGACAGCTGATGCAGCGTTCACTTGTTGTCATGGTTACCGTGACACCGTGCCGGCCACTATCTTGCAATGATACAGAAATACTTAACAAATCCGTGGATCCAGACTATAAGCCGCATCACTGCCAAAATCTAATTAGGTGGTCCTTGTGTCATTTCTGACCTTCCCTGAAAATTTCATCTAAATCCGTTGGTCCATTTTTGAGTAATGTTGCACATAGACAGACAGATTCACAGACAAACGTACGCCGATAGTCACATAACTCCACTGCATTCCTTGGCGGAGTAATAAAACATGTATATATAGTTCAGGATGTGGGGCATCACTGGGGATAACTGGTTTGGATCTAAAATACACTATTTTTGAAATCTGGCTTTCCAAAAAAAAAAGAATTTTCTTATCTCACCATGGGGTAAATCGAGCCCTTGCAGAAAATATGTTGGGGTACTGACTACCAGTCAAAAGTTTGAACACAACTTCTCATTCAATACTTTTTATTTGTATTATTTTCTAGATTGTAAATTAATACTGAAGATTAACCCTTTTTGTTTACAACATAATTCCATATGTATTCTTTTATAGCTTTGATGCCTTCAGTATTAATCTACAATGTAGACAGAAATTAAATAAAAATCATTGAATGAGAAGGTGTGTCCAAATTTTTGACTAGTTGAGGTAAAATTGAAATATTTATACCTTGTATAATGCAAAATCAAAGCAAGACAAATTCAATACCACATGCCCTCTTAAAAGTTGTATTTAAAGATAAAATGTACAACTTTAAAGGCCAATTTGTTTCAATAAGATGACAAATTTGGGAACAAAATCATGGTCAAAATGAACAAATTCTACTGTATTTTCTACGAAACTTGGCTGTTATTCAACATGTAGCTATAGAATTACAGTAATGTCATTATTTCCCAATAATCATAGGTGGGAGCCAGGGACTCAACTAACCCCACTGCCACTATTTTAACAAAAGGCTGTTTAGAGCTGACTTTATGCTGACACTTTAGCCTCATATTCTAATTTACTAATGCACTAACACGTGTGAAATAGTTTCAGATGTAAAACTATTAACATGAAAAATCTACTCTGAAAAGCAGAAAACTGTTTTTGTTAACTAAAATTGCTTCCTCCTCTTCACTGGGAGAGCAGAATGGAGACTTCCTCAAAAATATTAATTCATTTCTTCCATGGTTTTCTTGAAAAAACATCTTACCAAACTCTCCCCTACTCTAACTGGTATGAATATGGCAGACAAAACGCCTCCTATTTATTGTGTCATCCACATAAAAGGGTTCAGCTCACAGGAACTTACAAGACAACAAATTATCCAGTCACACAGCTGCACCAGTAATCGTTTGGTAATCACAATCCCAATTTTGGCTTCAAATCTATAATATTATTTAGGTGGCTGATAGGAGTCAAGGTGATAAAAACACCAGGACCAGAGGTTTCCTAGCAGAATATTGCATTGTAGCGAGATGATCAATATATTTATGTCACCCGTCTGTGGTTTAAATGTCGCAGTAGTTCGGTGTAGTCGTACTGTGGTGCTGCAACTAACAATTAATTAATAAACCCAAAAGATATTTAGATTAGCATCACAGAGGAGTAAGTAAATTAGACAATGTTGACATTTGAGGAGTAACTAAAAATGCCCAAAAATTAAAGGGTTCCTGTTCTTTAATTTTTGGGCATTTTTGCTTGAGAAGTTACTTGATTACCAAAACTGACCATGAACTAATATCTATAGATGTTCTAAAGCTACACAAATATCTATACATCCATTTTCCTCTGCTTATCTGGACTTGGTTCATGGGTGGCAGCAGCCTCAAGTGAAGACCTGGTCCGCTGTTTTACACCTGGGACACAATCTGCATTGATTTTCCTGAATCTGAGGTTTAACAACCAATCACAGCATCTTTTCCAGCAACCTCAAATCAACCTTTCCTGGGAGGCTGAGCCATGTTTTACCCCGACACATGATTTTGGCTTCCCATGATTTATTTGAACATGATAGAAGCATAAAATGCTCCACTTAAAGAAAACAGCTTGTATAGTAGTTTCATTTTGGGTATATCTGAGAGTAGAACACCTTATTACACCTTTTTAGGGTTATTTTTGGTCTCAAAGTAGCTCTGCATTAACTGAGTGGAAACTAGAGGCTTCACTGTGCACTGCATCACAGCTAGCATCAAATGTAGCCTGTATATGAGGCATTTAGGGAACATTGGTAAATTGTAGCGTCTATCAACAGGTAGATGTTTAGCAAGTCGTTTGAGGTATGAATGTATTTATAGAGGATTATTTCAAGTCTTCTTTTGCTGCAAAGATTTGTACATTAGCAGGAACATGGCACAGTTTACAACCGCCGGAATAAAAGACTAGTGCCTAAATTCATGTACTTTCAGATTATAATATTTTGCAAGTCAGTCAAACTTTAGATCTTTGCAAAAATAGGTTAGACACTTAGGCATCAGCAAACAAGACTAGCAGTGAAAATGTTAGACTAGAGTCCTGCTAATATCACACATAAAGCTATAAAAGAAACTGAAGAGAAAAAGAGTCTACTGTGACTATTCACTGTTTCTTTGCAGTTTTGTTTTCTACAAAGCTCTTGTTAAATGGTCCACCTCTTATATCGCCTCTTTTCACCTTTTCTTGGGTCTACAAAGCATCTTACAAAGTGTTTTTTCTTCATCCATTCACACACTACTCTTAACAGTAATTTAAAAGCCATCAGCCAAGGACACGGCAATAAAAACGGATTATCATTGAGCTGCTGTATCACATACTTCTCATCTGACCTCTTATTTTTATATTATCAATCTCTTTTTTACTTCACTGTTGTTGTTCATCAAAAGCAAATGTCACACTCTGATAGTAATATTCTGACTTTCACACTTTGCCAGGATTCAAAGCACAACTTTCAATAGCTGCAGTTTTTTTTTTTTGTGGTGCTAGAAAAAAGTAAAACATTGCACACATTGTCCTTCATTTTCCTCTGGAGGATGAAAGAGGAGTTTGACATCTCTGTGTGGATCTATAGAGTCTGTCAGCGGCGCTCACAGGGGACTTTTTGGTGTGTCCATCATACTTAATTGGATTTTTTAAGCTTATGTATTCCCTTTAATTCACACACAGTGATATCCACGGCTTGGGTTTGGCTCTGCTGTGTTGTTTTTGCTTGTTGCTGTGCTGAAATGCTCCCAGGGGCAAAAAAACAAACAGAACCAAACTGTCAATACGGGCCATACACATGAGTTACCAGAGTAATTTGCTGCTAACTGATTGCTCCTCTGCTAATGGAAACACTCCTGTTTGGAAGCAGCAAACCAACAACAGCCACCTGCCACTGTCAACATTGGATTTTTTTTGCTCCAAAGAAAACTCCGCGAGCTGCCCGATTCTGCCATCAGATGAAAACACCGTCACATTTTGTTCCAGTGTGGTCGGATACATGTGGCCACAAACCAGAAACAATCTGACAAATGGCAGAACTGCAATGTGAGCCCAGTAATGAAACGCTTAATGGGCAAACTAAGACCTGCAGTCCCTGGCAAACACAGGACCAAGAAACATAACCGCTAAATACCAAATTTCAGAATACCATTACAGCCCGTTCCAGTAACCAAACAACGCAGTAATTGCCAAGAGGTCCCAAGCTGCTAGAACTCGCATTATCAGCCAAGCCTGCTAACAAGCCTCTAGTGGTAAATGTGAGTTTAAACCGGAGACAAAGTTGCTCTGCTAAACTTTTCAGCCATTACCAACAGCAATAACAAAACAAGGATCAGATGGATTTTTTTTTTTTTTTTTAACTTGTAGGTCACATTTTTATCTCCATTTCCATATGTTTTGTTACTATTTTACACTTAAAGGCAAATGCTGTTGCCAAAAAAAGAGCTAAAATGTGGTAATCTGTGTGATGCTTGTTTAAAAGTGCTGTTGCTGCTTTTTTTAGTGCAAAAATATTAATAAAACACTGCTTCAAGTCCACTAACTTTAACTTTTTTATTTTTTATTTTTTAACATTGGTTGCAATGGGGCAACTAACTTTCCCATGAATTTTTCACTATATGCCAATTTTTTTGTCTGTAGTGATCAAGTTATGAGGTTCAGAAATGCTGGAAAATATGAAGGAAATAAAGCACTAAAAAGGCACTGAAAATATCCTTAGTATGAAGGTAAAATTGAACAGATAGAATCTGATAATTCCAGACCATATTACATAAATGATTGCAAACAGGAATAAAGGTGCAGATATACATTTTGCGCATTTAATCTTTTTTTTTTCATAAGGATGACCCTAAAGTTCATAAACGGTAGCGTCTCTTTGGCTGTATTATGAGCATAAAAGGTTAAATATTATTATCATTGCTCAAACACACAAAGACAAACCTGCTGAACATCATTTTGCGTTGATTACTGGAGTCTGATTACAGATTTAAACATATATGGTAGTTAGACCCATGACTAAACTTGATCTGACATATTTAGAATTCCGTCCTAAACTGTGTGTATATATATATATATATATATATGTATATATATATATATATATATATATATATATATATATATATATATATATATATATATATATATATATATATATATATATATATATATATATATATATATTTCAAATTTGCCTTGTGGAGTTTTCTCATAAGATATGCTCACATTTTGTGCTACAGTGTGTATTCTCAAAGCCTAACTCACGTAATAAATGTGTTTTCTCCTTTATTAATGGTATTAAATGTAATTAATTAATAAATATTTTTCATGCAAAGATGAAACCGAGACAAAATAAAAAGCAGCATTCCAAGACAAGACGCACAACAGGATGTCTTTGTTTTTCATTAACCAACAAAAATTAAATAATAATGTTAAAGACACACTGTCAAAGTCACTGCTTCAATGCAAATTCCGTGGAATCAAACAGTGTGGCTCCTGATCAACAACGTTCCTTTGCACAGGGTTCAATCTTAAGTAACTCCCATCGTCCCAGAGCCAAAAAAATTATATCTTTTAAACTAATGATTGTGAGGAAACACCTAAAATCCATCCACATTCAATTTGTCACATGCATCTGGAGTGTATTTTGACAAGGTGTAGGAAGGATGGTGAAAATAGTTAAAACTTCTGCCTCTGCTATCAAATCATCTGATGTCAGGAAGCCTCAGTAACTCACCTGGTGGAGCAGGTACCTCATATTAATGCTGACTTCTTCCTGCAGCAGCCTGAATCCTTCATTGCACATCATCCCAGCTCTTGCGCTGCCGTTTCTTACTTTTCTGTCTCCAGTTTAACTGTCAAATAAAGCAAAAACAAATGTTCAGAAACAGGCAGATCTGTTGTTAAAGTCGTGCATAAGGCAGAGCAGGTTGAACTACAATAGAAAATTACTTGGCTAGAGGATGAGCCTGGTATCAAAATGTAGATAAAACTGTAACTTGCTGTAACTTCTTTTGACGAACCACCTTCCCTAAATTAGATCTGGACAATAATATTAATATCATTTGCAAATTTGTTGGTAGTAAATACGAGTTCAAAATCACATTCATTTCCAACTGCAAAATCTTGATTACATGTGCAATATTTCACATTTATGTACAACTTTGTCAATTTAACGTCAAATATTTCATTTTCACCTATTTTTCCAGGTGCAATATTTCATGTTTCAAGTGCAGTACTTTATTT
This sequence comes from Amphiprion clarkii, assembly GCA_027123335.1. Taxonomy (NCBI): domain Eukaryota; kingdom Metazoa; phylum Chordata; class Actinopteri; family Pomacentridae; genus Amphiprion; species Amphiprion clarkii. Next base: position 9,893,092 of record CM049586.1, read on the forward strand.
TTCTTCTCTAGCATTACATTTTTCAGATATTTTTAATTTTTCAGGTGCAGTATTTCTTTTTTTCCTCATCTGCAACAATTCATTTTTCAGGTGCAGTATTTCTTTTTCGCAGATGTAATTTTTTTCAGGTGCTCATTTCTTTTTTTTTTTCCATCTGCAGTATTTCATTTTTCAGGTGCAAAATTACATTTTTCAGATGCAAAATTACATTTTTCAGGTGCAGTATTTCATTTTTCAGGTACAGTATTTCATTTTGTAAGTCAATATTTTATTTTACAGGTGCAGTATTTCAATTTTCAGGTGCAACATTTCACTTTTAATTTGCAGTATTTCCATTTGCAGGTGCAGTATTTCATTTGCTAGGAACAGTATTTCATATTTCAGGTGCAGTATTTCATTTTTCAGGTTCAATATTTCATTGTTCAGGTGTAACATTTCATTTGCAGTATTTCCCTTTTCAGGTGCAGTATTTCATTTTCAGGTTCAGTATTGCATTTTTCTGGCGCAGTATTTAATTTTTCAGGAACATGATTTCATTTTTCAGGTGTACTAATTCATGTTTCTGTTGCAATATTTTATTTTTCATCTGTTTCATTTTTCTTCTGTAGCATTTCATTTTTCCGGTGCAACATGTCATTTTCTGGAACACTATTCATTTTTTTTATCTGTAGCATTTCATTTTTCAAGTGCAACATCTCATTTTCATGTGTCATATTATTCATTACCTCACTATAATTGTCAGCATTACTTTTACAGTTCTAATCTAGTCTTATTTTAGCTACTTATTTTCATTTCAGTAACGTTCACACTTATATTTTATTGTTTAGGCACTGCATTTCTTATGTTATACCAGTTTGTGTATACCTGGCACAAGAATTTCCGTCTGGATTAATAGTTTTATTTAATCTTACATGCTGAGAAAAGCCTTGAAAGTTTACCCAAAACACACTTTTAGAAGATTACTCTTGTGAATTCTCAGAAAACACGTCCACAGTACCAGTGCTTGATTCTATTCAATCATTAAACTGCTGCAGTTTTGCTCTTGAAACTACAATATGTCCCATAAAATAGATGCTCAAAGTTGGTTCAGAAAGCTTTAAGTCTTTACATTTTGACACCTGGAGTGGATGTAAAATCGATCTGGATGCAGTTTTTAACAGAACTCAAATGTGGTTTACAGCCCTGAAAAATTAATGTGTCAGTCTGCTGTAGTGATGAAGTTATGAGGCTCAGAAATGCTGGAAAAATAAAGCAAATAAAGCAACAAAAAAGCCCTGAAAATATCCTAAGTATGAAGGTAAAACTTGAGAAGAAATGTGCAGCCCATTGATCCAGTCTATACCTGCTTGTTCAGGTTCACTGGGGCACCATGTCTTCCCAGCATGCACTGAGAAAAAGGTAAGACAAGCCTCCACACTTGGCTGGTCTGAGCAAACACACGTTTCTGAATCTCCACTTCACCTGAGCTTCTTTGTCTTTTTCACAGTCAAACGAAAACCTCAGCAACAAGGTGAGGAAAACATACCAGCCGCAAACAGAAAGGTCACGATCTGTCCAGCAGGAAACGGAACCAGACAATTTATAAGAATAATATGGCCATATTAAAAAAAACATCAAATTTCTTAGACATAGTCATAGAAAAATCATTAGACCACCCTTGTTGTCTTCAATTTCTTGTTCATTTTAATGCCTGGTACCACTAAAGGTACATTTGTTTGGACAAATATAATGATAGCAACAAAAACAGCTCATAAGAGTTTAATTTAAGTGCTGATATCTAGACATCTTCCACGGTTTTCTTGATAATAACTAAAATTAATGCCAATTTCCAGCAGTGCCAAGATGGCTGCCTTTGTGGCTTCACATAATTCTTTTGTTTTAGGCATTATGTGAGAGCTGACAACTTCTGAGTTGTGCTACGGCTTGAATGTCAGCAGGAAACCACTCTAGGCCTTTGCATGTGCAGTGCTGCTTATGACATGAAATTGCCTCTTATATACCCTGGAAACACAATTAAGCTGAAGCATGTCAAATAGGACTTGAAGTATTATGTAATCAGCTGCATTTCTTGTCGTGTTCATTGTATTCTTCAGGCAATACACCTTTAGTGGCACCAGGCATTGAAAAACAAGGGAGGTCTAGTATTTTTTTCCAACTTGTCAAACCTGCACAATCAATTATGAAAGTGCAACAAAAATACCTTTTTGCATTTTTGAGACCAAATGTTTCATTTTAGAAGTATTCTATGTGTTTTTTTTTTGTATTATTGAGACATGCAAATAAATATGGTTCTGAAAATATCACTAGTTGACTTCTGCTTTATCAATCTTTTTAATTTGAGCTTAAAGATGGGATTTTTCATGACAGCTTCAATTTTACTTTCATTTTTCCACTCACCTAGAATATTTGATCTACTTGACCAATATTGCAGATTCTGAATCAATGACAAGATGAGAAATAACAGTAAAAAAGTTACAAATTTTTATCTTAAATAGTTTGAGATATTGTTGTTCAAACAGCCTCAAATTTCAATCTATCGTGGTAAGTATTTGAGCTAACAAGCTAAAACTTCATAGATAGCATTTTTAATAGCCACAACTTATGATATAGTTTTAAATAAATCAGAGATGATGAGCAGAAGGCCCCTGATGACTTTAGATGGCATAACCCTTAAATGATGCTGTAATCAAATGATATAGTTTTTTTCCTTACACATGACTCATGTTGAATAATTTAGCATCCAAATAGTAATAAATTAATTTATTAGTTGACAACTAACGGTCTAAGTTGGGAAAATGTTAGTTTAGGCCAGTGGTTCTCAAATTTTTTCTGTCGGGCCCCCCTTCGGAGGACAAAAAACTTTCGTGCCCCCCCAATAAATTCGTGCGTATGTATGTGTATATATATATATATATATATATATATATTATATATATATATATATATATATGTATATATATATATATATATATATGTATATATATATATATATATATATATATAATAATAATAATAATAATAATAAATTTTATTTATAAAGCGCTTTTTCAATAACTCAAAGACGCTGTACATAAAATACAACAAGATAAAACAAACAGTTAATTAAAATCAATAAATAGTAAAACAAGTTCAAGATAAAATACAGAATCACTTCAGGAAAGCGGATCTAAAAAGGTGAGTCTTTAAAATAGATTTAAATGTGGTGAGGTTGGTGCAGTCACGGAGGGCATGGGGGAGTGAGTTCCAGAGTGTGGGGGCGGCAATGGCGAAGGCTCTGTCCCCCCAATGTCGCCGGCTGGTCCTGTGCGGGATGGAAAGGAGGTTTGCGTGGGATGAACAGAGATTCCTGGGGGGGGTGTAAGGGAGGAGCAGATCGGTAAGGTAAGAGGGGGCAAGATTATGGATGGACTTGAAGGTGAGGAGAAGCAGTTTGTACTGGATGCGGTGTGAAATGGGGAGCCAATGGAGGTTCTGCAGGACGGGGGTGATATGGTCATGAGAACAGGTTCGGGTGAGGAGTCGGGCAGCAGAGTTTTGAATGTGTTGAAGTTTATTGAGAACTTTGGAGGTGGAGCTGAAGAGAATGCTATTGCAGTAGTCAAGGCGGGAAGTGATGAAGGCATGAATGAGGGTTTCAGCGGCTGAGAAGGAGAGGAAGGGGCGGAGACGGGCGATGTTGCAGAGATGGAAATAGGCAGTTTTGGTGATCTGATTAATGTGGGGTTCAAAAGTGAGGTTGCTGTCAAATATCACACCAAGGTTGCGGATGTGAGCGGAAGGAGATAGGGTGGTGTTATCAATGGTAATGCGGGAGTGGGGAGATGGTGTGAGTGATTTAGGTCCAATAAAGATGAGATCAGTCTTGTCGCAGTTTAACAGGAGAAAATTTTTCCTCATCCAGGATTTAATGTCGGCCAAGCAGCTGGAGAGAGAGGGGAGGGTGGTGGTGGCGGTGGTGTTGGTGGAGATGTAGAGTTGGATATCGTCGGCGTAGCAATGGAAGTGTAGGTTGTGGCGGCGGATGATGTTGCCGAGGGGGAGGAGGTACAGGATAAAGAGGAGGGGGCCAAGGACTGATCCTTGAGGGACACCATGGGACAGGGGGGCGGTGGGGGATGTGCAGTTGTTGACCTTGATGAATTGTTGTCGATTAGTGAGATATGATGTGAACCAGGTGAGGGCGGTGCCGGTGATGTTAATGGAGGATTGAAGGCGGGACAGGAGGATGGAGTGATTGATTGTGTCAAATGCTGCAGAGAGGTCGAGAAGAATGAGGATGGTGACTTGTCCAGAGTCTGAGGAGAGGAGGAGATCGTTGGTGACCTTGAGGAGAGCAGTTTCAGTGCTGTGATGAGAGCGGAATCCGGATTGAAAGGTTTCATACAGGTTGTTGGAGGTGAGATGAGTTTTCAACTGGGCAGCGACGACACATTCTAATGTTTTGGATATGAAGGGGAGGTTGGAGATGGGCCGGAAGTTGTGAGGGGAGGTTGGATCCAAACCAGGTTTTTTGAGGATGGGGGAGACAGAGGCGAGCTTGAGGGGTGAGGGGACACAGCCAGTACTGAGGGAAGTGTTGATGATGTTAGAGATGAGGGGGGAGATAACAGGGAGGCAGTTTTTGAGGAGGGCAGTGGGGATGGGGTCCAGGCAGGATGTGGAGTTTTTAGTTCCAGTGATGAATTTGGGCAGGTCCAGGGGGGAAACGGGCGAGAAGTGGGCCAGGGGGGGAAAGTTCAGAGGGTTTGGTGGAGGAGAGGGGGGACCAAGTGAAGTGGGAGAGGTGACAAGGCTGCTGTGGATTGAGATGATTTTGTTATGGAAAAAAGAGAGGAATAGGTTGCACTTGTCAGTGGTGATATATATATATACACACATACATACATACATACATACATACATACATACATACATACATAATATATATATATATATATATATATATATATATATTAAAGAAAAAAAGACTGTGAAAACATGAATATGCAGGACTGTGTTATTTTATCTGATTCCATTTTGTTGTTTTTCACAGTAAAGATCAGGGGTGTCAAACTCATTTTAGTCCAGGGACCACATAAAGCCCAATCTGATCTCCAGTGGGCCCCACCGGTAAAATCACAGCATAATAACCTATAAATAACCAACTCCAACTTTTCCCCTTTGTTTTAATTTTTTTTAAAAAAGTACATTCTGAAAATGTTCACATTTAATGAACTATCTTTTTACAAAATATTATGAAACTGAAATTTCTTAAGGAAAACAAGTTCAATTTCAACAGTAGCCTATTATGCCTAAGTTCGTCATTTACACATGCATTGTAACTGCCAGATAACAGTTTATCTACAAAAACACAAAACAGTCAGTCACAGGTATCTGGAATAGAACAATCTAGTATTTTACTTCATGATCAGAACAGCTTGTCAAGTTCTAGAAATTATTTTAAATTTACAATTTTACAAATTTAGAATTTACAGTTAATGTTGTTGTAATTTTTATCATTTGTAAAGTCGTCCTGCGGGCCGAAATGGACCGTCTGGTGGGCCGGTTTTGGCCCGCAGGCCGTATGTTTGACATTGCTGGTAAAAATAATCGGATGAGATGAACCGAGTATGTGACGTGATCGAGTACGCTGGTGTTCCGACTGCACATTAACGATGCGTTCTCCCGTTCTCGGGAGTCTGTACTTCGGAGTCTGAACGGCCAGTGCATATACCATAGATATATATAGAAGATCATTATTATTAATAAATTTTTTTTATATCTATGGCATATACAGTCTATGGGGTCAGCACAATTTCAGTATTGTTGTACACCGCGAAAAACGGGCCGACGTTAAAACAATAGTTCAGCTAATTAGTTCCGTGTTGAAGGACCTTTTCCTCCCAGTCGCCCGCGCCCCCTTGACATGCCTCTGCGCCCCCCCAGGGGGGTGCGCCCCACTATTTGAGAAACACTGGTTTAGGCTAACAGCATTAAGCTAACAAGCTAGCTTACCGTTAGCCGCTGACTCCTCTCTGCTAGCATCTTCTAGTTCGTCGTTTTCTGACAAAAATGACGCAAAAACACCAACAAACTTCATATCTTCACTTGATGAACTTCTCGCTTGTGATTTTCGATATTTTTCCTCTTTCTACCTCGATTTTCACGTTAGAAACTGTGTAATTTTCGACGAACCCGCTCCACGTCAGCCAGACCGCTAATTAGTGCACCTGCGGTTAGCTGAGGGAGCGTTTGATGTCGTTCCCGGTGTGTGCCGCTCGGGCGGAGTTAACGTCAAGCGAAAGAACACACAGGTTAAAAAAGTGTACATGTACAAATTTATTCCAATCTGCTTGTATTGTGAAGAAGCAGTATTTAAAATTTAAAAAAAAAATAAAAATTAATTCTGATTGAAAAAAAAAAATTTTTTTCTAGTTTTAGAGTCTGAGGTGTAGAAAATAAATATCTTTTTCTAAATTAACATCAAACTAAAGTTGTCTCATTATTAGTGAGATTAAAGTGGCTTTGTGTTGTTTATGCCCTGTGGCTGTTCAGTCCATTTAACATGAATGAAGTATTCTATTTGGGTTTACTGAAACACAGTGATAATAACATCCCTGGAATAAATAAAGTAGTTAGCAAAGGACAAATTAAAAACAGAGAAACTGGGATATTATTCTATATATCCTGCAGGCACAAGTCCCTCGGCTTCACCTGCCAGAGATCAGTTCTGCATACAAAGAAACATAAAACACATATAAAAAGACACAGAAAGAGAAAACAGCAGTACAAAGAGATTCAATAAAAGGCATGTTTGCAACAATTAGACACATGAAGAGGCAAAATAACTACAAAGAAACACAAAAAGAGGCAAACTTACTATTAAGACACCAAAAAAGAGACAAACTGAACACAAAGAAACACAAAATGAGACAAAATGGCCAGAAAGAGACACAAAAACAGGCAGACTGGCAACAGAATTATGCAAAACGAGAAGAAGGAGGCAAAAAATAACAACAAACTAGCATAGAAAGAGTCTAAATTATATCAAATAGACACAAAAAGAGAGAAAAGGACTATAAAGACACAAAAAATGAGGCAAATGTTTCTGCCAAGACACACAAAAAGAGACAATAATTGTACAAATAGACCTAAAAACTGCTAAATTGATGACAAAGACACCCAAAAAGAGGCAAAATGACTGAAAAGAGATGCAAAACAACAACAAAATGACGACAAGGTGATAGAAGTTCAAAACAACAACAAATACAAGCAAAAGGACTATAAAGAGACCAATGAAGAGATAAAATTAACACAAAGAAACAGAAAATGAGACAAAATGGCCACAAAGAGACAGAAGCAAACCTACAACAGATGGATGCAAAACAACAACAAAATGACAAGTAGATGCACAAAGAAGTAAAATCGCAACAAAAAGAAGCAAAATGACAATAAAGAGACCCAACAGGAGGCAAAATGACTGAAAAGAGATGCAAAACAACCACAAAAAGGAGCCGCATGACTACAAAAAGACACATAAAGACATAAAATTACTATAAAATGGCTCCAAAAATGCACTATATTGACTAAAAAGACTCAAAACCTGGCAAAATGATTACAAAGAAACACAAAATGAGGCAAAAGAAACACAAATACAAGCAAATGTACAACAAATAGGTGCAAAACAACAACAACACAGCTGCAAGGGGATGCAAAAAGAGGTCAAATTACAACAAAATAGTATAAAACAACAACTGAAAGAAGCAAAATATCTATAAAGAGACTATTAAAAAAAGAGAGGATGCCAGCAAAGAGACAAATTGGACACAAAGAATCACAAAATGAGACAAAATGACCTCAGAGATACAAAAAGAAGCAAACTTGCAACAGATAGATGCAAAACAACGACAAACAGATGCAAAATAACAACAAAGAAGCATAAAAACAGACCAACTGACCACAAAGTGACACAAAACCAGGCAAAAGAAGACCTAAATAGAGGTCAAATAACAGCAAAGATATGCAAAACAACAACAAAAAGAGGCAAAGCAGCAACTAAGAAGCATAAAAAGAGACTAAACAACTACAAGGAGACTCAAAAGTGGTCAAACAACAACAAAATAATGCAAAACAGCAACAAAAAGGAGCAAAATGACTACAAAGAAACACAAAACAAGGCAAAAGTTGTAAAAACAGCGAAAATTAGGTCAAAGAGACGTAAAAAGAGAGAAAACAAAAATATTCCACAAAATAATGCAGAACAGCAACAAATAGGAACAAAATGACAATAGAGAGACAGATAAATAGTTGAAATGATGACAGAAAGGAGCAACAAAAGAGGCAAATTTATCACAAAGAGACACAAAAAGAAGCAAAATGACCATAAAGTGACACAAAAAAAAGACAATAGTCGTAAAAATAGACACAAAAACAACCAAAACGATGCCAAAGATCAGTTCATACGCGCATATTTGATTGTAAAAGTGTCGTTTTCACTCCAGAACTTAAGCATTAAACTGATCCTTAACCGACTCCTGCACTGGGAGCTAAAAACTGGGTCTCTGCTCCTGGAAAAGGTGCTCAGAGATTATAAAAATATTTCCTGCGGCTCTTTTTTGGAGGATTGCTGAAGCTGCAGAGGCTCTCGGTCACATTTCTGCTCGTTTTTTTTTTTTTTTTTCCTGCTTCTGCTTTCTGAAGACATGAAATCAGTCAGAGTTCTCTCTCTGAAGCCTCCCGACCCTCCTCCGTCTTTATTCCACCCTTTAATTTACCTGCACATCCAGGCTTTATATAGAGAGAAATTTGTTACCATGGCAACCCCCAGGTTACCTGAGCACACTGGTATTTTAGTGATGGAGGCAGCGGGTCAGTAAGCTGCCTTTAATGTCGCTGCAGCTTCATGTCATGATAAAGGTTTGCCAGAGGAGCCTGTTTTTACCAGTAAATGTTCAAAGAAGGTCCGACTTTACTCGTTTCATTTTGTGTTTTTACATTTTAAGCCATGACAGATTCGCTGCACCCCTGTCCTCCTGCAGATTAATTCTGACAGAATGAGACAAAATAAACACAAAGCGAGGCAAATTCACCACAAAGAAACACAAAAAGTGGCAAAATACTAAAAAACAACACAGAAAGAGGCTAATTTATGACAAAAAGAGGAATAAGGACAACACAGAGACACAAAAAAGGCGAACTACGACAAAAAGAAGAAAAATTACTATGTAGAGACACAAAAAAAGGAGAAATGACTATTCAGAGACACAAAAAGAGAGAAATGTACAAGAAAGAGACAGAAAAAGAGACAAATTTAGTACAAAAAGATGAAAAATTGCCACAAAAAGAGAGAAAGAGACAAATGTATTACAAAAAGACAAAAAACTCTACGACAGAAAAAGAGACAAATTTACCACAAAAAGACAAAAAATTGCTGCGAAAAGACAGAAAACAAGACAAATGTACTATGAAAAGACAAAAAAAATTCTACAAGAAGACTGAAAAAAAGACAAATTTATGACAAAAATACAAAAAAAATGCTGCAAAAAGTAACATGAGATAAAATTGTAGATTTATGAGCTGGACTGAATGAATAATGCCCAGATTTGTAGATATTCAGACATTTTAAGGATAAATCTTCATTATAAAATGCAAACAGTGAGTGCAAAGTGAAAGGTGTGTTTAAACAACCAAAAAGGTCAAAATGCTTTACTTTATGTGCAGATTTTCTAATAAATTAAAGCAATTTGGCTGAATTTGGTTGAAGAATCTGCTCCACTTAGACGGAAATATTCATTTATGATTCATTTTAACCATATACAAGTTAAATTAATAATGCTCATGTTGTTTAAAAATATAGTTTTTCCAAAACACATTGTAGGAATTATATAAATTTTGTGGTCAGCTTATGAGCTTTAACCACATTTTTTATTCTTCTTCAGCATTTAGATTCATTATTTCTTCAATTTTTACATATTTCCTGGGCATAAAACCTGGTTATGTTGCAAATTTAGTTGTTTAAATATAATAAGTTTTTACTGACGCGACACAACGTGGCCCCCTTTCACCAATATTGTGCAAAAAGCAGCAGAGAAACATGTGACATTATTAACAAATTAATGCTTAAAAAAAAAAAAGAGGCACAACTAAGAACAAAAGGAGAATTTACATGCTACATGATGCAACCCGGGGCGTTTCCATGATCAGAAAATCTCAATCCTCTTCATTTTAATGGATAAATGCATGAGTTTAATGCTGCGGCTGAGGAATCCGGTGACTTCCTGAGTCGGAGCGCCATCTGGTGGTCGGAGCTCCTCACTAGTTTGAAGCTCCTGGACTCTTCATGGATCAAAGTTATTAACGGTTCTCCAAACATCCTGCAGTCCGACGCGTTAATTAAGGCGTCTCTGAGGGAACTCGTTAATTAAAAACGAAACCCAGCCACTGTCTGCAGCTGTTGTGGGAAATAATTAAAAACACTAAAGGGAGGAGGAGCAGACGATACGCTCCACGTCTGGATCGTTTCCCTCGAGTCCGCCCTGACGGCTTCATCAGACGGGGTGAAGTCTGAAGGATCGGCCGTCTAAAGAGCCACGCAGACGCAGGCGTGTTTGACGCAGACCAGCAGGATTCCCTTGTTGATCTGGTGGAAATCTACCAGCTGCAGCAGGTCGATGAACAGAGTGACAGCATCGTCCATCGTCAAGTACTTCCTGCCTCCTTCAACAAAACTGCACAGACGGACAGAAACACAGTGAATGTGTGACAAGATGCACCTGACGAGCTGTTTTTAATGTTCAATAAGGTCGACCAGATAGAATTTAGGAAATCTGTTGCTGCACCGTCTCTGATTTTGTTCAAGGTTTAATTATTTGTTACCTGAGGTCATGAAAACTCAAACATTTTGTCTGTTTTAGACCTTGGAATTTTGGTATTTTCTCCCACAAAAGGGTTCAATATCTCCAGAAATAAAACTCCTACGCTCATTAAATTTGGTAAGAGCACAGACAGAATAGTTTCTAGCAGATCTAAATGATTTACTGGCTCCAGCTGAGGACAATATTTTGATTATTAGGAATTAAAAATGGGAAAAAGTGCACAATTTTCAAAGGAAAGTTCCTGTAATTGTAGATATGTGGATATATCCAGAATTTACTTAGGAAGCCATGTTAATGATTCAATATCTCCAGAAATAAAACTCCCACAGTCATGAAATTTGGTGAGAACACAGACAGAATAGTTTCCAGTAGTAGTGTATTTGGGTAGAGGAAGGTTTAAATGATGTTAATGCAATGTAAAATGACAGTTTGGATTAAATCTGATCTGTTTGTGTTCTATCTCTTACACTAACACATTTTGTTGATGCTTTGCTCATTCGTTGCTTCATTGTGACCCCCAGTTAGAGTTTCTACATGTTTCTAAAGACCAAAAGAGCATTAAGCATCTAGAAAACAACAAACAGCCTGTAGAAGTTTTATCTTTGAGCCGTCATGCTCCACTGATCCTGTTTCCTTCTTCTACAGCATGACAGATCACAAACACACAAACTGTTAGAGGCTGGTCACTGCACAAAGCACGACGTTTCGTGGATCTTTTTTGAGTTCCTCCACTTACTCGTCCACCAGCCCCTGCTTCCCCACCAGCCTCTGAGCTTCTTTTCTCGACACGCCGCCAAGAAACCAGTGGATGACTCAGAACAAACAAAGAAGACATGAAGAGCAGGATTTTTTATAAGAAAACGTCAGACTAGGACTCCGTTTCTTCTCATTTAGACTTACAGGAAGGTCTGGCTACAGAGTTCAGGTTGGGCAAACTGCACCTCAGAGCTTCTCTCCTCTGTTTCAAGAAAACCAAACAACACAAAAAGAAAACAGACATTTTGACATCAGTGCATCTGTCTGCTCCTCTTAAAGAACAAATCCAGTTTCTGACATCCTGAGTCTTATTTCCATTTTAAAAACATTTCCAACAGACAGTCCATTAACCCCCTGACCCCCTAAAAATCACTGACAGGCTTGAAAAGAATATTACAATAATAAAAAATAAAAATTCACCAAGCCTGAAACTATATAAACTCTAAAAAGTGTCTGATTTAGTCTGTGACATGCTGTACCATCAGAAAAACAACCAAATCTAACCTTAAATTGTAATATTTCAGCAACATCACTTTATTCTACATCTCGTTTTGTTTTGTTTTTTTAAAAAAAGCCATAAGTGAACCATTTGTTCTATCCAGATTCTGTAAAAGCTAAACATATTGCACTATTTGCTTGTAGCTTGTAAAGACACCTTCTTTTTCAGTATTGCAACATCTGTGGATGTTGGAATCATGTTGATTCCAGATATTTTTTCAATTCTTGTGGAAAAATAATGGAAAAAAATTTGTACAAATGTTGCAGGAGCGCTGGGAGCAGAGTGTCGCTGCACAAGATGACAATGAAGAGCTATAAGATGATACATATGCTGTTAATTGACTCCAGACAAATAAAATTTAATCTTAATTTTTTAACTCAATTTTTCTTTCTCTTTATTGTATTTTTGCATGCATTTTGCCTATCATGTGTGGATACTGGATAATGGGGAGGAATCAAGTATCTACGCTAAAATAAAATTTTATTGAATATGGCTGTGGCTCAGGTGGTAGAGCAGGTTGAACCAGAGTTGGTGGTTCAATCCCCATTCCATGGGCAAAAATACTGACCTGTAACCCATACTTGCAAAATGAAAAAAAGTGCTATATAAGCATGGACACATTTAAATCTGGTAAAAAGTTTTGCTTGTTTTCAGTAAAAACTTTTTGATTGCACCTCATACTTGTTGCTTATCACCTGAAGTATCACACATAATCCAAAATCAGTTGATAATATTGGCCTGCAAAATGTATCAGTCATATTTTAGCTTGTCTAACTACATTACAATGCTGCTCAAAGCCCCACAGGCTTGTAGGGATTCCTTCCATTGAAATGTTGTTCTTTCACTGCAGACATGGTGTGACTTTGTATAAGAACCATTTGTATTCACTTCTAATAACGGACTGAATTTGAAATGGAGCAAGACTCTAAATGCAACATCAAGAGAAATTATAATCCAGTCCATGACGAGGCCGCTAACAAACTTCCACAAGGCTCTTTCTTCTGCATCATTCTCTCTGTGAAGGAAAAATTACTCTTTGGCCTTTCTGAGGTCATAATAGGTTTAGACAGGCAGACGCTGCAGGAGATCTGATATTGTTTATTCTGACGTTAGTAAGCAGATTAGTTGTCTCCATATTGGTCTGTAATATAAATCTGACCTTCTCCCAACTACAATATAAACCCAAAGATCAGAGAGAATCCTCAGAACTGATGCTGGCATTGCTTGCATGTACTGCTGCTCTGTCGGTGTCACTTCTCCTGGTATCAGTCAACCTTGTTTGGGGTGTTTTCCATGAAAACTCACACTTTTATTCATGTGCTAACATAACTGCACAACGGCTTCCTAATCACCAATTAGCCTTTCAACACCATCAGCTAACACAATGTAGCATTAGAACACAGGAGTGATGGTTGCTGGAAATGTTCCTGTGTAGATATTTCATTTGAAAATCAGCCGTTTCCAGCTAGAATAATCATTTACCACAGTAATAATGTCTAGACTGGATTTATGATTCATTCAATGGAATCTTCATTGAAAAAAAAATGCTTTTCTTTCAAAAACAAGGACATTTCTAAGTGACACCCAAACTTTTGAACGGTAGTGTATATCAGGTATGATTTTTAAAGGGGCAGTCTCTGAACTACAGAGAAAGTCCTCAGAACTGATGCTTGCATGTACTGCTGCTCTGTTGGTGTCACTTCTCCTGATATCAGTAAACCTTCCTCACAACCTCTCTGGGTCTGCCTCCTCATGCTCTCTCGACATCGCTGAACTTCCACAACCCTCGCTTATTTCCCCTCCATCTTCACCCTCTAAGGCTTGACCCTCCCCCCTCTCTGCACTCCAAGCCTCTGTTGGGTTCTGGATGACCCGATCTCCAGCTTTTCCCGAGAAGTCCATGGCCACCAGGCTGGCCTCCGACTTAGACTGCAGTTAAATGAACAAAAATGTGAGCCGATTCCATATAAAAATAAATCCACCGTGTTGCATCATGTGTCACATCTGATGAGCTCACTGTGCCATCTGCGAGGTTCGATCCTTCCAGGCTTCGAGACGTCGACTTGGACAAGTGGTAGTTACACTGGAGCTGCTTCCCGTTCTGCACAAACAAACAGTGTTCACTCATTTCACAGTCCACACTCGGATAAAACGACAAACAGGACGGGATAATTAAATACCTTCAACAATCTGTTCGTTCTCAGCACGAAGAATCAGAAGGTCCCGGACACGGATCGGATTTCTGGAAGGCTGCACGAACACACAAACTCAAAATACCAAGTGAAATGACTACAGCTCGTTATGGAATTAAATTATTATATTAGACAAGATGATAAGAAGAAAAACTGAGCTAAAAACAAAAACTAACACAGATATTGGACTTAGTTTATCCAAAAAGAAGGAGGTGGACACAAATACTGAAGTTGCAAAATGTCTGTTTGCTAACATGTTAGCCACAAATTAAAAAGACAAGAAGAGAAAGAAAAGAAGAAGGAGGAGGAGGAGAAGGAGAAGAGGGAGGAGGAGAAGGAAAAGAGGAAGAAGGAGGAGAAGGAGAAGAGGGAGGAGGAGAAGGAAAAGAGGAAGAAGGAGGAGGAGAAGGAAGAGGGGGAAGAAAAGAAGAAGGAAAGGAAGAAAGAAAAGCGGAAGGAGGAGAAGGTGTCAGTCCCAGCCTGGCCTCCTATCTGCCTTCTCCTCTCTCTCTCCCTCTCTTTCTCCTCCTCTTTTCTCTCTTCTTCTCTTTCCCTCCTCTCCCTCTTTTCTACCTGCCTAAATGAAACTTTGAGTGGTAACAGTAAAATAACTCATTCCCACTATAATTTTTTATGCTATTTTTACTTTACCCCAAAATGAGATTTTTTTCCACTGATTTTTTAATTCTTTTTTTTTTTTTTACTGAAAATTGACATAGCTGTTGTAGCAATTTCACTCAAGGTGTCAGGGCTGCTCCAGCAGGCTCTGGCTAGGGCTCCTCCCTCCTTTTGTGTTTTTTCCCTTTTAGGTATCCAGAGTGTTGTGGCAGCGACGGCAGGTGAACAATCAGGGGTATCAGCGGAAGTAGGAACAGGTGTGGCGGAGCCAGTCAGCCTTCCTCCTCCCCTCTATATATTCAGACGCCAGTCACCACTTGGACGCTGGATTGTGAATGCACATTGTCAGTTCTGCTGCTCGTTCACTCTAGCCAAACCTGAGAGTTGGCTGTTTTTTTGTAATTCGATTTTTCTCCCTTTCAGTGGGAACTTCACCTGCTCCTGAGACTGAGCCGTCACCTTGGACTTCCCCATGTCTACAAGTTCCTGGCTGACACCGGAGTCCTCGCCACCCACTCCCCATCTTCAGTCTGGGCTCCATTCTGCCGTCGCTGCCTCTACCATCAGTTCAGCCCCCCTACCTTACCCCTTCCCCTAGTCAGCAGTCCGTCCCCAGCACGAGCCAGGTGGAGGTATTTAGTGAGCTTAGTTGCTCCTTCGCTTTAAGTCTACGTTCCGTTTTCTAGTGAGCTTAGCTGCTCTTCCGTTTTGAGCCTACGTTCTGTTTTCTAGTGAGCTTAGTTGCTCTTTTGCTTCGAGCCTATGTTCTGTTTTCTAGTGAGCTTAGTTGCTCTTTTACTTTCAGTCTGCCTAGTGTTTTCTAGTGAGCTTAGTTGCTCTTTTGCTTTCAGTCTACCTAGTGTTTTCTAGTGAGCTTAGTTGCTCGTCCGCTTTAAGCCTACGTTCTGTTTTCTAGTGAGCTAGTAGCTCTTTCGCTTTAAGTCTGCATAGTTTTTTGTGAGCTTAGTTGCTCATTCACTTTGAGCCCACGTAGTGTTTTTCTCGCGAGCCTAGTTGCCCTTTCGCTTTAAGCCTGCATTCTATTTTCTAGTGAGCCTACTGGTTCTTTTGTTTAAGTCTGCGTTTAATTTTTGAAACGCTCATCTAGTCCACCCTGCCACTAGGGACTCCCTAGCATTGGTTTCGAGTGTGGTTTTCAAGTTCCTGTTTCCGGGGACCAGCAACTGGTAGTTGTAGTCTTTTGTCCCACACCTGTCAATAAAAGTTTAATTGTTGGCTTCAGCTCTGTCTCTATCTCTGTTCCTGCACCTGAGCCTCAAAGAGAAAATGTAACACAAGGCAATCACATGTTATATATCATATAAAAACTTGGAATCTCTAGCTTACAAATATAATCATATTGTTCTTGTATTTTCATAACAGAAATGACACATGATACAATGACAGCATGCCTCAGAGTTCACTTTTTCATGGAAATTTTTAATATTAGCAACTCAAATTTTATTATATATATATTTCTGTCAACTTTTTTATAGATATATAGTACATTACTGATAGAATGTATTCTATATTGCATATCTGCATTATGCATTGCAATGTTTGGTTGTGTAGGAGCCATGAATGAATTGTTTTATTTGTAAGGTTAAAGGTTATATTAATTGTTTGTTTAGTTTTAGTATCATTTTGTGATTTATGTTAAATAGGTTGATAGCGGGTCACCTGCATATGGGTGGGGATAATCAAGCAAATATATTCAGCTGTTCACCTGTCTTGTTTTCTTTGTTTGAGATATTTGTGATTCCACATCCTGGTGACATATTATGGCCTTGTGAAGTTAAATTCAAATAAAAATGGATGACATAACGTAAAATAAAATATATCAATCGCCCCCTGGTGGCTGATTGCAGTACTGCTCGTACCCAACAAAGTACAACTGGCCAACAAACTAACCAATAGTTTATCCAACTTAGCATTAATTTATTTCTTTTTTTGTCTCAGAACAACAAACTAAAAACAACGTTTCTGTATAATGTTGTTGTGAACTTGTTTGCTCTGGTTTGGTCTCCACCAACTGTAAATAATAAAATCTCATTCTTGAGTGATTAAGGGACATTCTGACATTGTTGGACATTAAATTGTGGAAAAATAAATGACTGTTGAGTTGTAAAAAATGTAACTGTCCTGTTGTGAGACAAACGGTGATATGAAGCAGCAGGAAGGTCATAACACAAGAGCAGAGGCTTATTTCCAAGACTGTTTGGGTTGTTGCATTTACCTGCCGGTGACCCAGAGGAAGAGGAAACCGTCATCCTGTAGAATGGGGATGTTCAGTTTTCTCATCTCATCATCAGTCAGAGTACCACAGGGCAACTCCATGTGGATGTCCCAGGGAGGGTCGACAATCACCACTGCAAATTTACCCAGGATGGACACATCCAGGTAGCAGATATCAAAGCAGATCCACTGGGAATCAAAGAATAGAATAAGACAATTTTCATTCCCACAAGAAAAAAAGACATATTTAAACAAACTCTCACAATCATTTTCCCCGTCCTCACCTGTGAAGGGAGTTTTCCCACGTTGCTGTCTGCGTGGAGGCCCAGCTCTGTGGTTCCTACCTGGGGCCCCAGCAGGCTGGAGGACTGCCGATCTCATAGTGGACGTATTTACAGGTGTCCATGTGGAAACAAGTGTTGAGGAAGGAGCAGTTGCCAAGACTCTCATCTGTGTGCTTGTTGATGATGCCACTGAATGACAAAAAACATGGTATACACCACAAAATGAAACAGCCTGTCCCAAAGTCCGTCAATGAATTCCAACATGCAAATTCAAATTCTTTGGAGCCACGACGGAAATCTGGTCAAGGATGAAGGAGACACTTGACCTCGTAATATAATCTCTTTTTTAAAAAAATTCTAAGGAAGTGAGAGACACACTATTGATGTAGACAAAGGTTTTTCAACCTTTTTGAAATGCAAACAATGTATATACTTGCAACACCAATAGCGTGAAAATCTGAACATGTCACACTGCAAGACAACGGAACTAGATTTTGACATCTGTACGATCAGCCAGTAAGATCATTGATCATTTGGGCAGTAAGCATCTGCATCATGATCCTCCTCAAACTGCAGCTTAAACACTGACTGATCTGGTATAAATTCTCTCTAGGTGTAAAATGAATCACAGTTGAGCAACAATCTGTACATTGTCTGGCTTTAGCCATTATTTTGAATGAGGACTAATCTCCATCTGAGTAAAGTAAAACTGATGTTTAGCTGTAAGGCCTTTTAAAGTTTGAAATTGTATGCTTTTGCCTACATTATTTCCAGTTGGCAGGTGTTTTGCCACAACAGTTACTGTACAATACTACACATTGCAGTGCCATCTTGAGGCCAAAAAGAGCATCTTATAAACTGAACAATGAAAATTCATTGTCTGTTACAGTTTTTAAAGGTAAGGGCACAGGTATGTAATAAGTTACGACAAATATTTCTAGTTTTATATCAACAAAAAATACATTTGCATATCAGAACTTTGTCTCAGTAAGCAGAGGCAGAGCAACAATTTGGACCATTCAGAACTAAGTAGTAAATGACAAGAACTTTTAATGTTAATTTTAGTGCTATGTACCAGTTCTATGCATAGCTTCTTGTCTGTATTGTGTTTTTTATATCTCTATATCTGCAGCTAACATGTTGATGTTTTGTAATCTCTCGCAAAAATGGTTGGTTACACTTTTGTCTGTCCATTGTTTGTAGCAGAATAAAACCAAACCAAGTTCAAATCAGCTCAGTGCTCTCTGAGGTATCTGGTATATAGTGTATTATAGACTGATTTCATCATGTCAGGTGAGAGGAATACAGGCTAAAAAAAGTTTTAAAAGCAAGTACTTACCAGAAGTGTAACTTGGTGCATGGCTGAGGTGTGTCTCCAGAGCGAACACACTCCTCCTTGGTCCTGTGATCGCAGAACTCTTGGACCTGAGCTCGACCACGAGGGCGGAACTTTTCCACGATGGACTGCTCCTTGGCAGTGCTGGCGTTCAGCAGCTCCACAATCTCTCTGCTCACCTGGAAATAAAAGCATTCACATGATGCTGCATCAATAATCACAGCTCCAAACCAATGTTCCCTCTAATTTTTCATGAGTCTGAGCAAACACACAAACTCCCTGAGCGTCCCTTGGACCACTGTGAGCAACATCAGACGGGTGCACTGTTGTCACACCAGCATCGCATCCATTCAAGTTACATGGTTCATTAAAAGAATCAAATTACAGCATTTATATTTCTGTTAAAACACTTTGTCAACAGGAGCCAGTTGAAGGCTGCAGTGATTTTAGTGACACTACAATGTATAAGAGTGAAGTTATTGAATATTTGTCTCTCTTTACTGTTGCAGCGGTTTTGCAAATTGCAGACGGACCCTGTTCACTCCATAGACACCAATGTTATTCCTGTAGCTTGAAAGACAGCTACTTTTGATAAAACTGGGCTTGTAGCACATTGTCTGCCTTGCAACAATGGGAAAGAGGCACCGTTTATGTTTTGACAACCTATATCTAACGAGTTATTGATGCTGGAAGTCCCAATCTGTGAATATCTTTCCAACTTTACTGAACTTGGGGCCACTACCACCTAAGGAGTGATATATTTAATTTTGAAAAAAGCATTTTGCCATACTTAAAGCTTTAAGTGCTTTATTAACACGAAACTAAAAATTTTGTATTGTTTTATTATCACAGGTTCTGTCTGAAAAGAGGTGGCATCATTTTAAACAGTGAACTCAAACTAACAAAATGTAATGACCAACCAGTGAGCAATACTGGATTCTGCAAAAACATAAACAACTTTTTTTAAAATCTAAATCTTATCTTAACACAGTTAATGTATTAACTTATTTTTGTGTGTATGCATGTATTTATTGATTTATGTAGTACTGTTAACATATCAGTTCTGAGTGAATTTTTCTTAAGATAGGCAAAAGCCATTTATTGATTACATATAGGCTGTTAAATGTTTATTAAAAATTTAAAAAGCATTTTTAAAAAAACAACTTAGGCATTTATTGAGTCACTAAAATACTGTAGAGTACAGACCACATCAGCATGATTATAAGCATCCTCTGGTAAATTAACAACCAGATACTGATGTCTCTCACCATATGGACTTCAGGAGATGACTGGGGGATGATAAACTGTGACCTACTGGTTGGGTTCTCTCTGTTCTCATGTTTCTTACATGTTTGTCCCCTGACAGCCGGGTCTTAATGTTTTTTGAGCAACACACCATACTATGACGTTTTTACGATGATGGTTCTACTATGGAACCAGTTTGACATGTTCAGATGTTCTTTGTGTGAAAACTCTGAGATTTCAGGTATCAGAAGGTGGTTTTCAACTTTCTTTGTTAACTTTCTGCTTCAACTTTAAACTAAATTTCCTTCACTAAGCCAGCCCTCTGGACTTCCAGTAAGCTGTGTTCCTATTCGCTGTCCAGGTGGCTGCTTGGTGTGATCAGGAACACCTGAGCAGCTCAGTGTCTTCCTGCTTTATGTGGCTGCAGCCAAACATTTCCTCTGTTCCTCTCCACCACTGAACTGGGTTTGGCTCCATTGCTTTAGTTTGTTCTTTAGGCCTTGGCTTGCAGCTTCCAGCAGTAAAATCGTCTTTAATGTGTTTTAGGGCTTTGTACTGGATAGTTGTCTTGGTAAATGAGGTTCTTTAGCCACAGTTAGCACATGGTGCTGATGTGTGCAGTGATTAGTGGATTTGATGCAGCTGAGTTGTAACTTTATCTTGGCTGTAGTGAGTCTTCAGAGGTTTTTGGTCAGACACATTCTGTATTCTTGTTTGAGAACCAGCGTTGGTTGTCCAGAAGGTAAGAGTTCCTGTCCTGATTCTCTGTTCTTAGAGGTTCTCTGGTAGGCTGTAGGAGACTTTAGCGTTTGGGTTGTGCTAGTTTGGTTTTTGTATGGTTTCATTTGGACGACTATCTTGAGGCCCCTCCATGTGGTTTAGTGAGGTTTTCTGGAACAGTTCTACAAAGCAACCTGCAGCAGAAGAGACTTTGAGAGTTTTTAGGAAGTTCTGGAGACCAGACTTTAGAGCAGCAGAAACATTTGTCAGCAGTTTGAGCAGGACAAGGTGAGCTTCAGAGTAGAAATGAGGAGAAGGAAACCTTCTTGACCCATGTGGTGAGGTCCTGTACCAAGAGTTTGAGCAGGTTGTGAAGAGTCTGTAGTTCTTTGGTCTGAAAGCACAAGAAGAGTCGACTCATTAAAGGAGAAAACAGGAGATATTGTTGGTTCTTCTGTCACTCTGCAGTTTCCAGTTTCCTTAGAATGAATATCAAGTTTATATTTTAAATGATTTCCCATGTGAGCCCCAGAAGACTTCAATAAACTTCCTCCATCCCCTGAACACATCTTTTATTACCATGTTAATTTATTTATTTATTTAAATGTTTTTGAGTTTTAATCATAGTTTTAGTGTAGTTTTTTTCTCTTTGCTTGTTTAGTTTTGTCATCTGTATGAAAGGTGCTAAACAAATAAAGTTGAATTGATAAACTGAATATTTGACTAACTCATGATTGTGACAACAGAAGTATTTTCATTGTGATTTAAGGGTTTATTTCATTTTTAAGGTTGGGGTTAAAATCTTGACAAAAAAAGATGAAAGAAATAAATTGCATTTAAAAAAGCAATTAAATCAAAGGAAAAAACATTTAATACAATAAAACTTATAACAAGAAAATTGAACATTAAATACAATTAAATTATATTAAAGAGACAAAATATTTAATTAGATAATTAAATGGAAGATACAAAACATGTAATTATGAAATTAAACAAATGTTTTTAAACAAAAATATTAAACATTAAAGATGAAATATTTTAGATGATTAAACATTTCAAAAATACAATTAAACAAGAAGAATATTAAACATTTTTAAGAAATACAAAACATTTAATTAGATTATTAAACCTTTAAAAAGACAAAACATTTAATTAAAAAATTAAATGTTTAATTTTGAAAATTAAATCTTTAAATAGGAATTAAACAGAAAACACAATGAAGCATTTAAAAAGAAAATGAAACATTAAAAGGTGGTAAAACATTTAAAAAGAAAAACCTTAAAGATTTAATCAAAAAATTTAACATTGGGAAAGAAAAAGGAATTTTTCAAACAAGCCAATAAAACAACAATTAAACATTAAAAAGACAAAACATTTCAAAATCAAATCAGATATTAGAAAAGAATAAAAGGTGAGAAAAGAGCAAAACTAAACATTTAAGAAGAATCAAACTAAAGACAAAACATTTGAAAAGACACCAGTTAAACTTTAGAAGATCAAATTAAACAGAAGAGACAATAAAAGGATGAAAAAGAGCAAAAACAGATGAAGGTATTAAAGCAATTTCTAGTCTGAAATGAAAACAAAGTTTTTTCATCGAACCTTTCCTCTTTCTATGTTCTTGGTTTAATTGTGGATAGATTTACTAAGAACTCATTTAAGAAAACTGCTTTCCAGATAAAGTCTACTAGTAGTTGAAGGCATTGATCAAACTAATGTTACCTTCTGATCTCCACAAACTTTACTGTTCAGTGAAGACAATCAAAGTTTGTTGCGGATTTCTAAAAAACCCACAGGTGAAGGTCTGAGAAGAACTCAGATGGATGGTCTAAATGTGAAATCAAGACTCATGGTCACAAGTTTTAAGGCTTCTGTTAACCAGAAAGTTCAAACTAACAGAGAAGTACTCAGGAACTTTTAAAATTTCAGTCCTCAGACTGTCTGAAGGTTCAAACTAACAGAGAACTACTGTGGGACTTAGAAGAATTCAGCCCTCAGACTGTCTAAAGGTTCAAACTAACAGAGATCTACTGTGGGACTTAGAAAATTTCAGCCCTCAGACTGTCTAAAGGTTCAAACTAACAGAGATCTACTGTGGGACTTAGAAAATTTCAGCCCTCAGACTGTGTGAAAGCTCAGGTCCTGAGGACTCGGGAGGTGTGGAGGCTTTGAAAAGTCTTGGAACTGAGGGTTCAACCCCCCAGCACAAAGGCTGAAGTCCAACCTCCTGAGAAAAACGGGCGAGAAAAGAGAAAGTTAAAAAAAAAACTCGAAAACGACAAAAAATAGATGATAAATGCGCAAAAAAAACTAAAATTAGTATCTGAGCGAGTAGCTCAGGAGGATAAGAGGATAGACTAGCAACTGGAAGGTCGCCGGTTCAAGACCGGCCAGCGGCAGTATTCTTTCTTTGTCTTTGTCAGAATTTTGAGAAAATTTAAGAAGTGTCTGGTCTTGAACCAGCGACCTGCAGCTCCACAGGCAAATCCTTAACTCACTGAGCTACAGATCATATAAAAAGAAATAAATTCGTCGTCCCTTTGACATCGTAGTTGCTGAAGTCACCACATGGGCGGAGCCAAGGCGGAGTCTGGGTGGAGTCAGGGCGGAGAGTAGGCGGGGAGGTGGGTGGAGTAGAGGGGCGGGAGGCCACCACCCACCTCCCCGCCTACTCTCCGCCCTGACTCCACCCAGACTCCCCCACCACACCTTCCCCCGCCCGACGAGTTTTTCGAGTCGCCACGAGTTCTTCGAGTCTCCACAGGTTTTCCCGAGTTTCTGGAGTTTCCACCAGGTCGGAGGCAGAACAAGTTGTCATGAAGAGGTGTTGAAGTCGGCCAGGATGGACTGACTTTTTACAGCAACTAGAAGGAAGACCACTAGAAGAGCAGGTCTTTAACCACCATCCATAAAATCCATGGAGTCGCTCCAGAGAAATGAAAGCAGGTCAACTTTTATCAACCTCCATCCACATGTTCAACTTCATATCTTTACTTTGACATTTTTAGCACCACAAACCTTTAGTATCACACTTTATTATCATTTATTAGGAATCCACCAGCAGATTTACTTTTTGTTGACAAACTTTATTCTTGTCGTCGTGGGACTGCGGTATTTAAAACTGTTCCTTCTATTTGACCTCATGTTTATTAGTTTTAGTGGAGAAAGTTATTTTAATTGTCGATTAATCTCTTAAAAACCAAATAATAAATTGGGTTAGTCAAGAGCTTTAAATTTCTTACTTTGTCATATTTTCAGTATGACAAAAAAATATAAAAAATAAAGCGTCTTGAGACAATTTGACCTGTAACTGGCATTATATAAATAAAATAGAATTTAAATTGTATGTATCTTGTAATGTTGGAGTAATTCAGCCATATATGTTGGAAAACACATTTTCTTTGTCCATTAATC
This sequence comes from Amphiprion clarkii, assembly GCA_027123335.1. Lineage (NCBI taxonomy): Eukaryota > Metazoa > Chordata > Actinopteri > Pomacentridae > Amphiprion > Amphiprion clarkii. The sequence goes on from CM049586.1 coordinate 9,917,244, forward strand.
TGTTGATTGTTTTCTCCAGTAATTCATTTCTTGTTTTGGTTTATAAAATGTCAAACTCAAATATATTCAGTTTACTGTCATAAAAACCAAAAAGATTTACATTCATGATGCAGGAATCAGGCAGTTTTTCACTTTTTATCTTAGTTTAGTCTGAAAGATAGTTGATAATGTGTGAATTGTTGCAGCTTGTGAGCCGAAGAAGGTTTTAATCTTTGGGGCCGAGTGTCAAAAAACATTTAGAAACCAACATCAACAAAACACTCAACAAAGATTTGAACATCATTAAAGGGAAATCCAACTTTTGCATGACAATGTCTAATTAAAGGACATTTATTTCTAACATAAATGTGTGCTTTCTCTTCACATCGTCTTCCACCTGGACTGGTTTGGTCGGGAGCATGTGCAACAAACATTTGAAAAACTGCACTTTAACATCAATGAATGACACTGAAGTTTAATCTCTACATAAATGAGACTGAGTCTGGATGTGCTGCTCTGTCATTAACTCCTAAGTTTAGGGAAAATTCAAACTAAAGAGGACAGTTCAGAGAAGACTTGAGAATGAGCTTATTTTGAACAAACATCTCAGACTTTCTGAGCTTCAGCACCTCTAGCAAGATATTTTAACAAGCAACTCAAGAGATCCAGAAGTTGGCGAGAGTTAGCTTTAGCTGAGCCAAAGAACATGTGGGACGCTAACCTAGCAAACATGTCAGACTTTTCTCTGTGAATTCTGAGAAATGATTTACTATTTAATGACAGAGCTACACATCTTAACTCAGTGTCATGAAAACAGACTCGAATTCAGTGTCATCCATCCATATTAAAGTGCAGTTACCCAAAATGTTAGTTGAGCTCCAACAAAACCTGTCCAGGTAGAAGGCCACTTTGACAAACAGGAAGTGGAAGATTCCAAGCAGATTTATAGAAGGGGGAACCGGATTGTACTAAGTGTCATCGAGTATAGTGGGGTGTTTTGGTGGTTTTTAAGGCTGATAATGATTATTAGTGAGACATTTGGAGTAGATATTCATTTGCAGTAAATAAAAGTATTTAAAATCTTGAGTTAAACTTAGAAGAACACAAACTCTAACAGAAAACTTTGTTGATACGTTTTTGTTTTGTTTACAGATGTTAAGTTAAAGGAGTTTTATTCGTTACGTATAACCAATCAAATCACTCCAGAAGACAGAGCGACCACAGGTAGATAAAGGTTCAGAGCCAAAGTAGCACCATTTTTAAATGTATTTATTACCGTAAATCAGTAAAAAATAAAATACTGATAATCAGTAAATCAGTCAGCCCACAATTACTACAATTCTACAATGTATGTCTCTTTCCTTTGACTTGTTATTTGTACAATATACGATGTATATGATGGCGTTTTTTCATACCAAAGGCTATACTATGATGTTTTCTAAGAGACATACCATGCTACTCTGGTTGTTCTGGCTCTGGGCTGCTGCACTCCTCCTCTGTTGTTTTCTGGATTGTACTCAGCTGCATGCCTTCGTCCACCCGGCCTCCGTTGACTCGTCCCGCCTGCCGTCTCTGGAGCTGAAGCTGGATTGGAACAGACCAAAGTACAGTCCAATCACGATGCCAGCTGCCTCTCAAAAGGCTCCTTCATCTGGCAGGTGGCGCCACTTCTTCTGAGGGGAAGCTGAGCTGGCCCGGCAGAACTTTGGAGATGTGTTCCAGTGGTCGGTGGAGATAGAGAGGGACCTTTGAATTGTTCAGAAAGGAAAACAGGGAACCCATTGGTAGTTTTAGTTTAGGGTGCTACTGCAGTGTGTTTTTGGGTTTTAAGAGGTGAACAGGAAGAGTTTTTTTTCGTATTGATTATCTTTTACTTTGTTCCTGGTTGGAATGCCCATCAATGTCAACATGAAGTTCACTTTTAGTTCTGTTGATTTATTTTTATTTTACTAACACCCATTTGTTTTTAACCCCCTCATGTTGTGTTGTTGTAAACTTACTCTTTCAAATAAATTCTCGTCTAACTCTCTGGAAACCAGCGTTTGGACTGTTTTTGTGTTGCTCCTCACCGACTGACAGCTGTGGACTAAAGGCTATACTGTGACGTTTTTAGAGCGACATGCTATACTATGATGTTTGTTGGGCGACACGCTATACTATAGGCCTTTTTAATTGACATATTACTGTGACGTTTTTTTGTTTTAGTTTTTTTTGTTTTTTTAGCAACATATAAGAATTCGAACAGTTTGAAAAGTTACTATACTTTTACTTGTGCAATGAAATTATTATTCTATGGCATTTTTTAGATGACATATTATACTCTGTTTTCTTGAATTACATACTATTTTGACAATATACTGCACTATGACATTTTTTGAACCACATATCATACATGAAAATTTTAGGCAACATCCTATCATTTTGCGCTTTTTGAACCACATAATATATGTTTTGCTTTTTTTTCTTGCCAACATGCTGTACTATGAACTGCAGGCCATACTATGTTATTCTTGAGTAAAGCATACTATACTTTGACATTTTCTGAACTACATCCTATACTATGGCATTATACACAGTGTGCTTTGGTTACATGTTGATTTATAATCTAGATTTTTTTTCCTTTTTGTTTTTTGATGGGATTACCACAGACCTGACCGTGAACACCGTCGACACCACCTGAGGGAGACGCTGTCTAAGATCTCAAGGCTGCTTGGTCGTGGTCTTTCTGGCACGTACTCTTCCAAGATGAACCGGGAAGTTTAACACTGATGGAATGACACCAGGTCTAAGCCGACAAACTTCCAATTCCTCCTCAGCCCATAGTCTCTGGGAAACCTACATGGAGTAAGAAAAGTAGACAGAGAAGTAATTAAGTCTGTACACAACATATTAAAAAGAAATCATGCTAATAAATTCAGTATAAAGAACCGAATTCGCCAATATACTGGAGACCACAGCTATTTAATTTGATAAGTATAACCTTGTTTAGTGACATTTCAATTATTTGAGAGCAGTCCTAAAGAACTGCCTCTAATCCCCATCATAAAATGGGTTTGGAGGAAGAACATAGATGGTAATCTGGATATACATGAGTTAGGCTTTATAACTACTATTGGTAGTATTGGTGGTAGTAATAGCAATGTGACTACTACTAGTAGTACAGTAACTGCTGCTGCTGATACTGGCACTGATACTACAACTTGTAATACTATTACAAATGCTGATACTACTTGTACGACTCTAACAGCTGTTTATACTACTACTGCTATTAATCGTCTGGTATTTGGTTGTCAAGCTGCTAGCTCGCCTTAGCGTTTTGCTAGTGGCTAACTAGTTAGCTCTCACAGACTGGAAGCTCTTAACAAGATTTCATAATGAAAAAAGAGCCAAAAAGTATTCTTACCTATGAAAAGTCCTTCCAAGGTTCCTTGTCTCAATCGTACGACGCAGTGTGTAATTGTATGCAGTACAGTGAGCCGGCATACTTGTTTCCGTTTTCACGCCGTCTACATCAACGGAATGCACTGAAACTTTGCCCCCACTAGCTTAGCCTCGCTGTAGCACCGCAGCTCAAAGGGGCGTGTCCTATCTACTCATTCATATCTATGAGAACGGTGGCTGCACATAAGGACGCCTGATGTTGATTAGCTGCGTAAATACCATTATATACAGTCTATGGTAAATACGTATGTGAATCGCATTATTGGCTGCAGCAGCCAGTAACCGGTCACTCACTGACTCACATTGAAAAATAGCACAGAATGAATTGTTACGGGTTTATTTTATTTACAATTTAGGTTGGATTTTTTTTTTTTTGTGCGCAGCGCAGATTTTCTGTGCGCGGAGACCGTGTCAGCAGTGCGCAATTGCGCACGGGCGCAGCTTAGAGGGAACAGTGCTCCAAACTATCCTGCCTCGGTTTGAAGATGGTTTCAGTGCTGAAATATTCCTCTTCTGCAGGCTGGGAGTCGTCTTGTCAGCCTGTATTTTGGTGAAAGTAGTTTGTAACCTGTGGAGTCATTTTAGGAGGACGACCGCTGCAGCCATGAGTAGTGGTACTATGGTTCATTCTGTACCCCCTGATTACTGTTGCAACTGTTTTTACTGACTTTTTCCCATGACTTGTGCGGCCATTACAAAATGCATGACATATTTTTGAACTTTTCTGAGAAGAATTGACAAAAAAAAGACTCTTTCATGTCAACATGAAAATGGATTTCTACAGAATAATATAAATTAATTAGACATATAAAATAAGTGATTGCATAAGTATTCACCGCTTTAAAGTGACAAATTCAACTCAGGTGCAGCCAGTTGGTGCTAAAAGTCACACAATTAGTGAAATTAAGATCATCTGAGTTCAGTGAATGTGTCTCAGTGATCGTAGTATAAAGATACCTGTATTTAGAAGAATCCTTCATATAACTATACCATCAAAACAGTAGAGCTTCACAAAGCACTCTGTGTAAAGGTTACTGAAAAGCTTAAGTCAGAGGATGAACACAAGAAAATGTCCTTTAGAAGGAAATAGCAACATAAAATACAGCTGCTACACACTAAACACAATATTGGAAGCAGTAAAAAAAAGTCTGAGATTTCAACCTGTTGAGCTTTATAAAAGGAATAAAATGTGAAAAAGTCACCTCAGATTGATCATTTGATCATTTAAAGGCTGCATCACCTGAAAATAATTTCAATTCAGCTCATTTTGAGACATTTCCAAGACCTGAAAATCATGAAATGCGACATTCTTCAAGGATGTAACGTCATCCACACATGAAAAAAATTTTTTGTTTGTTTTTTTATTTAATCTTTTCACTCTCAAAGGGGTGAGAGCGGTGAAGGGGGGGAGTGGATGGAGGGAGGTTGGAGGGAGGAAGAGTGAGGAGAAGGGGTCGGGCAGATAAAGCTAGATCGAACATCCAGCAGCCTCATTCACCTTCAACCCGTGTTTTTTCTTTGGGAAAAAACGGCGCCAAAAGGGATATTTCTTCTTCTTTTTTTCTTCTTTGGCGTTTTCTTCCTCTTTCTCAAGAAACTGTTCAATTGTTTCCTCCAAGTCTCGCTTTTCAGGTTCCATCTCCTCTCTAAGCTTCTCCAGATGGTTGAGCTGATTCTTCCACTCTTCCTCTCTCTGCTGGTGCTGGGTCTCCTGAAGCAGCATCTGATCTTGGATGGTGGAGACCGTCACAGACAGAGAGTTGTTGACGTGGTTCAGCCTCTCAATTTCTTGAACTTTCTTTTGGTCTTGCAGCTGCTGCTCCTCTCTCACTTTTGCTAAAGCCTGATCCATGTTCTCCTTCATGGCTCTGTTTTTTACTTCCATCTCCTCTCTAAGCTTCTCCAGATGGTTGAGCTGATTCTTCCACTCTTCCTCTCTCTGCTGGTGTTGGGTCTCCTGAAGCAGCATCTGATCTTGGATGGTGGAGACCATCACAGACAGAGAGTCGTTCACGTGGTTCAGCCTCTGAATTTCTTGGACGTTCTTTTGGTCTTGCTGCTGCTGCTCCTCTCTCACTTTTGCTAAAGCCTGATCCATGTTCTCCTTCATGGCTCTGTTTTTTACCTCCATCTCCTCTTTTTGCTTCTGGAGGATGCTGAGCTGATTGTCTTTCTGCAGTTCCTGGTGCTGCTTCTCCTCTCTCAGTAGGGTTAGTCTGTGTTCAATCACAGTTTCGCTCAGAGCCAGCTTCTTGTTGGAGTCCTGCAGCTCTTTATTTGCTGTCTGCAGCTTCTCGTTCTGCTTCTCCAGTTTGTTGTTTTGCTCTCTGAGTCTGGTCTCTGTGAGCATTTTGTTAGCGTGCATGCTCTTCATTTGCAGCTCCAGATCGAGCTTCTCTTTCTTCAGCATTGCATTTTCCTCCTGAAGCTTTTTATTCTGCTGTCTCAGCGTTTCAGTCTCAGCTCCGAGGTCTTCTGTCTGGACTTTTCCAATCTCCTTCAGCAGCTCAGAAAGTCTGAGGATCTCCTCGTCTTTCTGCTTTATCTCATCGTTGTAGTCCATGATGTCTCCCCATGACATGGACTCGCTGCTGGAAGAGTCGTCCTCCTTCAGCAGCTGGTCGTTGATCTGGACTTTATCTTTCTCCAGCTCTTGACATCTCTTCTGACTTTTTTCCAGAAGGAACTCTAGCTGGCTGATCCGATAGCTGTCGGCGTCAGCCTGCTGAAGGAATCTCCGCTTTTCACTGAGCAGCTCTTTAATCCGACGGATGGAGGCGTCTAGGGATTGCTGCATCCCGGTGAAGTCGGAAGGTCCATTCTGGTGTTGAGGAGAGGCATTAAAACCTCCTTGGCGTCTGCTTGAGTTATGTCTGTAAGACATGGTGCTTGTTCGTAGTTTGTCGACAGCTGATCACTATCCGGTGCTGCTAGTTTCTCTGCTGGCTCTCGAGTGATTTCAGTCGTTCCGTTGTGCCCTATTTAAACACTTTCCGATCATCAACTGTGATGTCACACTCTAACATTCTAGAATCCTCTTTGTTGTGTATATATATATATATATATATATATATATATATATATATATACACACACACACACACACACACGTATTCTCCCTTCACAACCCATTGAATAGCACCAAATACATCGCTCTATACTTTAGGTTTTCCGTTTCTTGAACTGCTCATTCAGCTTTGACAGTGTAGATCTATTTCTAATTGCAGTAAAGACACACTTTAGTGAACATGGTGAGTCACAATGAGTTATTTACAGTAGCCTGTATATAGCAGTTTGGACTCTCACAGACCGTTCAAGTCTTCTACTTTTCTACTTCTATTTACTTCTTACTTACTTCTATTATGCTGCATCTATAACCAGAATGTTTCATATTCACTTACCAGCCTGGAGAACAATGTTATCACAATAAAATATGGCACAAAACCAAAACAGTGCTCAATTAATTCTCTTTATTTTACATAAATTACATTGTTCCAAGACCCAGTGCATCTTGTTCATATGCATGTCTGCAGAAACATTTTATGCACAAACTGTTCAAACCTAATCAAGTTCCTGTTGTATCATGCAAACTGAAGAAGACATCAGTGAAAGAAATAGAAAATGTGCCTCACAATATATATATTTTTGTACAATTTATTACATTAATTTTGCAACAAAAGTCAATACCTGTATTTCAATACACTGTACACATCCTTCACCCCAGCTTTCAATCAGAGAGATGTGATCAACCAGGTGATGAGAAAACACACACTACAGACACGCACAGTGTATCAGGTATGGTATGGCATAGCATTCAACATAAATTAAAAAATGCACATATAAACTTACAATGACATTATTGTTCTGCCAATCACCACTGCTGCTGTACAATTGCTTATTGAAGTAGTTTTTTTCACTAAGAGTCAAAGTTTGATTGGACAGTTGGGATGTAGTATCACAAGAAGCATCATGGAGGCGTCTAAAGGTCCATGAAGAGAGTTATAATGTCATGGTGAGGCCATTTACTGCCACATTGAAAAGAATGTGTTCAATGCTGTAGTTTAGGTGAACCCACAGTTCTCTTCCTTTTCACGTTGGAAATCGATACTGGTAACTCCACTCCTCTGTTACCTCAGTGGCAAAGGCAAACTGACCCGGCTCTGTGTATTGCTGGGAATGCTTCACACCCCCAGATTCAGGGTATAAAAATAAATAAACTGCATTAAACTAAATGAAATTGAATTGAATTCATTTCAAAATTCAATCCAATTATGCTCGTTTAATCAAAAACATATCATAGTGGACAATTTGGGTGGCATCTGATTAATTATTGGAATATAACAAAACATCAAGGCAAAGATGAATTCACAGCTTCACATCCATTTATATGTTGATCCTATCCAACTGTTGTGGCAGCTTGATTATGTTCAAACCATAAACCTCCAAAACAGCCAGACATAAAAGAATATTATGCAATAATTGAAAGAAGCTTAACTGTGCTTGAAATTTAGGACAGATTTGAGCTGGTACTGAAAGTCACCACCACCAGACGTTTTAGCTTGCAGGGGTTATATAGCATAAGTGCAAATACCACTGCTTCATTGTGTGCAGTATACAGCCACATAGTGGTGCAACTCACACCAAAAGTTGATCACTTTTTTTTGTGGCCCATGATAATTTAAAATATCTAACTAATTAACAAAAACGACTATCATATTTTCCTAGGACAAGGCAACCAAAATGAGGGACTGCAGCAGATGTTGGATTTTCTTAAGCTGCCACTAAGCACCACTGCATCCTTTTACAACAAAACATCCAATCCAATCATTAATGGATTGTAACAAGAGTGAATGTTCTGTATGGAACTCATTGAATACAGGATGCAGGTATAAGCCAGCCGCTGGCAAGTGTGGTGCCTCTAAACTGTTATATTCTACAGAATGTGTTGGCTAAGCAAGATCAGCTACGTTCCAACTAAACTCATAAACGATTAAGTGAAAAAGTCAAGTGCGTTAATGCAGTGAAGAAATCTCTGTCCAGCCTTGCAGGCTTATAGCGTCCTGAACCTTGTGTTATGGACCAAACATCACAGCCTTACAGTGCATGTTGTGAAGTATTGTCTCTGATGTTCCTAACCTATAATATGTCCACAGAAATACAATGTGACATCATTCCATCACCAAATAATTTGTTTAAAGACTGGAAACTCAGGGTGCAAGCTTATCTTAACGAGAATCTGCCGTGTAGAGGAACTCAAGAACAGAATCACTGAGGCTCTGGAGAATGTTAGACACGACACGCTGCATCGAGTGTGGCAGGAACTCCACTACCGACTAGATGTGTGCCGCGTCACAAGCGCCGCACACACTGAACATTTGTAATAACTTTGGAACATGATAAAATTACCATCCCCCAGAATTTTTCATTGGAAATTTGTAGAATAAATTCACAATTCAGCATTCAGATGTGGTTGATCTGAATGCTGAACTGTTTAAATTCACCATTACCACTGTTAATAGCAAAATCCATAAATTCAAAATCACATACAGATAATATGTGGTCTTTTCATATAAGACACATTACAAATTGCATCACTGAAGTCATCATTCAGTTCTGTGACTGTTTGAACGGCACTTGTTCTTCTGTTGTATTTCTGACAGAGCAGCTGTCGGTGGCAGATCTTCACTAATAAAAGACGTGTCGTTACAACCTGTACCCACAGATGCCAACAAACCAACCACAACTGAGATCCGATAGACTTTGATTTAAACAGCAGACAAAAAATGACCTATGAATACTGCTGGAGTCAGTGATTCAAACAGCTGTTTATCTATCTATCTAAATACCAACAGGTGACCAGACAGACAGTTACAGTCAGTGTTAGCAACGGTGCTTCAGACAATATTCAGATCTGCTCCCTTTTCTGACCTCACTTTGTAGGTTGGAGAAATAGAGTGAACTGTTGGCTATTCTACTCATTGAATTCATACATCTTAGAAGAGATACGTCAAGGTAAACTCTTAAGCAGTTACTATAAATATACATGTACTCACTCCAGTTTGTGACATTGATTTTGAAAGCCAAGTTTTTTTCCCAATGGAGCACAAAGTCTGAGTCCTTTCTCAAACGATTAGAATACTGAGTCATGTGATTGTTGCTTCAGTCTGGTTCTCCATCAGCATCACATCTTACTGAGCTTGTGGGAAGTTGATATCGACAAAGTAAAAAAATAACCTTTTTTTCTCCCTCAAACGCAACAAGTTTACTGTTCGACTTTACCATTCAGCTGTATAATCATTAGTAAGAAGGCATTAAATTATCTGATAAATGTGGAGCTAAAGGCTGCACAGACAGTATGTTGATATTCCAGCTGATGTCTACAATACGCTGCGTGTCACTGGTGGCCCTGCTGCAGCATTCTTTCACTACTGAGCTGATTTCATGAGTCATGTAAGGCAACAGGCTGATAGCTGACAGACAAAAGTCATCAAACAGAAAATAAACAAGCCAAGCAAGATGTCTAGTGTAGGTTCAGCTGCACATATATGCCAGTCATGATCTGTCTCTTAGTTTGATCTTCTGCTCTATTGAATGTGACTCATTGCTGGTGTCCAAAGTCAGGGAAAAAAACATACCAAGTCCACTGACTTAAATCTTCATGCCAAGCTTGGCTTTCTGTAGGAGAGACAGACAACATAGGTGTTTAGTGTATTTTAATCTTTTACTAAGTTTGCAAATAATATAATATTAGCACAACAGCTTCTTCCCCACTGCCATCACCCTAAAAACCAGCTGAGCCATTCCTCCACAGCTGTACAATAGACAGTATTCCAATGGATATGCACAGTACTTTTTGCACTATGAACAGCATTCTCTGCTTTTTGCAAGGTATCAATTTGCACTACTGTGTTTATATATTCCTTTCTAGCTTGTAAATAGCTGTCTATATTGTGTTTTATTATTATTTATTGTGTTTCCATGTTGAATATGTTGATAAAATGAGGGTTGAACAAACAGAAATGAGAGCTCAGAGTGAACTTACGATGCCAGAGGCATGCTTGGGTTTAACACTGTAGGAAGCCTTCTCCTTGGCCTGCCGGAAACACTCTTCTGCTGCTTTTAACCTGTACAACACACAATCGCAATGCAATTAATGTGAACACTACAACCACAAAGTAAATATAACAGTCAAGGTTGAGGGGTTAGGGGTTAGTCCATCTGGCAGCTCTTTCTATTTAAGGAATTTCAAGTTTAGCTCATTTAAAGCAGAATGTTTTAAGTCTGATTCGGAACAACGATTGCTGCTTTGCTACTGGAACATTGCAGATTTCCCCACTGTGGGATTAATAAAGGCACATCATATCATACACATATATTGTATTGTGTCAGTGCTAAAAAGGCTGTATCGAAGCATAACAATTGAAAGTTGACTAGAATAGAAAATTGTATAAGGAGGAAAAGGTTCATAAGCAACAGGAATGACTGCAGCTTTAAGAGGATTGTCAAAAAAGCTGATTCAAGTGACACAGATGTCTTCAAAAAAGAAGCTATAACTGTCACATTTGGAATATTCTCTTCTATCTCTATCTTCTTGAGAAAAATTTTGCATTTTCTAGTGGAAGAGTGGAGAGGCTCAGAATCTAAGATGATTGAAGTCTAGTGTGATGTTTCCTCAGTCTGTCATGGTTTAGGGTGTCACATCATCTACTGGTGTTGGTCCACTGTATTTTATCAAGTCCCAACTGAACCATCTACCAGGACATTTTAGAGCACTTCATGCTTCCATCTGCTGACAAGCTTTACGGAGATGCTGAATTCCTTTTCTAGCAGGACTAAACATCTACCCACAAAGACAGAACTACTAACAAATGGTTTGCTGGCTGTGATATTACTGGGTTTGATTGTCCAGTCAAGCACCTGACTTGAACTCCACAGAACTCCATATGAGGTTTTGTCAAGAGGGGGATAAGAAAATACGTCGCTATCAAAGCAAGTTGGACCTCAATAACACCTCAGCAGTGCCACAGGCTGATTGCTTCCATATCAGGCTGCATTGAGGCAGTCATTTGTGGTAAAGGAGCCCCAACCAAAGACTGAGTATATGAATGAACCTACTTTTCAGAAATTTTATCTATATTTTTTAATGGCAGTTTTTTTTTCATCTATATTCTCGGGCTTTCCGCATAGTTGTGAGTAATTCTAGTGCATTCTTGTCTTGCCCTCCAGTCTGTCTATTAGCTGTCATGTAGTTCTGTTTAGCTCTCCTGCCCTTGTGTTACTTGGTTCGGGTTAGTTTGTAAATTCAGTTTCTGACTCTAGTCTGGTATACCGTTGTTATTCCTCCACACCCCTAGAGGGCATCCTCGTCTTTGACAGCTCTGTTCTTAGTTCAGTATACCTGTATCATGATTACCCCTGTAAATAAACCACTGTAAATATTATCTGTCAGTTGTGTCTTTGTTGCCTGCGTGTGAGTCTTTGCATCAGCACTTTAACAGCTCTGATTTTTTGAGATGCACTCGTATATGCAGGGGCTGACTGGGTGATTACATACAGATAACCACATGGTAAAAAAAACACAGAGGAAAACAACCAAGGTTTGAGTAGGAAAATTAGATTTTCATAATAGAGGGAGTTGCTAAAATCCAAGACCATAACAGTAAGAAGCGAGAGAATGAAAGAAAGGAGAGAAAGAAGCAAAAAAATGGTAAATAAAAAATTAAGAAACAAGTTGGGATAAAAGAAAAAACAAAAGCCTGACATGTCACTATACCTCTCCTTTAGAATGGCCTTGTTCTCTTTCTTCCACTGGTCCTTGAAGTCGGAGGAGAACTCATGCCAGATGCAGAACAACGTGTTGAGTGAAACCTCCTTCTCACCTGCCTTGGCCTTCACTGAGAAGAACACTGTGAGCTCCAGGAACCTGACGGAACAAAATGTCACAATGATACTCGTTTTTAGCCATGAGTACAGAAAACATGTGACACAGAATGAGCCAGACTGTGAGGTTGGAATTCCGACTAAGATTCTACATAAAAACATGCAAGGTTTTAAAATACAATGTATAGTTTATTATAAGGATCATAAGGAATAAGGTTCAGTGTCTAAAGCTGCTAACCCTTCATCATAAATCAGTGTGATTAAACAGCAGAAATGAAACAGATAAAGGAAGTAGTTCTTACAGTTTATGAGTGCTGCTGAGTTGAGCATCCAGAGTCTCCAGTTCACTTTTAGCTAAGGAACAAGGACAACAAAGCATCAAACATGAGAGAGTATTTAAGTTTGCTGTCAGGAATTTTCAACCACTCATTCTGGAAAGTTTATGATGAAAAGAAATGTTGTCTCTCGTGGTGTCTGTCTATCCTGTGTAGGCTGCATTGTATGGGTTAAACACTGTCGTAGACCAGTGTTACTCCACTTACTACTGTATCTTGACACTCAACTTACCGACAACTCACTGATTCACACTGTGAATGTAATACCAAATAATGTCCTCTGTCTTTCTGTTAATTTTTTAATGTTTATTAATTTCATCTGATAAATATTTGTTTTTTAACTGTAGCCTGTCCTCTTCCCCAAAAGTGGCCCTAAGCAAAGCAAGTTCAGTATCTCTGCTGTAGACACTGAGGTGATATCTCTCAAAGATTAAACAATTTCCTGAATCGAGACAAACTCTATACATATTTTTAAAATGGCAGTCAACGAGAAACATGCTTCTGCCAGAGGGTAGTGTATTTTTAATTGCAGTACTGTAAATTCTAGTGATCCATGAGCAGAAAGGTAGACTTATCCAGCCCTCCCAAGAGATTTGTGGTTTTAATCAGTTACCTTGTGCAAGGAAGTCTTCCATCTTGTCTTTGAAAGGCTGCAAATTACCCTCATCTGACATCTTGCACACCTTTTCTACTTCTGATGTACACGCTGATCAAATAATGAAGAAAACAATACAGTCCGGTTAAAATTCACAGTTGCAGGAAAGCATAATACAAGTAGGCAAGGATGCTGTAGTGCTGTCTAAGTTTGGTGTGAATAAAGTAAAAAGAAAAGACAATAATTGTTCCATTTATAAAACATGTCACATCTAAAAAATGTAATTGTGCATTTGTGTTTGAGTGTGTGTGTTTGTTTACATACACTACCGGACCAAAGTTTTAGAACAACCCAAATTTTCAATTTTTTAATTGAAATTCAAGTTGTTCAAGTCCAATGAATAGCTTGAAATGGTACAAAGGTAAGTGTTGAACTGCCAGAGGTTAAAAAAAGGTAACTGGAAAATAATGTACATTTCAGAATTATACAAAAAAAGCGTTTTTCAGAGAACAAGAAATGGGTGAACAACTTAAAGCTGTTCTGCAGCTATGGAGGTTGATCAAGCCTTGGAAGTTGGTGTTACCAAATCCTACAGGTGTCCCAACTTTTCTTGATTACTTACAACCCCTTCTGTCTGCATGAAAGTAGTGCTGGAACACACCGTGGCACCATACCCTCCAGACTATTATTTTGGTTCATCATGCAGGATTTTTGTCCGCCGTCGAGTAGGAGAAAGGATGGTTCCTCAGTGTGGGACATCAACTGTCAAACATGGAGGAGGAAGTGTGATGGTTTGGGGCTGTTTGATGGATCCAGGGTCGGTGACTTGTACAGAGTGAGAGGAACCCTGAACCTAAACGGCTACCATAGCATTCTGCAGCGCCATGCAGAACCCTCTGGTATGTTCCTGCTTGGTCAGGGGTTCATTCTACAGCAAGATAATGACCCAAAACATAAGTCCAAGCTATGCCAGAACTACCTTAGAAAGAAGAACCAGATGGTAAGCTTGAAAACATGGAGTGGCAGCACAGTCTCCAGACTTAAAGCCCATGGAGCTGGTTTGGGATGAACTGGACAGAAGAGTGAAAGCAAAGCAACCTACAAGTGCTACACATTGATGGGAACTTCTGCAACAGAGTTGGGAAGAACTTTCTGAAGAATATTTGATTTCCATTGTGGAAAGAATTTCATGAGTGTTCAGTTGTTATATCTGCCAAAGGAGGCTACTTTGATGAGTCAAAAGTTTAGAATACATTTTGGTTTATAAACAGATTTCTTGTATAATTTCATTTGTTTCAATTGGGGTATTCTAAAACTTTTGACCGATAGTGTACATTTGTATATTTCATGTTGTGGGGGTATAATTCTGTTACACATTTGTGGAGACTTGCTTCCCTATTAGGAACATGAAGCCCCTTGAATGAAAATCTTTCACTCTGAGTGTAAAAACTTGGGTTCAGACTAATGATAGGGGCTAAGTTTAGGTCAAGATTTAGGCTCAGGTTTAAATTTAGATTTAGGTCAGGGTTAGGTTGAGGGTAAGATTTATCATCTAATCATCTCCTGAAGTCCATATGGTGAGAGACATCAGTATCTGGTTGTTAATTTACCAGAGGATGCTTATAATCATGCTGATGTGGTCTGTACTCTACAGTATTTTAGTGACTCAATAAATGCCTAAGTTTTTTTTTAAAAATGCTTTTTAGTTTTTAATAAACATTTAACAGCCTATATGTAATCAATAAATGGCCTTTGCCTATCTTAAGAAAAATTCACTCAGAACTCTGATATGTTAACAGTACTAAATAAATCAATAAATACATGCATACACACAAAAATAAGTTAATACATTAACTGTGTTAAGATTTAGATTTTTAAAAAAGTTGTTTATGTTTTTGCAGAATCCAGTATTGCTCACTGGTTGGTCATTACATTTTGTTAGTTTGATTTCACTGTTTAAAATGATGCCACCTCTTTTCAGACAGAACCTGTGATAATAAAACAATACAAAATTTTTAGTTCCGTGTTAATAAAGCACTTAAAGCTTTAAGTATGGCTAAATGCTTTTTTCAAAATTAAATATATCACTCCTTAGGTGGTAGTGGCCCCAAGTTCAGTAAAGTTGGAAAGATATTCACAGATTGGGACTTCCAGCATCAATAACTCGTTAGATATAGGTTGTCAAAACATAAACGGTGCCTCTTTCCCATTGTTGCAAGGCAGACAATGTGCTACAAGCCCAGTTTTATCAAAAGTAGCTGTCTTTCAAGCTATAGGAATAACATTGGTGTCTATGGAGTGAACAGGGTCCGTCTGCAATTTGCAAAACCGCTGCAACAGCAAAGAGAGACAAATATTCAATAACTTCACTGTTATACATTGTAGTGTCACTAAAATCACTGCAGCCTTCAACTGGCTCCTGTTGACAAAGTGTTTTAACAGAAATGTAAATGCTGTAATTTGATTCTTTTAATGAACCATGTAACTTGAATGGATGTGATGCTGGTGTGACTACAGTGCACACATCTGATGTTGCTCACAGTGGTCCAAGGAACGCTCAGGGAGTTTGTGTGTTTGCTCAGACTCATGAAAAATTAGAGGGAACATTGGTAATAAGTTACGACAAATATTTCTAGTTTTAGAAATGACAATAAACAATAAATACATTTGCATATCAGAACTTTGTCTCAGTAAGCAGAGGCAGAGCAACAATTTGGACCATTCTGAATTAAGTAGTAAATGACAAGAACTTTTAATGTTAATTTTAGTGCTATGTACCAGTTCTATGCATAGCTTCTTGTCTGTATTGTGTTTTTTATATCTCTATATCTGCAGCTAACATGTTGATGTTTTGTAATCTCTCACAAAAATGGTTGGTTACACTTTTGTCTGTCCATTGTTTATAGCAGAATAAAACCAAACCAAGTTCAAATCAGCTCAGTGCTCTCTGAGGTATCTGGTATATAGTGTCTCATAGACTGATTTCATCATGTCAGGTGAGAGGAATACAGGCTAAAAAAGTTTTAAAAGCAAGTACTTACCAGAAGTGTAACTTGGTGCATGGCTGAGGTGTGTCTCCAGAGCGAAGACACTCCTCCTTGGTCCCGTGATCGCAGAACTCTTGGACCTGAGCTCGACCACGAGGGCGGAACTTTTCCACTATGGACTGCTCCTTGGCAGTGCTGGCGTTCAGCAGCTCCACAATCTTTCTGCTCACCTGGAAATAAAAGCATTCACATGATGCTGCATCAATAATCACAGCTCCAAACTATCCTGCCTCGGTTTGAAGATGGTTTCAGTGCTGAAATATTCCTCTTCTGCAGGCTGGGAGTCGTCTTGTCAGCCTGTATTTTGGTGAAAGTAGTTTGTAACCTGTGGAGTCATTTTAGGAGGACGACTGCTGCAGCCATGAGTAGTGGTACTATGGTTCATTCTGTGCCCCCTGATTACTGTTGCAACTGTTTTTACTGACTTTTTCCCATGACTTGTGCGGCCATTACAAAATGCATGACATATTTTTGAACTTTTCTGAGAAGAACTGACAAAAAAAAGACTCTTTCATGTCAACATGAAAATGGATTTCTACAGAATAATATAAATTAATTAGACATATAAAATAAGTGATTGCATAAGTATTCACCGCTTTAAAGTGACAAATTCAACTCAGGTGCAGCCAGTTGGTGCTAAAAGTCACACAATTAGTGAAATTAAGATCATCCGAGTTCAGTGAATGTGTCTCAGTGATCGTAGCATAAAGATACCTGTATTTAGAAGAATCCTTCATATAACTATACCATCAAAACAGTAGAGCGTCACAAAGCACTCTGTGTAAAGGTTACTGAAAAGCTTAAGTCAGAGGATGAACACAAGAAAATGTCCTTTAGAAGGAAATAGCAACATAAAATACAGCTGCTACACACAAAACACAATATTGGAAGTAGTAAAAAAAAAAAGTCTGAGATTTCAACCTGTTGAGCTTTATAAAAGGAATAAAATGTGAAAAGTCACCTCAGATTGATCATTTGATCATTTAAAGGCTGCATCACCTGAAAATAATTTCAATTCAGCTCATTTTGAGACATTTCCAAGACCTGAAAATCATGAAATGCGACATTCTTCAAGGATGTAACGTCATCCACACATGAATAAAATTTTTTGTTTGTTTTTTTATTTAATCTTTTCACTCTCAAAGGGGTGAGAGCGGTGAAGGGGGGGAGTGGATGGAGGGAGGTTGGAGGGAGGAAGAGTGAGGAGAAGGGGTCGGGCAGATAAAGCTAGATCGAACATCCAGCAGCCTCATTCACCTTCAACCCGTGTTTTTTCTTTGGGAAAAAACGGCGCCAAAAGGGATATTTCTTCTTCTTTTTTTCTTCTTTGGCGTTTTCTTCCTCTTTCTCAAGAAACTGTTCAATTGTTTCCTCCAAGTCTCGCTTTTCAGGTTCCATCTCCTCTCTAAGCTTCTCCAGATGGTTGAGCTGATTCTTCCACTCTTCCTCTCTCTGCTGGTGCTGGGTCTCCTGAAGCAGCATCTGATCTTGGATGGTGGAGACCGTCACAGACAGAGAGTTGTTGACGTGGTTCAGCCTCTCAATTTCTTGAACTTTCTTTTGGTCTTGCAGCTGCTGCTCCTCTCTCACTTTTGCTAAAGCCTGATCCATGTTCTCCTTCATGGCTCTGTTTTTTACTTCCATCTCCTCTCTAAGCTTCTCCAGATGGTTGAGCTGATTCTTCCACTCTTCCTCTCTCTGCTGGTGTTGGGTCTCCTGAAGCAGCATCTGATCTTGGATGGTGGAGACCATCACAGACAGAGAGTCGTTCACGTGGTTCAGCCTCTGAATTTCTTGGACGTTCTTTTGGTCTTGCTGCTGCTGCTCCTCTCTCACTTTTGCTAAAGCCTGATCCATGTTCTCCTTCATGACTCTGTTTTTTACCTCCATCTCCTCTTTTTGCTTCTGGAGGATGCTGAGCTGATTGTCTTTCTGCAGTTCCTGGTGCTGCTTCTCCTCTCTCAGTAGGGTTAGTCTGTGTTCAATCACAGTTTCGCTCAGAGCCAGCTTCTTGTTGGAGTCCTGCAGCTCTTTATTTGCTGTCTGCAGCTTCTCGTTCTGCTTCTCCAGTTTGTTGTTTTGCTCTCTGAGTCTGGTCTCTGTGAGCATTTTGTTAGCGTGCATGCTCTTCATTTGCAGCTCCAGATCGAGCTTCTCTTTCTTCAGCATTGCATTTTCCTCCTGAAGCTTTTTATTCTGCTGTCTCAGCGTTTCAGTCTCAGCTCCGAGGTCTTCTGTCTGGACTTTTCCAATCTCCTTCAGCAGCTCAGAAAGTCTGAGGATCTCCTCATCTTTCTGCTTTATCTCATCGTTGTAGTCCATGATGTCTCCCCATGACATGGACTCGCTGCTGGAAGAGTCGTCCTCCTTCAGCAGCTGGTCGTTGATCTGGACTTTATCTTTCTCCAGCTCTTGACATCTCTTCTGACTTTTTTCCAGAAGGAACTCTAGCTGGCTGATCCGATAGCTGTCGGCGTCAGCCTGCTGAAGGAATCTCCGCTTTTCACTGAGCAGCTCTTTAATCCGACGGATGGAGGCGTCTAGGGATTGCTGCATCCCGGTGAAGTCGGAAGGTCCATTCTGGTGTTGAGGAGAGGCATTAAAACCTCCTTGGCGTCTGCTTGAGTTATGTCTGTAAGACATGGTGCTTGTTCGTAGTTTGTCGACAGCTGATCACTATCCGGTGCTGCTAGTTTCTCTGCTGGCTCTCGAGTGATTTCAGTCGTTCCGTTGTGCCCTATTTAAACACTTTCCGATCATCAACTGTGATGTCACACTCTAACATTCTAGAATCCTCTTTGTTCTGTGTATATATATATATATATATATATATATATATATATATACACACACACACACACACACACGTATTCTCCCTTCACAACCCATTGAATAGCACCAAATACATCGCTCTATACTTTAGGTTTTCCGTTTCTTGAACTGCTCATTCAGCTTTGACAGTGTAGATCTATTTCTAATTGCAGTAAAGACACACTTTAGTGAACATGGTGAGTCACAATGAGTTATTTACAGTAGCCTGTATATAGCAGTTTGGACTCTCACAGACCGTTCAAGTCTTCTACTTTTCTACTTCTGTTTACTTCTTACTTACTTCTGTTATGCTGCATCTATAACCAGAATGTTTCATATTCACATACCAGCCTGGAGAACAATGTTATCACAATAAAATATGGCACAAAACCAAAACAGTGCTCAATTAATTCTCTTTATTTTACATAAATTACATTGTTCCAAGACCCAGTGTATCTTGTTCATATGCATGTCTGCAGAAACATTTTATGCACAAACTGTTCAAACCTAATCAAGTTCCTGTTGTATCATGCAAACTGAAGAAGACATCAGTGAAAGAAATAGAAAATGTGCCTCACAATATATATATTTTTGTACAATTTATTACATTAATTTTGCAACAAAAGTCAATACCTGTATTTCAATACACTGTACACATCCTTCACCCCAGCTTTCAATCAGAGAGATGTGATCAACCAGGTGATGAGAAAACACACACTACAGACACGCACAGTGTATCAGGTATGGTATGGCATAGCATTCAACATAAATTAAAAAATGCACATATAAACTTACAATGACATTGTTCTGCCAATCACCACTGCTGCTGTACAATTGCTTATTGAAGTAGTTTTTTTCACTTAGAGTCAAAGTTTGATTGGACAGTTGGGATGTAGTATCACAAGAAGCATCATGGAGGTGTCTAAAGGTCCATGAAGAGAGTTACAATGTCATGGTGAGGCCATTTACTGCCACATTGAAAAGAATGTGTTCATTGCTGTAGTTTAGGTGAACCCACAGTTCTCGTACTTTTCACGTTGGAAATCGATACTGGTAACTCCACTCCTCTGTTACCTCAGTGGCAAAGGCAAACTGACCCGGCTCTGTGTATTGCTGGGAATGCTTCACACCCCCAGATTCAGGGTATAAAAATAAATAAACTGCATTAAACTAAATAAAATTGAATTGAATTCATTTCAAAATTCAATCCAATTATGCTCGTTTAATCAAAAACATATCATAGTGGACAATTTGGGTGGCATCTGATTAATTATTGGAAGATAACAAAACATCAAGGCAAAGATGAATTCACAGCTTCACATCCATTTATATGTTGATCCTATCCAACTGTTGTGGCAGCTTGATTATGTTTAAACCATAAACCTCCAAAACAGCCAGACATAAAAGAATATTATGCAATAATTGAAAGAAGCTTAACTGTGCTTGAAATTTAGGACAGATTTGAGCTGGTACTGAAAGTCACCACCACCAGACGTTTTAGCTTGCAGGGGTTATATAGCATAAGTGCAAATACCACTGCTTCATTGTGTGCAGTATACAGCCACATAGTGGTGCAACTCACACCAAAAGTTGATCACTTTTTTTCTGTGACCCATGATAATTTAAAATATCTAACTAATTAACAAAAATGACTATCATATTTTCCTAGGACAAGGCAACCAAAATGAGGGACTGCAGCAGATGTTGGATTTTCTTAAGCTGCCACTAAGCACCACTGCATCCTTTTACAACAAAACATCCAATCCAATCATTAATGGATTGTAACAAGAGTGAATGTTCTGTATGGAACTCATTGAATACAGGATGCAGGTATAAGCCAGCCGCTGGCAAGTGTGGTGCCTCTAAACTGTTATATTCTACAGAATGTGTTGGCTAAGCAAGATCAGTTACGTTCCAACTAAACACATAAATTATTAAATGAAAGAGTCAAGTGCGTTAATGCAGTGAAGAAATCTCTGTCCAGCCTTGCAGGCTTATAGCGTCCTGAACCTTGTGTTATGGACCAAACATCACAGCCTTACAGTGCATGTTGTGAAGTATTGTCTCTGATGTTCCTAACCTATAATATGTCCACAGAAATACAATGTGACATCATTCCATCACCAAATAATTTGTTTAAAGACTGGAAACTCAGGGTGCAAGCTTATCTTAACGAGAATCTGCCGTGTAGAGGAACTCAAGAACAGAATCACTGAGGCTCTGGAGAATGTTAGACACGACACGCTGCATCGAGTGTGGCAGGAACTCCACTACCGACTAGATGTGTGCCGCGTCACAAGCGCCGCACACACTGAACATTTGTAATAACTTTGGAACATGATAAAATTACCATCCCCCAGAATTTTTCATTGGAAATTTGTAGAATAAATTCACAATTCAGCATTCAGATGTGGTTGATCTGAATGCTGAACTGTTTAAATTCACCATTACCACTGTTAATAGCAAAATCCATAAATTCAAAATCACATACAGATAATATGTGGTCTTTTCATATAAGACACATTACAAATTGCATCACTGAAGTCATCATTCAGTTCTGTGACTGTTTGAACTGCACTTGTTCTTCTGTTGTATTTCTGACAGAGCAGCTGTCGGTGGCAGATCTTCACTAATAAAAGACGTGTCGTTACAACCTGTACCCACAGATGCCAACAAACCAACCACAACTGAGATCCGATAGACTTTGATTTAAACAGCAGACAAAAAATGACCTATGAATACTGCTGGAGTCAGTGATTCAAACAGCTGTTTATCTATCTATCTAAATACCAACAGGTGACCAGACAGACGGTTACAGTCAGTGTTAGCAACGGTGCTTCAGACAATATTCAGATCTGCTCCCTTTTCTGACCTCACTTTGTAGGTTGGAGAAATAGAGTGAACTGTTGGCTATTCTACTCATTGAATTCATACATCTTAGAAGAGATACTTCAAGGTAAACTCTTAAGCAGTTACTATAAATATACATGTACTCACTCCAGTTTGTGACATTGGTTTTGAAAGCCAAGTTTTTTTCCCAATGGAGCACAAAGTCTGAATCCTTTCTGAAACGATTAGATTAAAATAACCTTTTTTTCTCCCTCAAACGCAACAAGTTTACTGTTCGACTTTACCATTCAGCTGTATAATCATTAGTAAGAAGGCATTAAATTATGTGATAAATGTGGAGCTAAAGGCTGCACAGACAGTATGTTGATATTCCAGCTGATGTCTACAATACGCTGCGTGTCACTGGTGGCCCTGCTGCAGCATTCTTTCACTACTGAGCTGATTTCATGAGTCATGTAAGGCAACAGGCTGATAGCTGACAGACAAAAGTCATCAAACAGAAAATAAACAAGCCAAGCAAGATGTCTAGTGTAGGTTCAGCTGCACATATATGCCAGTCATGATCTGTCTCTTAGTTTGATCTTCTGCTCTATTGAATGTGACTCATTGCTGGTGTCCAAAGTCAGGGAAAAAAACATACCAAGTCCACTGACTTAAATCTTCATGCCAAGCTTGGCTTTCTGTAGGAGAGACAGACAACATAGGTGTTTAGTGTATTTTAATCTTTTACTAAGTTTGCAAATAATATAATATTAGCACAACAGCTTCTTCCCCACTGCCATCACCCTAAAAACCAGCTGAGCCATTCCTCCACAGCTGTACAATAGACAGTATTCCAATGGATATGCACAGTACTTTTTGCACTATGAACAGCATTCTCTGCTTTTTGCAAGGTATCAATTTGCACTACTGTGTTTATATATTCCTTTCTAGCTTGTAAATAGCTGTCTATATTGTGTTTTATTATTATTTATTGTGTTTCCATGTTGAATATGTTGATAAAATGAGGGTTGAACAAACAGAAATGAGAGCTCAGAGTGAACTTACGATGCCAGAGGCATGCTTGGGTTTAACACTGTAGGAAGCCTTCTCCTTGGCCTGCCGGAAACACTCTTCTGCTGCTTTTAACCTGTACAACACACAATCGCAATGCAATTAATGTGAACACTACAACCACAAAGTAAATATAACAGTCAAGGTTGAGGGGTTAGGGGTTAGTCCATCTGGCAGCTCTTTCTATTTAAGGAATTTCAAGTTTAGCTCATTTAAAGCAGAATGTTTTAAGTCTGATTCGGAACAACGATTGCTGCTTTGCTACTGGAACATTGCAGATTTCCCCACTGTGGGATTAATAAAGGCACATCATATCATACACATATATTGTATTGTGTCAGTGCTAAAAAGGCTGTATCGAAGCATAACAATTGAAAGTTGACTAGAATAGAAAATTGTATAAGGAGGAAAAGGTTCATAAGCAACAGGAATGACTGCAGCTTTAAGAGGATTGTCAAAAAAGCTAATTCAAGTGACACAGATGTCTTCAAAAAAGAAGCTATAACTGTCACATTTGGAATATTCTCTTCTATCTCTATCTTCTTGAGAAAAATTTTGCATTTTCTAGTGGAAGAGTGGAGAGGCTCAGAATCTAAGATGATTGAAGTCTAGTGTGATGTTTCCTCAGTCTGTCATGGTTTAGGGTGTCACATCATCTACTGGTGTTGGTCCACTGTATTTTATCAAGTCCCAACTGAACCATCTACCAGGACATTTTAGAGCACTTCATGCTTCCATCTGCTGACAAGCTTTACGGAGATGCTGAATTCCTTTTCTAGCAGGACTAAACATCTACCCACAAAGACAGAACTACTAACAAATGGTTTGCTGGCTGTGATATTACTGGGTTTGATTGTCCAGTCAAGCACCTGACTTGAACTCCACAGAACTCCATATGAGGTTTTGTCAAGAGGGGGATAAGAAAATACGTCGCTATCAAAGCAAGTTGGACCTCAATAACACCTCAGCAGTGCCACAGGCTGATTGCTTCCATATCAGGCTGCATTGAGGCAGTCATTTGTGGTAAAGGAGCCCCAACCAAAGACTGAGTATATGAATGAACCTACTTTTCAGAAATTTTATCTATATTTTTTAATGGCAGTTTTTTTTTCATCTATATTCTCGGGCTTTCCGCATAGTTGTGAGTAATTCTAGTGCATTCTTGTCTTGCCCTCCAGTCTGTCTATTAGCTGTCATGTAGTTCTGTTTAGCTCTCCTGCCCTTGTGTTACTTGGTTCGGGTTAGTTTGTAAATTCAGTTTCTGACTCTAGTCTGGTATACCGTTGTTATTCCTCCACACCCCTAGAGGGCATCCTCGTCTTTGACAGCTCTGTTCTTAGTTCAGTATACCTGTATCATGATTACCCCTGTAAATAAACCACTGTAAATTTTATCTGTCAGTTGTGTCTTTGTTGCCTGCGTGTGAGTCTTTGCATCAGCACTTTAACAGCTCTGATTTTTTGAGATGCACTCGTATATGCAGGGACTGACTGGGTGATTACATACAGATAACCACATGGTAAAAAAAACAGAGGAAAACAACCAAGGTTTGAGTAGGAAAATTAGATTTTCATAATAGAGGGAGTTGCTAAAATCCAAGACCATAACAGTAAGAAGCGAGAGAATGAAAGAAAGGAGAGAAAGAAGCAAAAAAATGGTAAATAAAAAATTAAGAAACAAGTTGGGATAAAAGAAAAAACAAAAGCCTGACATGTCACTATACCTCTCCTTTAGAATGGCCTTGTTCTCTTTCTTCCACTGGTCCTTGAAGTCGGAGGAGAACTCATGCCAGATGCAGAACAACGTGTTGAGTGAAACCTCCTTCTCACCTGCCTTGGCCTTCACTGAGAAGAACACTGTGAGCTCCAGGAACCTGACGGAACAAAATGTCACAATGATACTCGTTTTTAGCCATGAGTACAGAAAACATGTGACACAGAATGAGCCAGACTGTGAGGTTGGAATTCCGACTAAGATTCTACATAAAAACATGCAAGGTTTTAAAATACAATGTATAGTTTATTATAAGGATCATAAGGAATAAGGTTCAGTGTCTAAAGCTGCTAACCCTTCATCATAAATCAGTGTGATTAAACAGCAGAAATGAAACAGATAAAGGAAGTAGTTCTTACAGTTTATGAGTGCTGCTGAGTTGAGCATCCAGAGTCTCCAGTTCACTTTTAGCTAAGGAACAAGGACAACAAAGCATCAAACATGAGAGAGTATTTAAGTTTGCTGTCAGGAATTTTCAACCACTCATTCTGGAAAGTTTATGATGAAAAGAAATGTTGTCTCTCGTGGTGTCTGTCTATCCTGTGTAGGCCGCATTGTATGGGTTAAACACTGTCGTAGACCAGTGTTACTCCACTTACTACTGTATCTTGACACTCAACTTACCGACAACTCACTGATTCACACTGTGAATGTAATACCAAATAATGTCCTCTGTCTTTCTGTTAATTTTTTAATGTTTATTAATTTCATCTGATAAATATTTGTTTTTTAACTGTAGCCTGTCCTCTTCCCCAAAAGTGGCCCTAAGCAAAGCAAGTTCAGTATCTCTGCTGTAGACACTGAGGTGATATCTCTCAAAGATTAAACAATTTCCTGAATCGAGACAAACTCTATACATATTTTTAAAATGGCAGTCAACGAGAAACATGCTTCTGCCAGAGGGTAGTGTATTTTTAATTGCAGTACTGTAAATTCTAGTGATCCATGAGCAGAAA
This sequence comes from Amphiprion clarkii, assembly GCA_027123335.1. Taxonomy (NCBI): domain Eukaryota; kingdom Metazoa; phylum Chordata; class Actinopteri; family Pomacentridae; genus Amphiprion; species Amphiprion clarkii. Next base: position 9,942,964 of record CM049586.1, read on the forward strand.
GGTAGACTTATCCAGCCCTCCCAAGAGATTTGTGGTTTTAATCAGTTACCTTGTGCAAGGAAGTCTTCCATCTTGTCTTTGAAAGGCTGCAAATTACCCTCATCTGACATCTTGCACACCTTTTCTACTTCTGATGTACACGCTGATCAAATAATGAAGAAAACAATACAGTCCGGTTAAAATTCACAGTTGCAGGAAAGCATAATACAAGTAGGCAAGGATGCTGTAGTGCTGTCTAAGTTTGGTGTGAATAAAGTAAAAAGAAAAGACAATAATTGTTCCATTTATAAAACATGTCACATCTAAAAAATGTAATTGTGCATTTGTGTTTGAGTGTGTGTGTTTGTTTACATACACTACCGGACCAAAGTTTTAGAACAACCCAAATTTTCAATTTTTTAATTGAAATTCAAGTTGTTCAAGTCCAATGAATAGCTTGAAATGGTACAAAGGTAAGTGTTGAACTGCCAGAGGTTAAAAAAAGGTAACTGGAAAATAATGTACATTTCAGAATTATACAAAAAAAGCGTTTTTCAGAGAACAAGAAATGGGTGAACAACTTAAAGCTGTTCTGCAGCTATGGAGGTTGATCAAGCCTTGGAAGTTGGTGTTACCAAATCCTACAGGTGTCCCAACTTTTCTTGATTACTTACAACCCCTTCTGTCTGCATGAAAGTAGTGTTGGAACACACCGTGGCACCATACCCTCCAGACTATTATTTTGGTTCATCATGCAGGATTTTTGTACGCCGTCGAGTAGCAGAAAGGATGGTTCCTCAGTGTGGGACATCAACTGTCAAACATGGAGGAGGAAGTGTGATGGTTTGGGGCTGTTTGCTGGATCCAGGGTCGGTGACTTGAACAGAGTGAGAGGAACTCTGAACCAAAACGGCTACCACAGCATTCTGCAGCGCCATGCAGAACCCTCTGGTATGTTCCTGCTTGGTCAGGGGTTCATTCTACAGCAAGATAATGACCCAAAACATAAGTCCAAGCTATGCCAGAACTACCTTAGAAAGAAGAACCAGATGGTAAGCTTGAAAACATGGAGTGGCAGCACAGTCTCCAGACTTAAAGCCCATGGAGCTGGTTTGGGATGAAGTGGACAGAAGAGAGAAAGCAAAGCAACCTACAAGTGCTACACATTGATGGGAACTTCTGCAACAGAGTTGGGAAGAACTTTCTGAAGAATATTTGATTTCCATTGTGGAAAGAATTTCATGAGCTGTTATATCTGCCAAAGGAGGCTACTTTGATGAGTCAAAAGTTTAGAATACATTTTGGTTTATAAACAGATTTCTTGTATAATTTCATTTGTTTCAATTGGGGTATTCTAAAACTTTTGACTGATAGTGTACATTTGTATATTTCATGTTGTGGGGGTATAATTCTGTTACACATTTGTGGAGACTTGCTTCCTTATTAGGAACATGAAGCCCCTTGAATGAAAATCTTTCACTCTGAGTGTAAAAACTTGGGTTCAGACTAATGATAGGGGCTAAGTTTAGGTCAAGATTTAGGCTCAGGTTTAAATTTAGATTTAGGTCAGGGTTAGGTTGAGGGTAAGATTTAGGTTTAGCTTTAGGCTAAGGTTAGGTTTAGGTGTAGGTATAGATTATGGTTATGTTAAGTGTGTGTTACCTCTGAGGTCCTTCCGGAGTCGAAGCAGGTCTTTTTGAAAATCTTCGAACTTCATCTGTGAGGCCTGAAACAGATCATGAGGCTCAGGGAGAGGAAACACACATGTCTCCTTTCCAGCATCCTGGTGAATAAGACACACACACATTCATTAATTATAGTAAAGTAGAAAGGAAAATTAACTATTAATTTTAGAGTCAGTAGCTACAGTTTGGGAGGAGGCTTACTTCTTCAAAGTGCCTGAGGTAGTATGCAACGATGTAAGACAGAAGACTTTTCATAGAGTCCTGCATGTGGTGAGAGAAAAAGTAGGTTTACAGCCACACAGTGTTAAAGTGTCACCTACAACTGAGAGTAAAGGTTTGGGTCCCAGTGAGTTAATTCCATTTTGAAGATTTCTGAGCTGAAAAGGGGTAAATACAAACTCTGCAGCAAACGTACACTAAAATAAGTCTTTCTATGTTAATCTACTTTTTCTTTTTATGTCATCAAGTTTAAAAACAATAATAATTGTGGGGTGAACAAAAGTTTATGCACCATTCACTGACATTACAATCTGTGTGTTTTAATATTCAAACATAATATACAGTATTTTCTACAGCAGGGGTGTCAAACATGCGGCCCGCGGGCCAAAACCAGCCCTCCAGAGGATCCAGTCCGGCCCGTGAGCAAACTTTGCAAAGTGTAAAAATTACAGAGAAGACATTAACTGCAGATTATAAATCTGTAAAACTATAAAATTAAAAAAATAATTCCTAGACCATGACAAGTTTTTTTGATCATAAACTAAAACACTAGATTGCTCATTTTTCTTTTGTCATTTTATGCCTTGTTTTTGTAATATTTTGTCTTGTTTTTGTTTTGTCTGACTTTTGTTGTTTGTCTCATGTTTTTTTGTTTCTTGTTTTTGTCGTTTTGTGTTTCCTTTGTATCTCGCTTGTGTTTTTGTAGGGATGTCCCATAATATCGGCCCACCGATATTATCGGCCCAATATTGGCATAAAAATGTATTATCGGTCAATATCGTTATCAGGTTTTTTTGCCTATCATGAAAACTAATAAAATAATGCCTGGACTTTGCTGGCATTTACTGGTGCGTGGCGCCGGCGTTTGGCTCGAAAAAATAAAAGCTCGGACTACATTGCCAGTCGAGTTCGTCTACCAATTGAATGAGGGGAACGCAGCTTTTGCTCTCAACCAAACTAATATCACTAGCTAATGGGAAGTAGAGTGGGGGCGGGTCTTAGAAAGACATTGAGCTCCAGCTGCAGTTGAGTCCATGGTTGTCATGGTTATAGTGACGCTGCGATACAGAAATCTTTAACAAATCCATGGATCCAGACTATAAGCCGCATCACTGCCAAAATCTAATCACTTGGTTCTTGTGTCATTTCTGACCTTCTCTGAAAATTTCATACAAATCCATTATTTAGCTTTTTCGAATAATGTTGTGTACCGACAAATAGACGGAAAGACTAACGTACGCTGATCGTCACATAACTTCGTCACACTAAAACAAAGGAAACATTTGGAGTTGTGGTTATTTATAGGTTATTATGCTGTGATTTTACTGGTCCGGCCCACTTTAGATCAAATTGGGCTGAATGTGGCCCCTGAACTAAGATGAGTTTGACACCCCTGTTCTAGTGTCTTCAAACTGTGTAAACCAGACATTGATGCAATACAACAGCATGTCCTTATTTGCAATAATAGAGCAGACAAAACATAATAGTAGTATTTCTGTCATCTGTAGGGCTACATGTTGAATCATTATGATATGACCAGTGGTTCCCTCTAATTAACAAAATGCTTAGAATGTTTAAGTCTATTTTAGTAAAACGGGGGTTGGATGTCAACTGGACAACATTAAGCATAGTACATACGATGCTGCAACTTTACACAATTTCTAACTATTGTTTGGGCAAAACGTCTGTTCTACAGCAATATTTAAACATTTTTGCAACTGACAAGAGCATAATTCACAATCCTAAAAAAGGACGCAGTTTACTTTACAACTAAACTGAAGATGGCAAAATTGTGATTTTTTTCCCCAGTTTTCTTTTTGTTTTTGGGATAAACAAAAGTTACATTTTTCAAGCAACAGCACATGCTGTGGATGGAGCAGTTGTTTTGTGCTGAGTAAGATTAAAAAACTTGATGTCTTGGTATAGAAATCTATAGAAAGCTGGATATTTCCATGTATTTGTGTGCAACATTCTGCTAAACTTCCACTAAGCTATGCACTGTACACTGGCACATAAATATATTGATTTCAAAAAAATAAAATATCAGCAGCAGGGCTAAGACCCCGTCGTTCAGCAAATTAGTCTGTTTATGCATCTTCCTCTTTACTCACACTGCTCTTGACATCTTTGAGTTTGGGTAGGATGTCGAGGGTGAAGCCATCAGCTTGGCCTCTGGTTCGATTACCACCATTCATGAAGTTACCGAAGGCCAGAACCAGACCTAGGACCGTCTTCACCGTCTCACTGTCCTGTAACGCCTGCAGAACAGAGCAGAGCTTTTTTGTAAAGAAATCCAAGACAGAGGATGAGAAAATCCCATCACAGAATGAGAGAGAAAATAATTATGGAATTTGTAGAGACATGACATTTTAATAAAAATGCATGCAAGACATATCCCATGGACTTCAAAAGTCCCAAAAGTTTTCAAAAGTTTTTTCTTAAAACATCTATATATTATAATAGCAAAATTCAAAAGTTGAAGACGTCACATTGAAACAGCGACAACAAAGTATTTTTACTGAAATATTTGTTGACACAGCTTCCTCATCACCTCTAGGCTGGAATTTTCTCTGTTCTAATATCTCTGTGATTGTTGCCTGATAGCATCAGTGATTAAGGTAATCATTAAATGTAATCTTCTCATGAACAGGAGTATTCATCAACCTGAAACATGTGAACAGCCTGAAATTTGGAACATGAATACAACAATGTTCTTGCATGAGGCCCAACAATGTTTTTAAGAGTCTAATTTCTGCTATTGGGGGGTTCTTCATGCTGGCTCAGTTGTTTTGCTTTAAAAGATCAAGGTTTTGTCATGCTTTGCTGTTTGACTCACCTTGCATACCCTCTGCAGTGTGTCTAGTTTCTTCATGATAGACGACATGCACTCAGAGAAGCTAGACTGGAAGAGGATGCAGAAGACTCGGCCAGAGAAGTTTGGGATCAGGGAGAGTTGGTAGAGAAATCTGCAACACAGAAGACACGAGAAAAAGGTATCAGAATGAATATTTAGTTTTTTTTAAATGAGCATCTCACTTTTAAGGAGGGCATTGCTGTTTTACTGGGTTGTGTGCGTGACAAAAAACCCATTTAAACCACCTTAACGGATTCATGTCTGTCTGCTGTCCTTGTAGACTACGCCCCAACCTTACAACGAGTTCACAACCCTACCAGTGGTTCCCTCTGGGGATCTCTGGTTGGGCTCTATTCATGAGGCTCTATCCAGTACTTTTATCTACTAGATGGCATCACTGCATTCTTGTACTGATCTGGTGTCTCGTGAGTTCATGCGGTTCTGATGTTTATCAGTTTTGAAGTGGTGGAGGAAACACTCACTGTTCAGGTTTATCTAGAGGCTTGGCGTTCTCCTTGTCTTTAGAAGATTTTATGTGCTTTTCAATCTTGTCCAGCTCCTCTTGTTGCACCCTCTGTGGGAAACACACAACAGCACTGAATACTCCACTTGCTTCATTATTCATACAATCCAATGCAACAGCAGAAAGTATACAAAACATACTGTTACTGGCAGAACATAATTTCAGTAGTTACAGAGCAATAAACTAATATAATGGTCGTATATGTATACCCAGTACTCTCTTGAAAGCAGGATTGATATTAAGTGAGACTATTCTGGTAAAAGAACAAGTTCTGCAAGTGTTATTCACTTCACCGGTCAGTGGGCATAATGTTATTGCTGATCAGTGAAGGTCCACATAGCAACCCTCTGAATCCTCACTTCCTGAATTAGCGCCCTACTGTTGGGAGGAAATAGAGCACATATGTACAGTGTTCTACCTCTGTTTGGTTAGCTTTAGGCATATGAACAACTTGGTTAGGTTTGGGGGGAAGTTCAGGCTATATGTTAGAATAGAGGACATTTATGTAATGTGTAGTTAAAGTAACAGAATACGGAAACAGTTTGACCAATTTGAAACAGGACGCAAAAAGCCTTCTGCAAAAAGTCAAATGTCCTGCAATTCCATCCACTCCCTCGAAACTCTGCCCAATGTGGACTCTGTGACGCTACAACTACACAACCTCACTTCTTTGTTTTTTCCCGTCATAGTGACTACAATCACTAGAAGTCGATGTCACAATAAAATATAGCTATGTGTTGTAATAACCTGTAAAAAGATGTTGCTTCCTTAAGGAGGATAGTCTCCAAAACGAAGTAATCTGAGCTCAACAGACTTCCTGTTGAAACTATAACAAGAAGTGATGCAAAAACGGCATTTACAACAAAAGCTGTCAGCAAACTAGAGCTGGAATATGGTAGAACAAGCTACCCCTAAACACTGTCAAACAAAGATCCAAGTACCTAAGTACTTTACTGCTAGTGTACACAAACATAGACATGATGCCAAGAGTAGATCACCAACTGGGTAAAATAGATTTTCGGCCATTGAAGCTTTAATGACCTGGGAACCCTACATGCAGAACAAGATAAAGTGACTGTTGAGAGTGTGTGCTGCTCACATTTTCATACAGGGCCTGCAAAGTCTCCAGGTCAACGATGGTGTTGTCCAAGTTTAGGACAGCTGAGAGACAGAAAAAAAGAGGTCATGGGTCACAGTTTACGGATGTCTCTATTCACATATTGACAGAGGGTCTTTGCACTGTAGTGTTGGGTCCAGGAAAAAAAAGACTAAGGGGGAGACCAGAACACATAAATTAAAGGATAAACATAAGACACCCAAAGAAAAGCAGAGGACAGGGGTGTGAAGGTTTCTTAGACTACCTCATTCTTACAAACATGGTTCAGTTTCAATAGGCCAGGAGTGTCAAACTCATTTTAGTTCATTCAGCCCAATTTGATCTCCAGTGGGTCGGACCAGTTAAACTACAGCATAATAACCAATAAATAACCACAACTGAAAATTTTAATCACAGGTATCTGGAACTGAATGGTATAGTATTTTACTTTATGATCAAAACAACAAAAGTCAGAGAAAAAAAGACAAAAAAAACTATGAAAACAAGAAAAAATATGACAAAACAAGACACAAAACGACAAAAGCGAGTAACAAAATGACAACAAATAAGACAAACGACACAAAACAAAACAAAAAATTTGACAAAAAAGTTACAAAGTGACAAAAAAATGGTCAAACCACACAAGCGAGACAGAAAAAACACAAAGTGACAAAAATGATGCTCAAAACAACAAATAAAGCAACACACAAAATGACAAAAACGAGACACAAAACGACAAAAGCAAGAAAAAATGAGACAAACAACATGAAACAAAACAAAAAAGAGGCTAAAAAATTGGCAAATAAGTTACAAAGCGACAAAAAAATGGGCTAACAACAAAATGAGACAAAAAGTTACACAAATGACATGAACAAGGCAAAAAATTACAAAAGAGAGAAACAAAACGACAAAAGAGTAGACAACACAAGCGAGGCAAAAAAACACAAGACAATAAGGAAAGCAAAACACAAACTGACAAAAATAAGACAAAAAACACAAGCAAGACAAAAGGGAAACACAAAATGACAAAAACGAGACAAACAACAAAAAAAGCCAAAAAAACAACAAAAACAAGACAAAATATTACAAAAATGAGACACAAAATGACAAAAGAACAATGAGGAACCTAGTATTTTACTTTATGATCAAAACAACTTGTCATGGTCTAGAAATTATTTTATAGTTTTACTAATTTAAAATGTGCATTTAATGTCTTTTCTGTCATTTTTACACTTTACGAAGTCGTTCCACAGGCCGGATCGGACCCTCTGGAGGGCTGCAATAGGCGTTAAATAGGAATAATTACTAATACGAAGCATATCCTGTGTAGCAAGAAAAAAAACTAAAAATCCGAATTTACAATTTACAACTTAACATATTTGAATCCACATGGTTAGAAAAGTTTCTGAGAACACGGCCCTCTGGGTTTGTCAAATCTAGCTGTATAATTATCTCACGATTTTAAGCAACAACAACAAACAAACCGAAGAACTCACCATTCTGGATATCTTTCATGTCGAGGTGCAGAGAAGACATGAGGATTCCTACCGCCTGAGAGCGCTTGTTGTTTAGCAGCTTCACAACCTAAAAGCAACAAAGCAAAACATCTGATATGAGATCAGAACCAAAAGCCAGAATGCAGTTTCTAGTGTACAACTGTTTAAATTAACCATACAGCTACACATCCTTGTTTGCTTGCCTTTCTGGGCACTTCTTTTAGACCGGAGATTAGAACAACATCGTATTTAGGTAAACAGGACTGATCCATTCTTACATAGAACACATTTACTTCGTTAGCTAAACAAAGTCAAAATGTTTGCTGAGAAAAGGTTCTGTAATTCTTATGAAGGATACAAGACCAAGCAGGACTTCAAAGATGGGATGGAACTAATGCTGAGGTAACTGTGAGGGATGAACTTAGACTTAACTTAAAATTTCTGGATTTTGACGATATCACGACTGACTTTTCCTTTTTGAAAGAACTTACTGATGCCAGTTGCAATACCTTTAATATTACTTTGTTTCCTTCTAGTTGTAGCCTACAGGATATAATAGACACTTTAACAGACAAACCTGTTTGGCCTTGGACTTAGTTATGGTGTCAGACAGGGGCTGTTTCTTTTCCTTCACAGCTGTTTTGGAAAACAACTCCACAAACTCCTCAAAGTCCACATCCGGTTCTTCAATTGTCTCCCACACCAGGGAAGAAGATACCTCCCTGAAAAGCACAAAACAGCACTGCAATTCAATTAAGTCTCATTTTCATAGTGCTGTTTCATAACTTTGAGTGATCTCAGGGAACCTGACACAGCATTTAACATGATACAATGATGTATTATAGGAAAAAACCCACAACACCAATGATTTTCTCTGAGCAAGCTCTTGGCATCAGAGGAAAAAAAAAAAATCCATTTTAAAAGGAACAAATCTCTGGTAGAGCCAGCCTCGGGCAGGGGTTCTGCCATCTGCCTCGACTGGTTGGGGAGAAAGGGGAGTTTAAAAAAAGATAGCAGAGAGAAAAAGGCACTATGGATGTTCGTATGGCCAAAAAATACCACTAAAGATGGTTCTTAAAACAATGGCTGTTTTGCAAAAATTTGTATAAAGTGTTCATATGATTGTGGCACGTGGAAGTTAGGTTGGATTGAACATGTCAAACAAAGAAAACTGCACAAATTCACAACACTACACACTGAGTACCATTAGCAGAAACTGTTACTCCATAAAATGATCCCAAGTTCTACTGGTTGCAGTAATTAAAATGAACCAAAGGAAGTCAGACACTGTTTAAGAGTCTCTGTATGGAGGTAATCAGTGAGGATGGATGAGTCAACAAAACACTGGAGTTTAAACCAAGACACCACTGTTTGTTTCCTGTTTCAAATCTATTGACTTGACAGTATTGTTTATTTTAACTAGTACTGTTCACCTAGCTTTAACGGATGGTTTATTATTGTAGCCATGATCACAAATCTTAATGGAGGACTTATTTTAAACCAATATATAACAGAGCCTTATTGAGATCGTATCAGAGGACAGAAACAGTCCAACTGGGTGATTATGAATCCAGGTGGCAAAGTACAGATACACCTGTACAATAGTGGCATTCATAAACACATTTGCTCTACATTTACTTTACAGTATAGGAGCAGTAAACACTTTTGGCCATATAGCGTTTGCTGCCATTGTTGTCTGAAAACTGTCAAAAACAAATCAGTCATACATGCACTGCTGACGTGTTATTCTGTCACTATGAAGAACACAACAGTTTATTTTGGCACATTCCTAAACATACACAGTCCTTCCAGCAGATATAGATACTAGAGCACCAAATGTGGATTAATCTGCTGCTGAAAATAGCCCAAAATAATGAACTATTTCCTCCTGTTTCAGTAATATTTGATAAAAACTGATGAGCTGTTTAAGGAAATATTTGAGCCTTTTTGAGAGATGAGTTATTGCATTCCTTGTTTGGTGATTTCATTGTTTGGAATAGCATCAACCAAATATTTAAGGTCTACATTAGATCCCCGATTACTGCTCTAGCTGCAAGTAAATTTAAAAAAAAGAAAAATAACGCAACATGATTTTGCAATCATGGCTTCATGTTACCATCTTTACTTTTTAGTGTGGAGCTGGATCCTGGTCCAGTAGAGAGGTTTCATCGGTCTGGGCGGCTCCACCACGGCCTTCCTGGGGGGTTTCTCCTGCGTGAGACCGAGAGCAAACAGCCCCAGTGGAAGCGGAGGAGGCAGGGAGCCCAAAGTCCCTGGAAGAGCTGGAGGAACACAGATGGCTCCTGCTGGAGGAGGAGGAGGAGGAGGAGGAGGCCCACAGCCTGGAGGTGGTGGCGGAGGAGGTGGACCTCCAAGTCCTGGTAACGGAGGGGGTGGAGGAGGGGCGAGGCCTCCAGGAAGGGGAGGAGGAGGAGGTGGTGGGGGTGGAGCCAGACCTCCAGGAAGTGGAGGAGGAGGTGGTGGGGGTGGGGCTAGACCTCCAGGAAGTGGAGGAGGCGGTGGTGGGGGTGGAGCCAGACCTCCAGGAAGTGGAGGAGGAGGAGGAGGAAGTGCTGAACCAGGTGGCAGAGATGGTGGCGGTGGAGGAGGAGGAGGAGGAGGTGGTGGTGGTGGTGGAGCTGGCATTGAGCCTCCAGGTAAAGGTGGAGCAGGGGGTGCCGCTGCTTGCCCCGAATGAGGAGGCACAGCTCCTCCTGGAAGGGCGGGTGGAGGAGGAGGCTGCAGCCGACATGAACACTGGACGCCCTCCTGCCCGGGTGGGGGCTGCGGGAGGACGGTGCCTCCACCCGGCTCACTACAAGGCACTTTGAACTTAAAGCTTTCATCCATGGGTGAGGTCTGCACCGACTTGGCCTCCAGGCAGCCCAGACCGGGAGCTGCCTCCGTCTGCAGGTGAGCATCGCACACGACCTTCAGCAGGCCCTCCTCTCCTCCGCACTCCCGGTCTGTGGTGACGGCGGCGGTTGTCATGCTGTCCTTGTCCAGCAGAGGAGGCTGTCGCTCCAGCTCAGCAATCTTTGTCCTGAGGTCCTCGATGGTTTGCTCCAGCTGCTGGATAACGTTGACGTGTTTTTCCTTCAGTTTTGTTGCAGGAAGGACATATTCCTCCTGCAGAAAGAAGTGAAAAAAATCAGGAAAAGAACCACATCCTTAGAAAGACACTTAAATCCCTTCAGTCTGTTGTTATTTACTGACTACATTCTGTATGTTTTCTAAGAAATTAATGCTGGTGCCTGACAAAGTCTCTGAGGATGCATACTGAAGTTATGGAAATATATTGAATTCATATTTAGAAACACAAATCTACCGCAGGTTGCTCTGGTGGAAATAGAAAGACTTTGAGAATACAACACACAGGGTGTCGCAAAAAATTTGATGTCATTTCATCACCTAATAATTTGTTGAAACTTTGTTTGCTTTGACACAGTCAAATGTGAATGCACAACGTGAATTTGTTCGAACATTTCATAAACAAGCGCAACAGGTAAGCAGATCTGGACATGGAAATGACCAATTACGTGGACAAATTACCATCCCTCAGAATCTTTCATTTGAAATTTGTAGAATAAAACATTTTATGTCCAAAATAAATCCTGTTAAGTATCATTTCTGCTGACTCCAATATGGACATCTCAAATGATGTCAGTTTTTTTGGGACACCCTGTATAATGTCATGAGGGGGAAAATAAGAAGAATAAAGAACAAATAAAGAATAAGGTAGCAATTTAGATTTTACAAAGCCCCAATGTGATTGGAATTACTCATCTTGGTGTTTTAACATGGCAAATGGTTAGAATTTTACGTAAAACCTGACAAAAGATTAAAAACTCTGGTCCTCTGATTTGGTTTAGACAAAATATGTTCCACATTTTGCCCTGAGTTCAGTTTCTCAGGAGGCACGACATAAATATTTTCTACAAAATTTCAGATGGGTGATCACGTTTTGCTAGGAAAGTTTCCTCAATAATGCGTCACTGCTGGTTTACATAAAAACTTGTGTTGCTCTGTGTTCATTAGTGAACAGGACAGAGTGAAAAAAGAAGGTTTGCATCTTTAGGAGACACTGTCCCATAAAGTGCGCTCAAAATATCTTCAGGTCATTGTTACACGGCTCAAACCGTGTAGCTATTTTTAAATAAAACCACTTAGCAGAAGTTCATAATGTGTCCTTCAATCAATAAATGTAATCCTCTCAGACGCTGCAGACTCCAGTGGAAGGGCTGTCATGTATTTTTCAGGACACTGAGCAGGACTGCTGTCTATACGAGAGACTGCTGGACTGGAATTATCAAACTTTACATTCATTAGGATTTTTCATACTTTACTGAAACTAAATCGTTTTATCTATATATGTTGTAGCACAAGGGCTGGACAACTATTTTTGCAACACTGTGTGCGTCAAACATGAGTGTCTTTTGTGTCATAATTTGTTTCCAAACCGATATTTGGCTCAGAAATAATTCCCACCTCTGCTTCTAACTAAAGTCGAGAAAATGAAGATAACTGACCTCTTGGTTATCCTTCTGTTGTTGCCTCAAACCCGTGATGCCGACATGATGTTCTGGACAAACTAAGAGGAACACCACAGCACAACAAAGAAAGAATATTTAGAAAGCTCATGGAATTTCTACAGGGGTTGTACCTTCTGAAATCATTTCTGCTCGATCATCTCTGATGTGCTTGAAACTTTATCATAAACTCTGGATATTTAAAATGCTGTCTGTGGAACCCTAGATTGACATTTTGCCCACTGATCCACTTTCACCATGTTTTTGTTCTGAACATGGAAATTTGTGCCAATGAAGAACAATATCTCAGGAACCATTAAAGATAAAAGCTGAAAATGTTCACAGTATTTTCTCATCCTGTCACTGATTCATAAACTGCATCAAGTAGAACCTTCCAAGTAGAACAGAGTTCTAGTTTCAAAATGGTTCTCCAAACATAACTGGGTCAATATATAATTGAGGGACTTTTGTAGTCCATGGGATGTATCCTGCATACATTTTTATTAAAAGTAAAAAAAAAAAAAAAAAAACTAATGTTTTTTATGTTCATTATGGAAACAATCACTTATTAATAACACATGACTGGATATCACTAAAATGTCAACTAAATAACCGTCCGAATTTAATAACAACCACCTTCTAATTAGCTAAACAATAATAAAACGAGTTTATTCAAAAATTGTTTTGATTGTGTTCTTTTTATTAAGTTGAGATAATCATGACAGATGTTTCTTTTTTAGCAATATATCAAATTTTATATGGAAAATAACTAATTGTATCTGTGTCCGAGGAATCACTTTCAACTAAGTTACCCATTACAAAAACACCTCTCAAGGAAGTGTGTTAATTCCAGATCACATGACCTGCTCCACATGATGTCATTTCCTCCTGAAGAAAAGACTGGCAAGACTCCAAGGCTTTCTGAGTTATTTAATATAAAGTAATGTGTGAGTCAAGAGTGGATTTATCACATGTCAACAGGTTTACTACAATATCTTTATAAATAACTTTTAATTTCAATTTTACTCAGTTGTATATATAATATTTAGAAGAATCTTTCTGTAAAAATGCCATGTGGTGTTTGGTTGTAGGCGGCCATGTTGATTTTAGGTGTGAAAACAGCAAAAATGTCAACTATGGTACAAAAAGTCCCGCAATTATATATTGACCCAGCTAAGAAAATGCATTTTTTGATACATAAAACATCATTTTCAGTCACTTTGGATAACACACATTCAGCTCAATGCATTGTCCTGCTACTTATTGGAAGAACGCCTGAAGGTAAACTCACTTATACACTTAGTTCAGCTTGGGACATTGATCTTGCAGGACAAATTTATTCCTGATTGAACATAAAGCGAGACAATCTATTTTGATTTTATCAAACAGTCCCACTATTCCAACAGATCTATGTATTTGGTCATGATACCATCCTAATGACCTGATGTGGGGATAATTCCCAAAGAAACTACACAAAACAATGTGATATGTCTCCTACTAACCAAGGTTTGTGCCTACAAAGTGCGTTCAAAATGTGCAAAATACACCCCCCCCCAAAAAAAGATTTTCTTAGTTATATATGGAAAACCATTTTTATCACTTTAACTTCAGAACTCAGTTTTATTTGACAATCTAGCCTTGTTTTTGTTTTTTAGTGCAGCTTGTCATACCTGCTTGTCCATTATTAAAGTTTAACAAACAATACATTCTTTTTTATTCTTGTGACCAAATATTTCATATTAAAAATATTCTATATTATTTGTTTTGTAATATTTGGACACGCAGCCACTTGTGGTTTAGGAAAATATCACTAGCTGACTTTTGCATTTCATTTTTTGTTAATGTGTGCAACGGACGGATGAGAAATAACAGTGAAAAAATGTCAGGCTTTTATCTTCAATAGTTGTTGAGATGTTGTTGTTCCAACTAGCCTCAAATGTGAATGTGTGGGAAAATGTGCTGAAAGTGGGTCAACACGCATTAAAACATCGCAGAAAGTATTTGATATCTGTAATTTCACAAATATTAATTTTGTTGCTGTAAAATTTAAGGCAAAATCAATGATGGTCGAGCAATAATTCAAAAAAAATCTGCTGGTTTGAAATGTAATGACTCCTAAGTGATTCTGAACCTGTAGAAGTATGAGTTAAAAAATACAAAGGTTGATTAAACATGCAGAACAAATAACCACATACAACAACATTAGTACCATACATTTATTACACACAGCAGGGCTTTTTGTTCTAGTGTGGGTTTAAGTCGTGCCACTAGAAACTATATTTGAATCATTTATATTTTAATTCAATTTGAAACCAGTTTGAATAATTGTAAGAAACTGAATTTGGACCTCACATTTTTAATTTATTAGACTGAAACTGCAAGTCAGGAGGAGAGCAATTCAGTTCAATTCTACTCTTTTTATAAAGCGCCAATTACATTTCAAATTGTCTCAAGACTCTTTAAAAAAAAAAACAACATATGCCTGAAAAGAGCAGCATGTTCTGCTTGTTTCCAGATATGTAGAGGCAGTAACACTAAAGCCAAAGACAATCTCCATCACATTGTTTGCGGTTTTAAAAAATAATGGCTGAAACCTGGATAGCATGGCTTAGCTGGTATTAACCAAATATTGTACCAATATTTATACATATCTAGTATGTCTAAATGCTACTCTTACCTGTCTCTGTGGATTTGGGCACAGTCCTGTTGTCGCTGCCTGGCCTTGCTGGAAGCCAAGGGCCCTTGATCTGACCGGGAAGTTTCCCTTCCAGTGGGTCCAGGGAGTGTGGTGGCTGGTTGACAGCTGCCCATGTATACAGCTGGTCATGCTGGAGAAGCAACACCCTATTAGAACGGGTTCTTTGTCATCACAGATGCACTGACTTTCATTCCAGTTATTAGAAATACGTTCCAATTTGCAGAAGTTGTACATTGTTCAGAGCCGTGCGATTCAGGTCTTTTAAGCTAAATCGAAATCATACTTCAAGTCTTTGAGGCGCAACTTGCAAGTCAAAAAGCAAGTTTGTCCTGCTCGACAACATTTGTGTCTCTGTACCACTAGCGTCATCTTTTATTGAGGTTTAAGTTTTCATAAACCAACTCAGCCATTCAGTTCTATCACCTGCAACTGGCTCAAAGTGCAGCACAGAGACTCTTCGCTGGCATCAAGCTCAGTGGCCGCATCTCACATTACATCCCATATTCCACCTCCAGACCGTTCAGACCTGCTGACCAATCACTGCTCTACAACCCACACACAAACTCTAAAGCACAAAGTGCTCGGGAAAGCTCGCGCTTCAGCCTCTCAGATATTCCCATATCCTCCTGCACCAAGTTCCTTCTGGACCTCCCTGATGCCTTGCTAATGTCTGGACAGGTTTGAAGTCTTAATGTTGACTGAACAAAGGACAGAACTGATGGGTGTCCCTGTGGTGAACATGCACAGATGCAGATCTATCTACAAGTAACTGAGGGCTGATTCGAGCATTAAAGGTGACACTGTGAAACTACATGGAAAAAGGCCACATATACGTAAAGCATAAAACAGAAATGTCTTATCATTGTAGAACATACACCGATCAGACATAACATTATGACCACCTTACTAATATTACGTTGGTCTCCTTTATGTTGCTAAACTCCTCTGACCCAGTGGGGCATGGACCCAGGACCTCTGGGGAAGTCCTGTGGTACCAGTGGATTCTGTGGGTCCTGTGGGTTGCAGGGTGGGACCAACCTAGATCAGGCTTATCCTGACACATTCTGGCTCACGAAGATTTGGATCTGGGGAGTGTGGAACCCGGGTGAACACCTGAGCTCTGTTGTGTTCCCCGGGCAACTCCTGGGCAGTTTTTGTGGTGTGTCGGGGTGCATTGTCCTACTGAGGGTGGAAACCGGCATCAAGGACTGCTGTTGTAATGGGGGTGAGGGCCTGCACTGTTTAGGTGGGTGGTACATGTCAAACATCCACATGAATGTCAAGACTCAAGGTGTTCCAGCAGAAGGATGCATTATAACAAGATGATCGATGCTTTTTCACTTCACCAGTCAGTGGTCAGAATGTTGTGGCTGATTGATGTACATCAATACAGATGATGACAGTAAATGAAGGTGTGTGAAGCGCGGCTACATACATCAAACTTGGCTGATGCCGTGGAGGTGATGTGGGCAGTGCTGCCTCCCAGCTGCTCTCTGAAGCAGTCCGTGAACGGCAGCAACAAGCCCATGGCCAGGATCCTGGAGCAGAGCCTCTCAGCTTCCTCTGGCTCCTCCTGCTGCTGCTGCAGGAAAAGCTTCTCCAGAAGAGTGCGGCCTGTACGTCCAGAAACCAACAAGACAAATGGACTTTGAGTGACTTCTACATGTAAGGAGCTGGGAACCACAAGTGTTTCATGAATAGTTAAGTCTACTGTGTATGGGTCAATATATAATTGAGAGACCTTTGAAGTCCATGGGATATATCTTGCATACATTTTTTTTAAGTAAAAAAAAACAAACAAACTAATGATCATGTCTGTACAAATTCCACCATTATTTATTATGGAAACAATCACTTATTAATAAAAAGATGACTGGATATCACTAAAATATCAACTAAATAACCGTCTGAATTTAATAACAACCACCTTCTAATTAACTAAACAATAATAAAATGAGTTTATTCATAAATTGTTTTGATTGTGTTCTTTTTATTAAGTTGAGATGATCATGACAGATACTTCTTTTTTTGAAAATATATAAAAATTTTTTACAGAAATAACAAACTATATCTGCGTCTGATAGTGTGTTAATTCCGGATCACATGACCTGCTCCACATGATGTCATTTCCTCCTGAAGAAAAGACTGGCAAGACTCTAAGGCTTTCTGAGTTATTTAAAATAAAATAGTGTGTGAGTCAAGTGTGGATTTATCGCATGTCAACAGGTTTATTAAAATATCTGTAGAAATAACTTTCAATTTCAATTTTACTCAGTTGTATAAATAATATTTAGAAGAATCTTTCTCTAAAAATGCCATGTGGTGTTTGGTTATAGGCGGCCATGTTGATCTTAGGCCTGAAAACAGCAAAAATGTCAACTATGTTACAAAAAGTCCCACAATTATATATTGACTCATATGATAAAACTATTTGCTGAAATCCCAGATACAATGGATGTGTAGCTTCATTCAATCCCCACAGAAGCAAGCTTAAATGTGAAGTAAAGTTTTACAATATTTTTTTCCTGTTTGAATGAAGCTTTCATTTCAGATATATGTTGGAGCTCATGGTTTACTTGAAGAGTCATCCGTACCAGTTTTGCTACACAACACACACTGAGGCCCTGACTAGATGTTACAACTACAACACAAACAGCCAGGACCAAGAGCATGTCCACCAAAACCAGAACAAACTGACATGTGAAGGTCAAAAGTTGCTGACTAAAAGGCAGGAAAGGAAAGAGGTCCAAGAGAAAGAAAAGAGTATCAGAAGGGAGCAATCAGAACAGATGAAGAGACTAAAGAAGGAGCTCAGTGAAAGAGAAGATTGGTTAAGAATGATGTCAGCCAGAATGAAAACATCCAGGAGGCAGGTCTTAGAAGTGTATTGCATTTGTGAGAGGAGAGCACAGCTGTAGGAGAAATAAAAGAGCTGGAGGACAAACTGGTGCTCAGAGGAAATATTTAGAACCAGAAAGCTGAAAGGAAAAAAGGAGATGAGTTTCTGGGGTTTTTTTGTATCTTAGCTTGTGTCTTCGAACAACTTCTGGCCTTTCGATGTGTAAAACTGTCTGACATCGCATTAAGGTATACTGTACTACACTGTAATCCTAAATACTCAGAACGATCGTGGCAGCAACAGTTAAATGTGACGGCTTGAGAGTAATCAGACTATTGCAGTGCATGTGTTTGTCAAATTCCCACTCACTTATTCAAAGTAATCTTGCTTCTGGAAAATATAAATGTGTGCATCTGACAGAGGTTTTCCTTCCCTCTGAATCCTCAAAAGAAAATGTATTTTAACTTTGCAGAGCTTATAGAAAACAGTCAGAACCATACTGTGTTCCATCTTAAACTGAGGATGATTACAAAACCACAACCCTCTCTACTTGATGTTATATTATTGCTGACCAAAGGATTAATTATAAATGACTGAATAAATGAAGCTCCACATTTATGAACTACATTGAAGTCAGCAGGAGGTGGATGTGATGGGGAATTTAGCAGTAGATCAAATTATTATTAGTGGTGGGACACAATTTAAAAAATGTATCTAATTAATTCCAGGCTTTGTAATTGATTAATCGCAATTAATTGCATTTTTGTCAAATAGCAATATCTGACACAATAAGGGAAGTTTTTCAATTCAAATAAAATTGTGGTTGACAGTTGAATCAATGAATAGACATATATGTGTTTAGAATTTAAAATTTACAAAGTTGTGATAATTTAAGCCTGGATTTAGTTGTTTTTTCCACTGTATGGCACATAAAATCAGCATAAGTAGTTCAAGGAGCTTCAAAGAGTTGAAAATCCAGATTCATTCTGTTTTCATTGTTTCTGGGTCTGATAAATGGTGTCATTTTGATGGTTCTTTATTTAGGAATAAACATTTTTATTTATGTAATTTTTTTATATAAACAAAAAGTTTATAGTTAAGTTTGAAAAGACAGACATTTTTTTTGCTTAAGTTATTCCTCCTCCAAGGAGGCGGAGCCTCGACAATGTAAAAACTTAAACAACAAAAATGCTTGTTTCATTTCTATTTATCTGCATTTTTCATCTGTCTGCTACATTCACAGATTACTGCAAACTCAAAATGCAATTACAGCGATTATATTCAACATTTTAAGACTTTTTGTAAACTCAAGCACTGTTTTGAAAAGTGGTCTATTATAGGATGGCTTTACCATTAGCAGGACTGTTGTAGCTAACGTTAGCTCTGGTGCTAACAGCTGCATGTTTTACCGTCGGCTTGAAGTGCTGCAGTCATCAGAAAACTCTTTGTTGCACAATTTGCACACAACCACGCTTTGATCTAAGCTGCCATCAGGAAGATTTTTACAAGGAAACTTTCTGTCCAACAAACTCAATCTCATCTTCCTTCAGTGTTCACCAGTGCCTGACGTCACTCAGTACTTCCTGCCCTTCATCGCGGCTGGCAAACAGACTTTAGGTTCATTACCGCCACCTACTGGGCTGGAGTGTTCATCAGCGTTACTGGTGTGCCAGAAATGAGGGAAAAGAGAAAGGTGCGATTAAATATGTTCATTCAACGCGTTGTTTTATCTTTATTTAATTAATCGAAATTAACGCGTTAAAGTCCCAGTCCTAATTATTATTATTAATCAATATAAGTGAGTGCCTTAAAAAGTTGTATAGCTTGTTAGGCTGCTGTTAAGGGGACATAAAATTGACACTTTCCTAGAAAACATAATCGTGTCCCAGTTATGTTCTCTTCCAAATTTATTTGCTGGTGAAGTTTTTCTGATCAAGTGATTGAACTGAAGATTGATCCATCTGTTCATTTTGAAAGAAATGTCCAAAAACGAAAAGACACTACAGTGAATTTCAAGGACAATAAAGTGGCACATGAGTAAGGATCACTGGAAAAGAAACAAATGCTTTAAATGTGGACAATCATGTTTCCATTTTACAGGTGCAGTAACCTGAGTGATTCAAAAATAGAAGAGCACGGAATAATTTGAATTTCTTGCTTGTTTGGTCTCCCTGACAAAAAAAAAAAAAAATACATACACTGTGGTTCAAAAGTTTGGGGTCACCCAATGGCTTCTCTTTCAAAAATAAGGACATTTCTAAGTGACCCCAAACTTTTGAAAGGTAGTGTACATTAATTTAAGTTGCTCTATATTAGTTAAAGTTGTTCCATATTA
Source organism: Amphiprion clarkii (assembly GCA_027123335.1). Taxonomy (NCBI): domain Eukaryota; kingdom Metazoa; phylum Chordata; class Actinopteri; family Pomacentridae; genus Amphiprion; species Amphiprion clarkii. The sequence continues at coordinate 9,963,217 of CM049586.1, forward strand.
GTTAAAGTTGCTCGAAATTAGTTAAAGTTGACATACACTATTGTTCAAAAGTTTGGGGTCACATAGGCAATTTCATGTTTTCCATGAAAATTCACACTTTTATTCATGTGCTAACATCATTGCATAAGGGTTTTCCAATCACCAATTAGCCTTTTAACACCATTAGCTAACACAATGTAGCATTAGAACACAGGAGTGATGGTTGCTGGAAATGTTTCTCTGTACCCCTATGGAGATATTTCATTAAAAATCAGCCATTTCCAGCTAGAATAGTCATTTACCACATTAACAATGTCTAGACTGGATATATGATTCATTTAATGTTATCTTCATTGAAAAAAATGCTTTTCTTTCAAAAATAGGGACATTTCTAAGTGTTTGTTAAAATGGAAATGATATCCAAAGACTGCTTCACTGACAGCTGTCCTCTACTCACCTGTGAAGACATCCTGGAAGCCACAGGTAGAGACCTGTCCACAGGAGGATCTTCTGGTAGCACAGATGGGCTGGCTGCCTCCTCCTCTGTAGCCCACCAGATATTCTCCTGAACCTCCAGTGCTCCCTCCATCTTCCTCTCTGCTCCTTAGCCTCCTCTCAAGCTCCTCAGTCCAGTCAGCTGAGCGGCTCAGACTGCCAGCAAGGCTGCGAGAGCGCTTCCTGTGGACCCGGTGACCTTCAGCCATCATCCTGTCAACATTTGCATTCCTGGTTAGCTTTACTTTGAAAGTGGATCTCTCGCACAATTTTCAAAGGATGCTGCAGCCAATTATTTCTGTATAATCATAATATATGGTGTGATGATGAACTTTAAAATGCCTAAAACCTTCCAGCTCGATAAACCATCTGAACAATTTGTATAAGTTTACTTCAGTTGATATTATTGCTTATCAGTACAACTAAAACATTACTGTGTGGTAACTGCAATAATGGAATTTCACCAACAACAACAGCAAGCATTATGGTCACCATGGTGAGCAGGAAATATCTGAAGTATGCTTTGTCCATGACTGTATGCTAAATGAAAAGTATTGTAAACAAATGTCTGTCTGGAAGACATCTGAAGTCTAGCAGCTAATGATGTATGATTAATTTTTTGTGCTTGGGTTATGAGTAGGGTTATCGCTGCTTTCAAAATAATCATCATCAGCCGAAGTTTTGCTGATGAAACGCCAATATATTCTTAATTTCTCATAAAACAGTAAGTCGCGCAGAATGATGTCCTTGCACCACTTGTCCAAAACATGGAGCTCTGACTCCATTCAATCCTCGGTAATGTGCAGGAGTAAGCTACAGCCAGGCAATATTACAGGAGTGGGCGGAGGCGACAGGTAAGTTTATAATCACGTTGTGAAATTAGCAATGATTCAACATGTCTCCCGTTTCAGTTTAACTCTCTTTGCCATGTGTCATGATGAGTGACATGTGCTTTGTTGCATTATCATGCTTTTCATTTACATTGCATTGCTAAAGTTTTGCTAACCTAGCTTAAGTTACTTCCTGTCTGTTTATGCTAGCAATAACATCATTGTAGTTATGCATAGTATAGCGTTAGCTAACAGCTTAAAAACCAGCGGCTGTAGAAATGACGTAAGTGTACAAAATATTTGAGAGTACAGAACGAGCGTTCATCACTCCGTCAGCTTCGTGCTGAGGAGCATTTAAGGAGGAACGATGTGAACGCAGAGGGAAGGAGGTTTATTCAGTTTAAATGATAAACATTACTGTCTGTCTTCAGCTACTCTCATGATGTTACTCTTAGTTTTACTTTGTCAGAAAATACTATAACGTGACACAGGCTGTACCAGCAACTCAATATGTGTTATGGAGGAACATTAGTGTCAGACTATTTGTGACCATTATATATTTAAAATGCAACTCTGTCAAAGATGACATGTTTTACATCTGAGAAATGCATCTCTGGTTTATATTTTGGTTCATATGAGTCCTGGCAAAGAAAATAACGGAGTAGAGAAAATGTTATTTAACATTAAAGGGCATCAGAGGGCTGCAGAAATAATGTTTTGCCAGTAACTCCCCCTGTATTATAACCTACCTCTAATTTGCAGCAACAAGTACAAGACAAGATGTATTTCATAACTCATTTATAGATTGACTCCTTTTTTAAGGTTATATAATTTCCCAGAGGTTTAATACTTTGTTGCATGTACTTGAAGATTCCTCTCTGTTGTAAAGTTAAACCAATACTAAGGGACAAAGTATTGGGAAACAGTAAAATGTTCTGCCTGTAATTCATATCTGTGTTTTTGTAAGTGTTGAGGGATCAAAAAAGAAGTTATTATATTCATTCTATATTTTTTTAAATTAATTGTCTGATTTATCGGTTATCAGATTTTTTTTTCCTGCCAAATATTAGAGCTGGCATTGGCCTTAAAAAGCCATATCAGTTGGGCATTCAAACTATTGCATTTTTCAACATTTAAACTGTTTGTTTGAAAAATCTATTTGTATTCTATTTGTATTTGTATTGTATTGTTACAAAAATTATCCCTGGGGCAGGTAGCCCATTTAATGCACTGATCATAGCTTAGCAACAGCTACTTAGCTACTTGTGTGCAGTATTTTATAAAGAGACTTACATAGCATTTGAAGAGCATGATATGGTCACTGAACTCACTGTCATGTTCATAAGACCAATCACACGATGCATAATCCTGCTGTAAGTAGCCATTAGAAGGTGGATATTTTGTTCCTTCAGACAATAGTTAATATTGAGGTGGCAAGCTGTGCCAAGAAAACATCTTCTACACTTTCAAAATGCCGTCTGGCTGTTTACACAAGGCAGTTTTGGTCAGTGGATTCATGATGTTGACACCAAATTGTTACCGTCAGCAGACATGGAGATTCGTCAAACCAGGATGCATTATTCTGTCCTCTGCTGTTCAGACCTGTGCCCTCTGCATCTTCAGGTTTCTATTCTTTTCTAAGAGGAGCGAAACCCTACATGGTCCTCTTCTACTGTTGCTCATCCACTTTAAAGTTGGATGTGTTGTGAGTCTGAGATGTTTTTTCTGCCCAGCACCAGTAGTAAAGAGTAGCTCTCTGAGATAACATACATTTTCTGTCAGCTCTGTCTGTCCATTTCCCTCTAAATTCTTCCAGCATCAGAGTGCTTCCATTAGCAGAATAGCCTGATACTGTCTGGATTTTGTTTTCGGCACAACAGTGAAGCAAACCCAGGTGATCAGCAGTTTTAGACACCCAACAATCAAGCCATGCTCAAAGTCACTGAGATCACATTTTCTCCATTCTGATGTTTGATGTCAACAACACCTGAAGATCTTGAACTATCTCTGCAGGGGTTTATACGGTGCACTGCTGCCACATAATTGACTGATTGCACAAGTTGCAGGTGTATAGATGTTCCTAATAAAAATGCTCAGTGAGCGAATCTGTAGTTGAGTCAATTCTCGTTTTTGATCTGTCTTAGAACATACTGAATGTGTGCGTCTGCCAGCAACAGTCAACACAATGGCAGCCAGAGTTTTAATGTTATTCCCTTCATTTAGTTGAGGATAAATCTGAACGTGAACACTGCTAAAAATGCTGCATATGTTCCCTTACTGCACAATATAATTGTGTACATACAAGTAAAGTAGGTACAGTCTGTCAGTGAAAATGGATCTATAAGTGGGACGTATGTTTACAGAAAACAGTTTGCTTAATATATTTAGTGATGACCTTCATTTTCTCTGCCAGCTGAGTGTGATCAATCTGTGAGATTGTCTATCATCTATCTACTTGATCTGACTGGTCATGCTGTCTCCATGTTAACGTCTATCAGATTTCAAAACATACTATTATCAATAGAAATTATGCACTAAACTATGGAAATAAGTTGTAAAAATCTAAAGCTATACTTTAGAAATTAAACTAAGTAATGGAAGTTTATCTCAACTCATGCCAAAGACAAAATAAGACAAAAAAGAATAAATAGTGCTAATAATATTTGGCATGCAGCAACCCCACAGGTACCTGTGGAAGTGATGGTGGACTCTGCGGGGGGACAGGGGGCTGTGGGAGGGTGACAGGGCTGGGGAGTGTCCTGGGGAGCTGAGCTGTCTGGTGGTGGTCTTGATGTAGGACGGGAAGATGCGAGGGTAGGGTTTCACCACGGGGCTAGACGAGGTGGAAGAGTGGGTGGACCTGAGGAGTCGCTTGGCTAACGTGGGGCTCTCCTGGGGAGGCAGCGAGGTGGAGCAGACGCTGCTCCTCCTGCACTGCTCATCAACAGGGGAGGAACTGGTGCCTGCAGCGGCAGACTGGTTGGGTTCAGAACCAGCGCTCAGACAGTCCTCTAGGGACTCGGCACTGGAGCCTGAGCCTAAGGGACCCTCACCTTCTTCAAACACAGTCCCTGAGCTTAGCCCCTCCGTGGGTTCAGGACTTTTGTCATTGACGTCCGCCAGTGGAGGACTGAGATCGAGCTCCACCTCGGACTTCCTCTCCTCCTGCTGGGTTTCACCTCCTGCTTCCTCCTCCTTCCCTGGGGTTTTCCCAGTGCTGTCAAATGTGAACTCTGGGAAGCTGTTGCTACTGGTTGCCATGGCGACTGTCCCCCCTGCAGTAGCCATGGAGATGTCTGTGAGAGGGGGCTGCTGCAGCAAGGAATGCTGGTCTTTTGTGCCTGTGGCAACACAAAGAGGGACTTCTCTCCCCCTCTGCCCCTTCCCATTTGCCTCCAGATGCTCCACCTCCTCCTTCTCCTCCGTCCGCTGTTGTACCTCTGTTTGAAAGGGGAGGTGTAGCGTTGGAGGTGGGGTTGTGTGCTTGACAGATCCAGACAGGATTCCTGTCTCAAGGTATGACAGGGCATCGGACCCCAGCTCTAGTTCGGGGGTCAGGTCAAGCACCTCAGGAGGAGTTAATATAACGACACCATTACTCTGTTTGCTCCTCCCCTCTGCTGCTCCCCGGCTCAGATCCTTTCCTCCGAATCCTTCTGCTTCTATTACTGAGTGAACCCCGTCCTGCTGGTGCTGGAGCCTGATAGCCAGCTGGATGTCTGCAAGTAAATCCTCGTGCTCAGCTGCTGAGTGGAAGCTGTAGATGTCTGTATCTGAGCCTGAGCTCCCTGCCTTCTGTCCTCCATCCTCTGTGGGAGATATTGGTGCTGCTGAGGTTTTCCTCTGCATCTCCGGCTTCTGCCCTCCTTCTCCTCCATTTCGAATATTTTTCGCTTGCTCCGCTTTCTTTCGTTTCTCGGGAAAGCAGCCTCGTTGTCCGACTGTCCCAGCTCATCCGCAGACAGATCAGGTGTTTTTGTGCTGTCCAGTTCATCATGCTGAGATGCTAAAACATCCTCTTTGGAGCCTGTCACTGATGAACATCCTTTCCCTTTAAGGTTGCTCTTTCTCTTACGGATAGAGAACACAGAAGACTTGGAGTCGGATTTGTTTTTCTTCTTGCCTGGTCCTGTGCCATGCATCCCACCTCCTCCTCCTCCTCCTCCACCGCTGCCTGCTCCTTTACCTCCATGCTTACCATGGAGTTTCTTTCCTCCTTTTTTTGCCACGTCCCCTCCTCCCTCTCTCCATCCTTCGTCCAGCGAAGGGTAGCTTCCATTACCCGATGCTGCTGCAGCTCTCTTTTGCTTTGCCTCCTGGTTGCCCATGTTAACGGAGACAGTGATGGCTGCCTGCCTCTCCTCTCAGGTCATGCCTGGGAAAGGCTCCTCCTGCCTGGAGGAGTTTTTAGATGCCTGTGCGTCACGAAGGTAGAACCGTTGTGGCCTAATATCTGAATACAAATCCGGTGTAGCAGGAGGAGGAGCTGCTGCTGCTGATGGTGTTTTTAGCTCTGGTGTACAGTGATCTTCCTCATATTCCGGTGACTAAGGCTGGCGTGGCAGTGATGTGGACGCTGATGCAGGAGAGACACACAGCTCCCTCTTCCTCCTCCCCTTTCTCTCTCTGTTTTACCCTCCCCCTCCTCCTCCTCCTCTCCATCTGCTGAAAGGAGTGACGCAGGCTCTGTGGAGCTCTGACTGGGAGGCAGACTGGGAGAGATGGAGAGCGACTGGGATGAGGACACAAAGCCTGCAGGACCTGAGAGGAATGAAGATGCTGCTGGCAGCCGCCGCTGTGGTGCTGCTGGCGGGGTTGGGGTGGACGTGAAGGTGCACACCCTCCTCTTGGTTGCTCTCATTTGGCTTGTCACTGCAGCTAATTACATAGTTCCTCACTACATTTCCCATGATTATCAGATCCCTGCCTGCCTACAATACCCATAGTGCAAAGTGTGCACAAGACCCCAATAAAGGGACCTCTATGTTGCTGCAAGTTTGCTCTCGAATCCAAAACGATCCTTATTTTCTGTTAAATAATAACACATATGAATGACAATAACAGATTTTTTTTCTGAGCACTTAAATTTTTGTCCTTCTATTTCAAAAAGGCATTAATTTTCCATCACATAACAGCATGTAGTCCATTTTCACTTATTAGTGCTTTCTACCAATTGCCCTTTAAGTCATTTTAGTGAGTGAAGTGAACAGAACTGACAGTTGTTTGTCTCGATTAGTTCACTTGATTTGTTGGGATTAGTACCTCACCCACTGAGAGGCGCCACCACAATACACCAAAACCTGCTGCCCTCTAGTGGTTACCTGCCAGCTTTAAAATAGTTTTTAATATTTTACTGCTTGTTTTTAAAGCCTTGAAGGGTCAGACTCCTGCCTATATCTACTAACTCCCTACGGGCCTAATCACTGCCTGTGATCTGACGCATCTTCTAAATTAAAACATTAAAGCCTCACAGCCTGATTGTTCATCTTATAAGATTTGCAACAAGATTAAAACTGTCTTACAAGCCATAAGAATTAGACTTCAAGTGAGATTACTGAATTCAAGTTTCGCATCGCCATGAAATGATTTCATTTTCATTGCTTGATTATTTATTATTATGCACCTATGCAACCATGTTTTAAAAAAAAATGCAACATTTTAGTTGCTTGTCAACTTAAGGTGTAAAATTGTTCAAATAAATGGTCAAAGTTGAATATCATTAAATATGCCTGACACAAGAAAACATGAACCATCTACAGTAGGATCCAGAAATTCAAACCACGAAGAAAATTGATCGGATTTTCAAGGAAAACAGGAAATTATCAGAGGATGTGAGGATGTAGAAACATTCAAAAACACACTGAAGCAGAGTAATGGCGGTAACCATGTTGACCCCTGTGCAAAAAAAAAAGGCATATTTTCTTGAGCCTTCCATTGAAGCAGCATTCATACACTCTGGTGGGTTCGATCAACTCATCAAGGCTTGTTCATCGATATCAACCTGCAGCCATTGTTTATCTGTCTGAAGTATGGAGTCCATCAGACTTTCTGACGCTGGACTGGCATGGATGTGTAAATGCTAAACTGACTCCACCCAAACCATGGACAAGTATCACTCCGTTCTTCAGAGACATGCTTCACTTTCAGTTTTACATTTTGTGAAGAATGATTCATCCTTCAGCAGGATAATGAGTCTGAACACACACGTCAAAGCTTTAGCTTGAAGACCAAAGAAGACCAGGATGTCTGACTGTCATGGACTTTCCTCCACAGTCACCTCAACTCCTCCAAACATTTATGGAACATTTGAAGGCAGAGAAAGCTAAACCTTCTTGACATGACTAGAAGGATCAATATATAATTGAGGGACTTTTGAAGTCCATGGGATAAATCTTGCATCGTTTTTATTAAAAGTAAAAACAAAAAACAAAAAACATTTTTTATATTCATAATGATCATGTCTTCACAAATTTAATAACTATATATTATGGAAACAATCACTTATTATTTTAAAAAATGACTGGATATCACTAAAATGTCAACTAAATAACTGTCTGAATTTGACAACAACCACCTTCTAATTAGCTAAACAATAATAAAATGAGATTATTCAAAAATTTGTTTTGATTGTGTTCTTTTTATTAAGTTGAGATAATCATGACAGATATTTCTTTTTTGGCGATATTTCAAATTTATAAGGAAAATAACAAATTGTATGTGTCTGAGAAATCACTTTCAACTAAGTTCCTCATTACAAAAACACCTCTCAACGAAGTGTGTTAATTCCAGATCACATGACCTGCTCCACATGATGTCATTTCCTCCTGAAGAAAAGACTCCAAGGCTTTCTGAGTTATTTAATATAAAGTAGTCAAGCGTGGATTTATCGCACATCAACAGGTTTACTACAATATCTTTATAAATAACTTTCAATTTCAATTTTACTCAGTTGTATTTATAATATTTAGAAGAATCTTTCTGTAAAAATGCCATGTGGTGTTTGGTTTTAGGCGGCCATGTTGATTTTAGGCCTGAAAACAGCAAAAATGTCAACTATGCTACAAAAAGTCCCGCGGTTCAATATTGACCCTGCTGCTCTTTGCCTCTAAACAATAAAAATCATCAGTCTGGGGAGATTATTTTCCTATATTTCATGTTTTGAGCTACTGAGTGAAAAAATTAAATATAATTTAGTTATTGTTGATAAACAAACATTTCAGCATTTTAATATGACCTTAATAATTAATAACGTATGCATAACAGGACAGTTGACATTGGAGTTCTCCTGGCGTTAAGGTGTAATATCGGTCATGGCTTTCATGTGCACAATAGAATTCACTTTGAAAAGCAAAGTGTAGTTATCACTCAATGACTAACATCCCTGCAGTTTGACTTTGAAGCCACTTGTTGGCACCGTTGCACCATTTTTGCAGTGACACAAAACTGAAGCGACTTAACACACCGTGCCAAAATCTTTGTTTCTTTAAAAGTATTTTCATGAATCGCAGATTATATAATAAATGTCACACAGTTTTATTGCCGTTGAGCTCTTTTACACAAGTGCAAATGTCAGATTTGTAAAAACACTGATCTGCACATATTACAAAACACTCAAGTGCAAAGTAATTAATTAAAACACGTAGGTATTATCTCACAGCAATTTATGATAATAAGAAATAGTCTCCCATAAGGTGGATCAAAAGGACTAGCATTGATTCGTAAATGCTTTCTTCATTTCCTGTCAAAACAACACTCTCCATCTAACATGCTACAGTGAAAAATAGAAAAGGTTAAAGTCATTATCAGTACTTATCTGTTCCTCTCCTTCCATTGGCAACCTGCAATGTGCACAAGCAGTATGCACGATAATTACCAGGCTGACATATGGAAGTTGCCATATTATTTTCCATATGTGTGCTTTGTATGCATCTTCACATTGTCATGCTGCTCCCTAGTATTTATACAGATGTACACACAGTAAGACTCACACAGTTGATAATCATCATACAAATACTACTCAGTCAATAGTATCAACCAAAGTATCATCAAGGATCTACTGTCTGTTTGTTTTTTTATACTTGAACTATTTCTAATATTGTTTATATTTCCTAAAACCACAGCCACTGAATACAACGTGAATCACGTGACAACATGCAGAACTAAACCACTGTGGATGTATTGATTAGGTGACAATGTTTATGTCACACACACACTAATGCACCCCATTCATGTTATCAGGTAAGATTTAGAAACACTTCATAAGACAACTAAAAGTCAATAGAAGCATGCCGAGCCAACGCTTCTCTGAAACAGTTTGAAGAAAAACTGCTCACTGGAAGCCTCATAAAGGGATGGAGTTATCCCAGGACTCATAGATTAGAGTGTAGTAATATTAACTACATATAAAAGACCACTAACATTATTAATTCCATGTGTAGTGACTTGGCAAGTAGTTCAGCTACTATTAAAGCACAATGTTATCACCATATAAAGGTAATTGTTATAGTGACTTTCCTACTCATCTCTTTGAACTCACAGAGCTTTTTCAGAGATAATTAGTTTTATTAATTTAATTTTAAGTTTTAAATACCATTTCTGTTAGCATCAATGTAACCAAAACTGACAAATGCAAGCCAGACCAGAGCAGAAAGGTAATAGAATTTTTCTCCTCTGAAGTCTTGAGCTTTTCTAGAACAAACAGCATATTGTAATTTGGGACCCTTTAGTCCCAGTGAAGATATTATAATAATCCTCTTTGGGATCCTCAGTCAGAGGGTGGTGATGAAAGTCCAAAATAAAAAATAGATGTATAGATATTGTCAGATTTGAAACTGTGGTTGTGCTAAAGAAAAGGCGATGCTGCTAAAACTGCTACAGTTCGTATTCTGTGGACCAGTAAAATTCACCACATGGAAATCCAGTCTTTAGCTTTTCAGATGTGAACTATTTGGGGGTCAGTTTGTGAACTGATGTCATGCTAAGCAGAGGCTGAAAGGGTCACCAAAACTATTAGAAGTCATTCTCTGCAGACCATAAATATCCATTCTAAATTTGGTTTACCAGCAGTCAAAATACAGTATCTGGGAAAGAACAACAAACTAGTCTTTCTGTGGCAAAACCTTTAAGGCAAGCTGAGTGGGAAAAATTAATTTTACAATTTTTCCGTGATAAGCTGTGTGTTATTCACTCCAGCTCTGAATATGGAGCAGGAAACGTAGTCTGTAACACAGATCCATCTAACTGGCCACTGCACTCTACACAGGGTCTTTCTTCTTGAATGCCACAGACTGCCTCTGATTGAAATGAGGTTTGTTCTTTTTTTGCTTCCACTGGCACATTAGAATATCCCTGAAAGTTGTCCTGAAGGTTTTGTTGCACAGGGCGTAGCACATGGGGTTTACTGTGCTGTTGACGTAACACAACCAGTAGCCCAGAGCCCAGAGAGTTCCGGGGATACAATCCTGACAGAAGGTATTGACCAACACCATGATGTTGTATGGTAACCACGTTGTGATGAAGGCGAACAGAATGGCACTGAGTGTCCGTGCTGCTTTCTTATCATTGGCCTTTTTCTCGTTCTTGCGCTTGTTGATCTCGGTCTTGGCCTTCGAGGCAAAGCGTTTGGCCATCGCTGCATCTTTCATGGTTATAGCTGCAGGTGATTGGTCAGCAGAAGAGTTGGGAGGGTTTGAACCTCTTTGACTTTTGTAGGTTGATGATGGCTGCTTATCCTTGTTTTTCTTCACCTTTCTAGACTTCTTACTATCTATATAGATAGAAATATTACACATTAAAAAAATCAAGCACATGCAATAAAACATTATGTGCATCACTCTCATGTAGTTGTACACCGTTAGTCAAAAGTTTTAGAACACCCCAATTTTTCCAGTTGTTTATTGTAAATTATGCATGTTAATGTGTCATTGTACTCTGAAATGAAAGCATAGGACAAATAAACAAATTAAGTTAAAAAAGAAATCTATTTATAAACCAAAATGTATTCTAAGCTTTTGACTCATCAAATTAGCCATCTTTGGCAGATATAACAGCTGAACCCACTAGTGGCATTCTTTCCACAATGGAAATCAAATATTCTTCAGGAAGTTCCTCCCAACTCTGCTGCAGAAGTTCCCATCAATGTGTGGCACTTGTAGGTTGCTTTGCTTTCTCTCTTCTGTCCACTTCATCCCAAACCAGCTCCATGGGCTTTAAGTCTGGAGACTGTGCTGCCACTCCATGTTTTCAAGCTTACCATCTGGTTCTTCTTTCTAAGGTCGTTCTGGTTTTGGGTCATTATCTTGCTGTAGGATGAACCCCTGACCAACCAGGAGGGTACTGCATGGTGCTGCAGAATGTTCTGGTAGCCGTTTAGGTTCAGGGTTCCTCTCACTCTGTACAAGTCACCGACCCTGGATCCAGCAAAACAGCCCCAGACCATCACACTTCCTCCTCCATGTTTGACAGTTGATGTCACACACTGAGGAACCATCCTTTCTCCTACTCGACGACGTATAAAAATCTGTGTGATGAACCAAAGATTTCAAATCTTGATTCATCAGTCCATAATACCTTCTTGCAGTCTTCAGTAGTCCATTGACCGTGTTTCATGGCCCAGGCAAGCCTCTTTTTCTTATTCTGATGTCTTAGCAATGGCTTTCTTGTTGCAACTCCACCTGTCAAACCTGCAGCTCCAAGTCTTCTCTTCACAGTTCAAACTGAGACTTCTTACTACGACCATTATTAAGCTGTGCTTGAAGCTGTTGTCATGTGAGCCGCCTATCACCCAGCTGTTGACTCTCAGAAACTTGTCTTCTGATTCTGTTGTGGCTTTGAGTCTTCCAGACCTCTTCCTGTCAGAGTATCTCCAGTTTCTGAGCCTTTTGATGGGGAAGAAAACTGGATTCACTGACACCTTGACCTTCTTCTCAATGTCTCTGTAGGAAAGACCTACATTTTAAGTGTTGTGATGGTCTGTCTCTCTTCTATTGTTAATCATCTTTTCTTCTCCATTTTTATAGCAACACACTACTTTCTGCTGTACAATACTGTTCAAATAATGGTCTGGAGGGTATGGTGCCATGGTGTGTTCCAGCACTACTTTTATGTAGACAGAGGGGGTTGTAAGTAATCAAGAAAAGTTAGGACATCTGTAGGATTTGGTAGCACCAACTTCCAAGGCTTGATCAACCTCCATAGCTGCAGAACAGCTTTAAGTTGTTCACCCATTTCTTTTTCCCTGAAAAAGGCATTTTTGTATAATTCTGAAATGTACATTATTTTCAGTTTTGGGTAACCTTACCTTTTTTTAAACCTCTGGCAGTTCACCACTTATTATCTTTGTACCATTTCAAGCTATTCAATGGATTTGAGCTACTTTGATTTAAAAAAAAAAAAAAAAACAACAAAAAAAAAAACGGAATCATCGGGGTGTTCTCAAACTTTAGACCAGTAGTGTATATCATGCAAACAAAGATCATATGATACTGTTATGTCCAACCTGTTGGAGTCCTTGATGGGTCTGAACCATCAGCTTCTGCCTCAGAACCTGACTGATCTCCTGAAGCCCCAACTTCATTATTGTTGAAGCTGTCACAGCTGCTCTGCTCTGCATCACCCTCCGTTAATATTGTGTTGTTGAAGGACCTCCTGGATGCACGCCGACCTTGCAGAAGAGACGAAAACTGGAAGCAAAATGTGCCACACCTTCCTCTGTTCCCCATTCCCTCTGGTAAGCTGCCATTGTCCTTGTTGTTCTTCTCTGCAGATGATTGATTTAGTTCGTAGCTGCTGCAGCTTTGAGAGCTCATCTGGCGCAGCACAGTTGACAAGTTCTTCTGGCTGTTGGTTGAACCTTCTCCACCAGCTCTCCCGCTGCCATTCCCTTGATTCTGAGTCTGGTTTGAGCTGTTTCCTGCCCCAGATCCTTTGAGACCTTGTACTTCTTTAGCTCGCTTCTCTGTCTCCTGATAGATCTTCCAAAACAGGATTGCCATAATTGTCACTGGCAAGTAGAATGCAGCGATAGCAGTACAAAATGTAATGATGGGCTCCGACAAGAACTGAATGTAGCACTCGTTTGGCTGGACTGTCCGCTCACCTACAATATACTGCCAGAACAGAATGGCTGGGGCCCACAGAATAAAAGAGATGGACCAGGCTAATCCAATCATAGTCATGGCTCGCTTGGTCGTACGCTTGGCCCGGTAGGTCAACGGTCTGGTCACAGAGAAATACCTAGAAGATCACAGAAAAAAAGGTAGGTAACTGTACACATAGAGAGAAACTGTAACTGTGCTTTCCATTTCTGTCAGTCACATTGTCTTTTCTGAAAGTCTGCTAAGAGTCAACAGAATCAACATCTTTAAAGCTCAACGAGCAACATTCCATTCGGGTCTAATAAAAGAGGCTTTATTTTCAATCTACATAAAACTTTATTTTAACTGACCAAAACTAATAATGCATGGATGTGGCTAGGAAATGAGTTAATTAGCAAAAAAAACATTATAGAGATCATGCTACTGTTACCTGTCAAAGCTGATGACAAGTAAGTTCATGACTGAGGCATTACTGGCCACATAGTCAATCGCAAGCCACAAGTCACAAACCACCGGCCCCAGGGCCCACTGGTCCATGATGATGTACGTAGTATACAAGTTCATTGACAGCGTGCCGATGGTCAGGTCAGCAAATGCCAGGCTGAGCAGGTAGTAGTTGTTCACCGTCTTCAGTGCCTTGTTTATCCTGAACGACACCAACACCAGGATGTTGCCAACAACAGTGACGAGAGAGAGCGATCCAGTGAGGAAGACAATTATGATGACCTGAGGATGGAGAGGCAAGAAGAGAAAGAATCTGAGAGGGCAGTACATAACGTTGTTGCTGGGACTCATAATCTGAAACTATAGTTCTTAAAAACAGAACTGTTTTCATCTTTTCTGTAACGAAAGAGCTATTTAGAAGAAAGTGACACTATCAGCAGCATAAAATTTACTACTACTACGACTATTACTACTCCTACTACTTAAATCACTTAGAGAAAACAAGTTATGAATTAGTTTAGGCAAGTCTTATAGCTTTCCATAAATGCAAAGTTTGTCTTGAAACGCAAAGTATAAGCAAACATTTCAAAGGAGCCATTCCTCATTCCTGATGCCACAAAATTCACAGAGCAAGTCCCCCAAACTAATGCAATAAGAACGACGTTAAAAGAACTGTTGTCACAACTGTCACCTGCCAGATAGTGTGTCCTCCTAACGGGTCGAACTCTTCTTCAGGAAGCATTACCGTCCTGTTAAAAGCTGAATCAGACACGTTTCCTCCTTGTGTAAAGAAATTACTGACATTATGCTGCTTCAACCCATTTTCAGGAAATAGGGACAAATCCTGGTAAGAGGCACCTATAGATGTGGAGAAGGTCAATTTAAAGAAAAAAAAAGAGAACAATTCAAACCCCTCATATAAATGTTTCTTAATGTGTATTTTCTATGTTTTATCAATAATTCTCAACTGAAATAATGAACAAATCCTCCAGTTGTGTTTAATTGGCCCTTTGTGAAAAGATACATGAAATTCTGGTGTAAAGACTTCACAGTTATTGTCTCTGAAAATCTTAGCTTGACTTTATTAATTTTGCTTTTGCTACATGCATTAATCTATCTCTCCTATTTTTTTGCATACTTTTCCAAAGATCATTAAAATGTGGAGACAACTACAGCATCCATGACTGCAGAAGACAGTACCTAAAATGGTCGACTCTGCTATAATGGTGTTTTCAGTCTGGTCTCTCGTACCAGTAAAGCTGTTGGTAAGTAAGTGGACAGGATCCGAGACGGAGGTCAGGTTCATGATGGCACCTGGAAGGAAACAGAAAAGCAATTTTCAAACGCAAAATTGAAGTATTAAGGTATCTATCTATCGATCTATCTATCTATCTATCTATCTATCTATCTATCTATCTATCTATCTATCTATCTATCTATCTATCTATCTATCTATCTATCTATCTATCTATCTATCTATCTATCTATCTATCTATCTATCTATCTATCTATCTATCTATCTATCTATCTATCTATCTATCTATCTATCTATCTATCTTTTAACTTGCCACACATTTCATATTCAGAACACAGATTTTTAAAATATTGTATCTTTTCTTATCTGTTTGAAGTTTTACAATTGGTCTTTGGTGTTTCTCCTCTAATTTCTTGCTGTTTTGCTGTTTAATGTTTCCACAGTGTTTTTTTTTTAGCATTATATTCTTATTATTCTCGGTATAAGCCCTAGTGTACATCGGGCATCTTTAATGACAGTCTGCTTATTCCTTCATTTAACAGTTTTTAAAACAATTTCAAATATATCAATTAATTATATTACTAATATACTTTAATTAATCAAAGTAAATGTGATCTTGCTTAAAACACTTCAGTGCCGCTACTTTACAGTGAACCCCAGTGCAGCATCTTGGCACTTGTGTGTTTTGTCTGATGGGGAAAATGACCAAAAATGTAAAACATTTTGAAAGCAAAAATTAGCTGTGACTCAAGGCTATCACATACATGCATGATTTCATAACTGAGACAGCACTGCATTCAGAGTAGAGTTAAATCTTCCACTTCCACTGCATTGCTGATTCTGGCATAGATTAGCATAGCCTGTAAAGAATAGATGACATTACTAATACAGGCTGTACTAATTAAAGCCAGAACCATCATATCTTGTCAGAAAGTGTCCTCAGTCGGTGCCTTTAGTACTGATTTATAACGTTGAAGGAAAGTTTGATAAGTTTGACACTTTTGCAGGAAGAGTTGCATTTCAAAAAAATCAATAAAGCATGCATTAAAGAATAAATGGATCAATCAAGGAAAAAAATATCACACATGTATCAGTTCAAATCAAAATCAACAAAACTCCCAAATTACAAAATCACTTTCCTATAATGTTCATATGATATCAAAGACAATGTCGTTTTGTGATTGTCATTACCAACCAGCTAAATGGACAAAACAATGTCTAATAATAAAAGTGACTAAGTCTTTTTTATATGGTAAAGAAAATCAGCATCTTTAATTTAAAAACAATAAAACAGAGACCTCTAATTTACAACTGCAAGTACACCTACAAAATTTACATTTTACATATATTTATATGAGGTTTTCCATTGTAATTTAGAGGAAACCTAAAGGAATTAAAGAAAAAAATAATAATAAAGTGCACAAATATGTTGATAAAAAAACAAGTGAAGAATATTGTATTGTTCGTAATGAGTTCTTTTTATATTTAAGTATTTAAACAAAAGCCTGATGATAAGTTATTGTAACTTAAACTGTACTCACCAGTCGTCTCTGGTTCCCAGTATCCAGTGTAATATCCTGCTGGGATGCTTCTCCACTCAGGCAGCAAACAGCTGGAAGCTGAAGCTCAGACTTCTCAGTTAGTGTGTGGCTGGAATGTCCAGCTCCGCCTCTAAGAAAGACTTCTGTCTGCAGTGCAACCTCTCTGGTTGTTACACCATGTTTTATGAGGGGGGCTCTAAGGAACTATGAAACATATGTGAGCGTATGGAATGAGTCCGACTCCCTGAACTAATACATTTACAGAGTTATCTAAGAATATCCATTGGAGGTTACTTTAGAAAAACACAAAAAGGGGATATCCAATATTGTATAAAGGAGAAAGTCCCACTTCTGCATGTGTCAAAACTAAAAATCATGAAACAGCTTGAGTCCGTAAAATGAACTGTTTTTTTCATTAGTAAGTTGACTGTCTGTTGTCAGTGATTAAATAAGTTTCATGCTTACAGTAATACCACTCTTGCAAATAGACTCGGGGGGAAACTGCCCCATATTCTGGGCAGATGTTGCTCAGGTAGCCAACAAGCTCCTCATTGGAGTCACCAGGTGTAGCTGACAGGTATCCTGTGACACTGAAGGACACTACTGCACCGTCTTGGCAGACAATTCGCTTCTGACACATCGAAGCCACAACGGGGCCTTGACCTCGAAATGGAGAGGCAAAGTGGCTGTTTTCACCTTGTGGGACCTGATGGTGGGTTCTATCTATCAGAGTATCACTCTGCAGTAGTTAAAGGACTCTTACTGATTTAAACAGGAGCAATGCGGATTCTATTCTGGCTATGAAACTTTTGCAGAGGTGCTGCGAGGGTCAAAGGAGTTGGACCATCCAGGTCAAATGTGTCTTAGGGAGAAGCTTGTCTTCTGGCAGATTCTGTGGGAAGTACTGTGGAAGTACGAAGTGCTGGGACTGTTGCTAAAAGCCATCTGGTCCTCGTACAACTAAAGTGCAAACTGTACTTGTATTTTTGCAAAAAAAAAAAAAAAAGAAAAGTCAAACATGTTTCCAGTGGGTGTTGGACACCTCTTTGTCTCCAGTGATATTCATGGACAGGATCTCAGCCAAAGTGATTAGGATGTGTGGTTTGGAGACCTCAGAGTCACATTTCTACAGTGACCTTCAGCAAACATTTAGGAGGGTTGTAGCTGTAAAATGGCCAGGATAAGAGTCAGGCCCTGTAAATGTGAGGCCACGGCTTTCTACCAGAAACCGTGGAACAGTGGAGCTCCAAGTGAAGGACTTTAAATATCTTAGGGTCTTCTAAATGACTAAAGGGAAAATATAGTAATTGTGCCCTACTGTTTTGTGATGTATTCTGAGGGGAGGGAAGAGAAATTTGCAATTAGAATAATATTCTACAGTCTTATTAATTCATTGTGGTTTAATTAATCCCAGGTAACTGAGGGACCAAGCAGTCTTATTGACTCAATGACTAATGTTTGACGTTCAGATTGGACAGAGGAAGACTGACAGGTAACTATACCAACAACTCTCAGCTAACAGCTCAGTGGGTCAGTGGACTTTATCATCCATCCATTATCTACACACCTCTTAATCCTCATTAGGGGGACTGGAGTCTGTCCCAGCTGACTCAGGGTGAAGGCAGGAGACACCATGGACAGGTCACCAGTCTATCACAGGGCTACATATAGAGACAAACAATTAGGTATTGGGATCTTCTAGCTGTGAGGTGACAGTGTTCACACCAGAGCCACTGTGCAGCAGTTTTTTTGAATATATTTTTGTACACATATAAACATATTAACTGCAATTATTAAGCCTTTAATTAACTCAGATCATTATTAGACTGTGGAGCAGTTTGTGTATTGTCTTTCCTCTGTGTTGTTCTTGTCCACAGACGAGGCGACAAGGAAAGGAGAAAGAAGTGGTTGAATCTTTAAAGAAAAATTACAACAGCATAAAAAACTGTAAATTGATAGATTGTATCGTTGGATTATAACACCACATCTGCACTTTTTCCACAAAGACCACATCACTGGGAAACTTAATATTTGTTTTTTTAAGAATAAGGAATTGGGAAAGGCTTGTAAAAACCCAGAGAATGGAGACTCCCTGGACTCAGGCTGCAGGGGGAGGATGATGTCTCATTACATTAATCTCTCTGTTGTTCTTGTGCTGACAGAGAGAAAGAGAAAAAAAGAGAGAGATCATGTTAGAAACACCTGCATAGGCTGAGGTCTGGTCTTTGTTCCGAAACAATCGACAGCTTTGCTGCTGCTGATGTTTAGGTATGACAGTCTCATCAGTTACTGATGTAATACCAATTTGTATAAAATAGCTTTATGATCTTGGTTATGTTCTAGTTATGTAATAAGTGTATTTGTGTCCAGTAAAAAGTAGGACAAAGTTTCTCTGATACCGTGCATTCAACCACTACTAAACTAAGTTGTTGTGTGCAAGAAGTCAACTCAAATCACTCTGCAGGTACACTTTGAGGCAGATCAGTTTGTGAGGACAAAAAAGGGCAAGACTTAGCTGAAGGCTGATGCTGTTCCTTCCATTTTTGTGCAAGACTGCGCTCACGAAGAGGAGGACCCCTGAACCACGATGCAGCTGTAAATTCTGAACAAAGCACAATAACTATGCTGATCATAGTTATTGTGCTAAAGGTGTAAAAAGTACTAACTCTAAATAGTTGAAGTCATCATTTTCACTGTGTTGTGATGCTTTTTGAATATTTTGAAATGAACACTTCCGTGTCTTCTTCTTTATCAGTTTCAAAGATCAAGGAAAGAGGGAACAAAGAGACAGAGAAAAGGGATACAAAAAAGGCAAAGGCAGCACTCAGAAACATATGGAAGGAAATGCCAGTGACTTAAGAAGTCAGTGAAAATTATCGACAATAAATTAAAGAAAACTTTCTCAAAAGACCAAATTAGGGCATTCGGCAGACTCACCACAAAAGGGATGAAATAGAGCAATGACAGTGAAGAAGGTTTTAAAAATTCACTTTGCTGGAATGCAGGTTGCGATGTGATAAGTTTGAGCTTGGTGTGTTGACAGAGGTCCTTTATTTTGTAAAGCTGTAAGTAGCTGGTTTAACAGAGCCTGAGTGAGTGTGTGTTGTCCTTGGATGAGACGGCAATCACACCAAGTGTGTAGCTGCACATGCTGACAGGAAAGTTGTATGGTGATGTGACTTTACCAGGGGTCTGTTTCACAAAGCAGGTTCAACAAACTCTGAGTTGATCTACTCTGAGATGGGAAACTCTAAGTTTCCGGTTCCAGAACGGCTGATTTGAGTTGGTTTAATCAACTCGGAGTAGTAGTAGCGCCACAACTATAAAAAGCCAGTATCAATGGAGCGCCGAGTTGACGAGTCACCATGGCAACAGGGAAGCAGAGGGTTGCGTTTTTCACCCCACGAGAATTGGAAATCTTAATGCACTCATATGGCGAGTTTGAACATGTTTTTAGAAAGAAGTGCAACACCACTGCAGCTGTAAAAGAAAGGGAGACGGCGTGGGAGAACATTGCTGCCCGAGTCAGTGCCGAAGTTTAAATGTAGTCCTTTGCAATCACAATAATATTACAGGGGGAAACTGTTTGAATGGCAGCCTATTAAGTTATTTCATTTAGGCGCAGTCCTGTGGGGAAGAAACGCATGTGGCAACAGCTTAAGATGAAATATAAAAACATTGTTCAAACAGGTAAGACCTCGGCCTAATCTCATGGAGCCACCTCATGTTGATCATGTTTTACATTGTAAAGTAGCCTAAATATTAGGTGGTTGTTTGACTGTGCAGTTGTTTTATCCCACACAGCCTAAATGTCTGCATCCATATCATGCTCTGTTAAATAATTAAGCCTATTTAAACTAACAAAGACTTCTACTCAGCCAACAGAAAGAAAGCAGATGCCTGTAAAGCATATTCATGCAAATATTTATTTCTCTTTTGTGTCTTTTTTTTTCTTTTGGCCCAACAGATTCTGATGGTGTTATCTGCCTGGTGGAGCCCCTTCACACCACAACAGACCTTGTAACTGTAAGTAGGCAATACTCCAGACATTTAGCCAAATGGTAGTTTAAGTCTACTGAAACATATCACTCATCTAGGATGAAGAGGATGAAACTGTGTCTGCTGCCTTTACAGAGGGGGATCCAGAAAGGCATATAGAAGTATGTTACTGATAGCTCTCTGAACATTCTGGTGGAATATAGAGTGTGACATTTAGCCTACAGTGAAGTATTGCACATTCTCATCCTTTTTAACAGAGCATGGCTGGGCATGTTCAGTTTGTAGGGCAGAGTGTTGCTCTCCTCTAATAGTGGTAATATTATGAAGAACAACACATGCCACAGTAATATCACAGGCCTCTCAGGAGTCACCCTGAGGTGACGTAGGCACTGGAAACGAGCTTTCAGCAGGCCTATGGTCATCTCCACCCGGGCTCTCGTCCTGCAGTGAACCCGGTTGAAGTTCTGTTGGGGACCTGGTTCAGGGTCAGGGTATGAGGTCATCAGCCTGGGTTGGCATGGTAACCCCTGTCACCCAGCAGAAGGCCATCAAACTCTCCTGTAATGTAAAGTGGATACATTAGAGTATATTAAAGGAGGGAGACAAGTGAATTATATTGTGAAAATCTTTAGGCTGCTCACCACGCTGCAGTCTGTTGCTCAGGTTAGACTCATGATAAATCCTCCAGTCAGGAACAGATCCAGACCACTTGGCCTCCACATTAGAAATGATGTATGCAGCATCACATATGATCTTGACAGTGCACAGAATGACAGATGTTGAACTATGATGCAGCCTTTAACATTTTGAAACCGTAGTCAATCTACCTGCAGCCTACCTGCACATTTATGCTGTGAATGGACTTCCTGTTCACATAATCGGCTTCATTATGTGAGGGAGCTGTGATGGGGATGTGTGTGCCATCTATGCAGCCAATCACACTGAGAAATCCTAAAAGAAATTAAAATTACTAATCCCAGTCTGAGGTTGCAGCACAATGTCATTAACAGAATATGATTTAAAATGAATTTAACAGATCTCTACATCATTCACCTGCCATCCTGTGGAACTCCTCCTTGATGGCTCTGACAGGTTTATGTCCAGGGAAAACCACAAAGATGGTAAAAGTTGTTTCAGGGCCAGGCACACTTTTCTGACCGTCCTGCATACAGTTGCCTTAAGTGCTCTGCATCTCCGACATTATACAAAAAACTTCTATTTGCAAAGAACCGCAGCGCAACACACAATATCTGCTGGGATGTGAGAGCATGACTACAGTTGGTAATGTTGCAAATGTAAGGACGGATTAGGTTGTATGTAGATTATGGACTGTGACATGAAACGGTACCACTCAAAAAGATAATTATCCGGAAATGCGAGAACATCTATGCACAGTCTGATAATCTCGAGACGAATATTTAATTCTCTGCGCAGTAATGCTGCTCCTTCATCCACTGGATGGTTAATAAAAGGACATGATATTTTGACAGATGGCAGAACTAGACTTCGCCAAAACTCGCCTGCTGACTGAATGAATGAATGAATGAATGAGGAAATCAAATAGCGTGTGGCTGAAAGAGGGCGGAGACAGAGAGAAACTCGAGGTTTTGACCCCTGAATGAGAGTTCAGGTAGGAGGGAGCTGTTTTGTCCCCCTGGCCATCAGACTGTTCAACTCATCACTGAGAGGTTAGGGGGGTTTCTTTGTCTAAGTTATGATCACAGTAGAACCAATGTGATTGTTAAATGTGTATGCATCTTAGGGAGTTCGACAAAACTTTTTTCCTACCACGTGTCAAAATCACTTTAAATCATTCGAATTCACTCACAGTGCCTTGAAAAGTGTAAATATTGTATCTTGAATTTTAATTACATTTAGCATTTCTATAGATTTTAAAATTAGAAGTGTTTTTTATAGTATTATGCAGCAGATTTTTCAGAGTATGTATGAACCTTTAATGTTGATGTTACTAACCTGCCTGTCCTGTCATTTTGTTATTTATATTGTTATATGTAAGCTGCTGAACACTTGATGGTTAATAAAGTATCCATCCATCCATCCATCCATCCATCCATCCATCCATCCATCCATCCATCTTCTTCCGCTTATCCGGGGTCGAGTTGAGGAAGCAGCAGGCCGTTCCAGACATCCCTTCCCTCGGCAACGTTTTCCAGCTCGTCCTGGGGGATCCCAAGGCGTTCCTAGGCCAGATGTGATATATAATCTCTCCAGCGGGTTCTGGGTCTACCCCGGGGTCTCCTCCCAGGCGGACGTGTTCAGAAAACCTCCAAAGGAAATCTCCCTGGAGGCATCCGAATCAGATGTCCAAACCGCCTCAACCGGCTCCTTTCGACGTGAAGGAGCAGCGGCTCTACTCCGAGCTCCCTCTGGATGTCCGAGCTTCTCCCCCTATCTCTAAGGCTGAGCCCAGCCACCCTATAGAGGAAGCTCATTTCAGCCGCTTGTATCCATGATCTTGTTTTTTCGGTCACTACCCAGAGCTCATGACCACAGGTGAGGGTTAGAACGTACAGTCATAGATGAAAGTATTGGCACCCCTGGAATTGTTCCAGAAAATACACTATTTCTCCCAGAAATTGTTGCAGTTACAAATGTTTTTGGTATATATGTGTTTATTTCCTTGATGTGCATTGGAAAAACACAAAAAAAGCAGAAGAAAAAAGCCAAATTTGACATTGTTTTACACAAAACTCAAAAATGGACCTAACAAAATTGTTGGCACCCTTTTAAAACTCTGGATGAATCATTTAATTTCAAACATGTGATGCTCATTTAAACTCACCTGTGGGAAGTAACAGGTGCTGGCAATATAGAAATCACATCTGAAGCCAGTTAGAATGTATAAACGTTGACTCAGCCTTTGTGTTGTGTGCCTATGTGTGTCACACCAAGCATGGAGAAGAGAAAGAAGAGCTGAGAAGTGTCTGAGGACTTCAGAAGCAAAACTGAGGAAAAAATGTACTATCTACTCCTTACAGAAACGGAATGAGGCCTACAAAGAAAAGAACACAGTACCTACAGCCAAACATGGTGGAGGCTCAAAGATGTTTTGGGGTTGTTTTGCTGCCTCTGGCACTGGGCGCCTTGACGGTGTGCAAGGAATCATGAAATCTGGAGACTATCAAAATATTTTAGGCCACAGTGTAGGGCCTAGTGTCAGACAGGTGGGTCTGCGTCAGAGATCATGGGTGTTCCAGCAGGACAATGACCTGAAACATACCTCAAATAGCACCAAGAAATGGCAAAGCGCTGGAGAGTTCTGAAGTGGCCGGCAATGAGTCTGGATCTAAATCCCATTGAACACCTATGGAGAGATCTCAAAATTGCTGTTGCAAGAAGACACCCTTCCAATCTGAGACCTGGAGGAGTTTGCAAAAGCAGAGTGGTCCAAAATTCCTTTTGAGAAGTCTAAGAAGCTTGTTGATGGTTATAGGAAGCGATTGGTTTCACTTATTTCTTCCAAAGGGTGTGCAACCAAATATTGAGTTGAAGTTGCGAACAATTTTGTCTTGTTTCTTCTGCTTTTTGGTGTTTTTCCAATGTACATCAAGGAAATAAACACATGTACCAAAAACATTTGTAATTGCAACAATTTCTGGGAGAAATTCTGTATTTTCTGTAAAAATTCCAGGGGTGCCAATACTTTCGTCCATGACTGTAGATGGACCGGTAAATTGAGATGGTTCGATACAACGCCCACATTACTGCTGACGCCGCACCAATCCATCTGGCCATCTCTCGCTCCATTTTTCCATCACTTGTGAACAAGATCCTGAGATACTTGAACTTCTTCACTTGGGGAAGCAACTCCGCCCCCAACCTGGAGGGAGTTTAATAATCTATCTATCTGAAAAATAACCACAAAATAGGCAACAAACTTTAAAAACAAAAAGAATATTCTACATTTCACAAGTTAATAAATAACATTTTATTTTAAAAATCATGCAAATCCATTCATTACTCATAGACTCAGTCCCTCTTTACACATTTCTTCCTCAGAAGCAGCGATAGCCTACTCAAAAGTCTACATGATGGACTACTGTGTGGAAAACTAAACATGCCCCTTTCATGATAAATATGGAAAATATTCATTTCGTATGACCAATATACCACTTAGTAATGACATTATTCACTCTGAAATAGTTTTAAAAAAGAGGCCTGACATCAGCATGGTACAAAGGGGACATTGCAATATTCATCATACTCACACCGGCTGGTAGCAGTTGTAACATCCACCGTCTTATCATACAGTCATCAGTACTAAATGGACATCGTGCATGCATGGTCACTCACTTAAAGGTGCATCAGTAAGCATGGCTCTTTAGCGGCCCCTAGTGGCAGCTGGAACACAACAGCAACAACAAAACAGAAACATCCTCCACCCCCACGACTTCTTTTTTTTTTTCTTTAAAAAGCTAATTCTATGTTGAACATGATTTACAGGCCGCGACACATTTTCAGCAAACATGAGGTTGTGACCCTCTATGGCTAACTGCATCACACTGTAAGTTACTTTATTTAACGTTATACACTTTGGGTCTTCAAACAGCAGCTTACGGTTGGAAGAATTTGATGCTATTTCATCGCTGCTGAACTCTGAGACAAAGTGAAGCAAGCTTTTGTTTGTCCTGCGTTTGTTTTGCGATTTACAACGGCCAGTCGTGTCCCATATACATCCTGAAGAGCTATTGCTTGAGCTTATAACCAAATGATACTTAAACAAACCTTTTACTCATAGTATATTAAAACAAAGATGGGTTTTTCTTCCTCTTTTTTTCTTAAAAATGGATGCAGTTGTGGCAAAATGACTTGAAAAGTTACAATGAAGCCCACAACACTTAAATACAATATCACATAGATCTTAGTTCATCTTAAATGATCCTATTAAACAATTTACAGGTGGCATAGATTTAGTGTCTTTGTTATAATTGTTCACTAATCCCCAATATTAAACATGCAATGGCATTTTTCTGATTTTTTTTTTTGGAGAATGTCTACACAAAAAGAGTAACTAGTCGCTGTATTGCATGAATTCATCACAAAATAAAAGACCTCGGATGAGCGTTTGTTCGTGAGGAGAATGATTTGTTGACTATTTGCCAGCTCTAAGCATCCATTCAATCAACACACTCTTCTAGAACTGAGGAATGAAAGTAAAATATTTAAAAGATGCTGAACAACTTATTCAATTTCTGACCTTGACATTCATTTTGCCTTTATGCATTCCAGCTAAAAATCCTGCATCTCCAAACTTTTTATTCCATGAAATCTGTTCAATGGAAGTTTATTTACTGCATTGCACTGAGGTGTGGAGCAATCACAAAACAAGACTGAAGAAAAGTGACCCGTCAATCCAACACATTGTAATGCATCATTGGTTCCTGCCTCTTGAAGTTGAGACAGAATGTAAACTAAATCTGACCTAACATGAGTCCATCTTGAAGGATGGTATGGCAGCACTGAAATACTGTTAAACGTTACAAAAACCGTTTATGCAGCATGGCACATGGCTTTATATGATTTATGATGTATGTCAGGATGTTAGGTGCACCAGCTAAAGTAGTACCATCACACAATCCTGCAATAAATCCCACCATATAGGCTCTTTTTGATTACTAATAATATTGTTTTTCTCCACTCCATTTATATCACTGAAGGTGGAATAAATATTACTTCAGTTATAGGTCGGGACAATTTAAAAGTAGCACAAACTGCAGCCTCCAAAATGATCGTAAAGATGAAACTCTGTCAAACAAAGCAAGTGATCGCTTCATGAAGGATGGATTTATTGCAGGGCTGCAGTTTTAACATCAAAATGACGTTTCTCTAGAGATGCAGGTATAATGTTAAATAGTGTGCTTCTTTTATCTTTTAGACGTGTGCAGATTGGCGGCGTACATAATCTATAAAGCAAACATGACTGAAATTTGAAGTCATTCAAATTGTGGATATTTCTGCCAGTCATGTCATATTTCAAAAACAAAGTCCTCCATCTCTTTTTGCACTTCCCTACAGTGCTCTCACACACAAGGCATATTCCTCTCTGAAATAATCCGACCCCAGCATCTGATGTTTTCGTCAGTTTTCACACCGACGTCCTTCTGTCCTCCTACAACTCATGAAGCTCCACCCCAGCTTAGTAAGGCACTGTCTCCTCCCGTCTCCCTCCCCCATCTCCCTCCCCTGCTGTGCATTTCCACTTCAGGAACCATATCGGATTGCTCCCTTGAGGCTCATTATTTCTCTAAACTTAACATGCACACACTTAGCTTGTCTGCAGCTGTTAGGTTCTAAAACAAATCACTTTTTGCTGCTTTGGTATTGCTTTTCAGAAAACAACAGGATTTTATGAACACGTTACAGACCCCTAATTAAATAAATTTTAAAAATACAGTCTAAACGCTCTACCAGTTGCACCTAGAGATGTTTCTCACACGGCATAATGATGAAGAGTTTGTCAGAACTGACAGAGCTGACTGAGTTTTGACCAGTAGTTGGACTGAACAGAGGAAGTTTATCTGAATGGTGGCGTCTGATCAGTGAAGACATAAAGTAGCGTGACTGTCCTCAGGACAACGTGAGCAGCAGACATCTGTTAGGCCATGCTGCTGCTGCCGCTGCTGGAGCAAAACATGAAATTAAAAAAACAAAAATTAAAGCTCATTTACCAAAAAATGTCAATAATAGATTCAGCCATTTTGCAAGCACAATTTGGGGGACATATATTTATTTCTGTAGACTGTATGCAGATGGAGGATTATGACCTGTCCATGCTTTGGCTGAGTCTCCAGGTTGCTCAGCCCTACTGGAACAAAATGGACTTGATAATCATGTTGCTAGCAATGTGATACTTAGTTAAGGAGCCCTTCACACACAGTGTTGGCATGTGCAGGGTGTGGACACAACGACAACGTCTAAACTGTGCTTCCATTCAATGCAGTACAACTGCTCTAGTTGTGAAGGATGTTATGTTTCTGTTGAGCCACAGAGGCGTTCATTTTGAGTGTCCCACTTTAAATGTACCACAAACTCAAAATCAGATCAGCACCTCTTTGCCAGTCTTAGCAAAAGCTGCGCATGTAAGCCTCTGAACAGTCTGGATTCTTGTAGCGCCGCTGCTCTGGATTAGGAAGAGATGGTCCAGATGTTTGTTTCGTGTCCACCCCCTGCACCTACATGCAAGCGTGCATTGTACACATGAAAAGTCGTAAACATCGCCATACTAATGTCTGCTCTCGGTCTATCCGTCATTGTCCTGAAAAACTTAGAAGAATTCTCTTCAACTCTCATCTTTGGGTCTCCTTTTTCCCTTGCCCCATCATTCCGTCGCATTTTTTGCTTGTTACTGTATTACTGTATGTTACTGTGTTGTTACTGTGTAAATGTAGAATAAAATGGAGCAGAGAAGTCATAATCCGAGCCAAAAACCTTGGCGTTCCACCAGTCACATATTGTACAGCATTATTATTTGATATTTTCTATGTACAAGGTCTCAGAAGCATTCCGAAGTGTGGTGGAGGTTGGGGCGGAGCTGGCGAGCTGGCTGACTGGATGAGGACGACTCAGGGCGGGGCCTGTAGACAAGGCTGGACATCTGGGTTCTTCCTGGAGTGGGAAGTGGATCGGACAGCAGAACCTGTTGTTTGGTAGAACAGGGGGCTGTGAAAGCTTCGAGGGTCAAGCACAGGGAAGATGGCTGCAGAGGGCCTTGAAGAGTCTGTTGCTTAGAGAATGGGTCAGTTGAGTTGATCCTCGTACTGTTTCCGGAAACAGTCCCCTGCAGGGAAAAACTCCCAGCAACGCTCCTGGTACATCTTCCAGACGTAAGACTCCTTAAAGACAGATGGGGGAGGTAGGAAGGGTTTACTTTATGTGTGCCTTGTTTAGTGTCTACTAAAGCCACTTAGAGCAACGTAAGCTTCAAATATTGATCCATTAAAGGCCTCAGAGTGCTTCAAATCAATCATGTTGTATGACGACATCCTAAGTACTTCTGCCTGGTCCCACAGTCTAACTTAAAGGCATTTGATTGAATCGTACTCATGAATTATAAATCAGACAAAAGTCTTATTGTCTTCAAGGTTCACTGGGTAATGCAAATTCAGTTAAATATTTCTTCCTCTGATGATTCGGACACGTCAACTCACTCTAGTCTCTGATTCCAACAGATCCTTCAGTGAACTGATCAGGGATCAGATAAACACTACAGCAACTCACTGCTGCCAATATTTGACTCCATGTGTAGAAATTATTGGTTTCCTTTTTACTCCTATGAGAAGAGACTACTTACTCAAGGAATGTTGCGGAGTTATGTGACAATCGGCATTGGTTTGTCTGTCTGTCTGTCTGTTCCCAACATTACTCAAAAACAGACTAATGGATTTGGATGAAATTTTCAGGGAAGGTCAGAAATGACACAGGACCAAGTAATTCGATTTTGGCAGTGATGGGGCTTATAGTCTGGATCCACGAATTTGGTAAAAACTTTTCTATCATTGCGAGATACCTAGGGCTGGACCCGAATATCCGAATATCGGTCGATGCCCCCCCCTCGCTGCTACCACCGAGTAGCTGCTTTACTGTCATTATGTATTGGTATACGTCAGTCTTGTGGACTGTGGTGACCTCTGGGGTCAGCGTTACTTTTGATTGGCCAGTTAGCTGGCTGTATCACGCGGACCTACCAGCTCTGACGTCAGGCCTCACTTCGCCCGCGTTTGTAAACAGAAGACAAAATGCCAAAGACGGAGATATCCGTGCTAATGCTGTTGGACTCCGATGATGAACACCCTGAGGAGCAAGATCAAAGTGCCAAGCGACAGATGGAGCAGTATTGGTGGACTCTACTTGAGTGCAGTCTGGCCAACTTAGATGGTGGAAACAATACTGTGACTGCTATCTTAAACTATCATGAGCAGCCAAATACTGCCTATGCATTCCGGCCACTTCCACCCCGTCAGAACGCATTTTCTCGAAGGCTGGCTACATTGTGAACAAAACCAGGAGTTCACTCTTGCCCAAAAATGTAGATATGCTCATCTTTCTGGCACCATAACATGAAGAGAGTGTAGGTAGGCTACTGAAAAGTTCTGAAAGTGTGTATATATACGTATATATACATACATATACACGTATATACATACATATATATATATATATACACGTGTATATATATATACACACACACACACACACACACAAATTGCTATTCGGATCAGCCCTAGAGATAGCAGTATGTCGTCACTGTAACCATGACAACAAGTGAACACTACATCAGCTGCCTGCTGACGATCACATGATTGCGATCCTACTACAAATCCACCGCTGTGGACTTATCCGTCAGAAATGACACAAGGAACAACTGATTAAATTGCGGAGGTGTTTCTAAGTCCCATCAATTCCCGCCGCCCGCTACATATTTAGGTCACGCGATTTGGTATCCGTACATGACGTACACATGCATAACACATGCCTGTGCTCAGTGCAAGGTCATTTTGTTTGTGGGTACATCTATATTAAATGGTCACATTCTATGGTGCTGTGATTTCTGCCATGAATTTTTTCAAGATTTCAGTCGTCGGAAATGATACAATGACTGAGCAGCCTTGGTGGAGGGCTGCATGCTTTTCTTGTTAACTTTTACTACCAGATAGATAGATACTTTATTTCATGAAGTTAGGAGATATACCATGAATTTACTAAAAGAATCAGACAGTGATAGGTTCATTTCACAGGCTGCTTAAAAAACTATGATCAAACACCTCTCAGGCCAGTTTCCAATGTTGAAGTGAATGCAGTAAAATGTGAGACAAGGTCCTGCTCGTCGATTCCATTATTCAACCACAAAGGCACTCGGACAGCACATCCTCTGCCAAGACCAATACGCTACTAGGTGAATAAGCGAACGTGGTCCAGATCCACACCAATATTTATTGGGTTCATCCTGTGCCCAGTTCCACCCCTGCATCAAGTTAAATCATATTCATCTCAGCAGTTTTTAAGTAACTTTTTTGACAGAAAGACAAACAAACAAACAGCAGTTTATTTGGTATATATTTAAGATGTTATCAGAAGATGTGGTGAGAACTTTGAAGCATACTGAGGCTCTAACAATGCAAGCATCAGAAACATTGAAAGCCTTTGAAGCTGAACTCTACTGAATACCTTAAAGTATCACAGTGACGTATGTGAATATACTGAGATCAAAGGGAAAGGAACTGGTTACCTGGCCTGTGTGCTCTGTTTCATCTTTGTTGATGAGATACATCACAAAGAATCTGAAACACAAACACATACATAAGTATTAAAAAAACATATCCACTGACATCATTATCACACATTACAGCCACATGCACAGTCAGTACTAGCAGTGTGTAAGCTAATTAAATCGAACACTTTTAATATCTGAGTTGTAATATTTCCATGTTGGAGTCTTTGCCATCATTTCAGCAAAGAAAGAAATACACAAATGACAGAAAATGGACTTGGAAGAAAACATCACCGTAATGCTAACTGTAGTTCCAAATGTGAAAGCCTCACTTCCCGACTATTCCTATTTTTAGTGAGAAGGACAAGAAAAATGTGGCAGCTACCTGAGGAGTTTTGTGTGCAGTCTTTGTGTCAACCAGTCCTGTTCTGAAATGTGTTTCCTCAGTTCTACCAGTGTCTCCCATGGCAACTACAGTAGGTCTTTGTTGATCATGAAATTTAAGGTGATGATTAATTGTCATGAAAATAATTGCAATTAGTAAAGTATTTTTTCTTTTTATTTCATGCCTTTATTAGTTTTAGATTCGTGGTATAAGTGCTTTTGGGCACCACCTTTTTTCTGTAAATCTGACATCACTTCCTCCAAGTTACACACATTAGTGCTGTAGCAAGTAAATTCGTGCAATTAATGTCAAGAGATGCTTATTGAAATGTAGCTAATTGATTACTAGAGTTAGGTGCCTTGAAACAAACAGTTCTAACGATTATGCAAAACAGTCACTACATTTAAATCATCGTGACCAAGTGATTCTGCAGTATTTGTGACTGACTTAGAAGGAGCGATGATAAGAAAAGAAGATGTGGAAAGACAGAAATATATTTCATTTTTTAATATTTTCAAGTAGGGTGTAAAACTGCCATAAATGACCATACAATCAGTGTCCCCTTCATTGATTTAATGCAGTTCAAACATTAGAGTCCCTCGATAGCTCAGTAAAAAGTCTGGAAACTGCACTCCTTTGCTTTGTGATCCACCCTGTTGTAAGTCCGAACAGCCATTTCCATCATGGTTGAATCATATTTAAAGTCACTCTTAAAATACAAAGGTGCAAAGGAACTTGTGCCCAATATTTATCAGAGTAGTGCTTCTTTATTTTAGAAGAGATCTGTGCCACCAGCTGAGGTTAAATTTGAGCATTAAGCCTTTCACAGATGCTTTCCAAGACCTTTACTTAATAAACTGTACTGTGTTATTGATGTGTGAGGAGTTTTCAAGCCATGACAAAAGATGAACTTCTGTTTGTACTTGGAATAGATAATAAAGCTATCCATCTATCCATCTATCTATCCATCTATCTATCTATCTATCTATCTATCTATCTATCTATCTATCTATCTATCTATCTATCTATCTATCTATCTATCTATCTATCTATCTATCTATCTATCTATCTATCTATCTATGTTCTACATGAAAAATAACCACAAAACAGGCAATAAACTTTAAAAACAAAAAGAATATTCTGCATTTCACAGGTTAATAAATAACATTTAAATCTGAAAAAAAATCTATCTACTTGTAGTTTTCTGAGGTGCTAAGATGTGCCTCTATAGTGGAGAAAAATTAAGAAAAAAACACAAGGCCATTTTGAAATGGGTCTCTGGCCTGTTCACCGGCATGTTCATGGCTATAGACTAAAGCTCAGCTGTCATTTTGCCCCTTAATGCCCAAACCACATGGGTGAAAATGCCTTCAAGCCATGAATGAAAACAACTTTGTCCTGGTTTAGTAGCTGTGGCTCCCCAGTCCCGAGAACTGGCCTAGAACTGCAACAATGAGTTGTGGTGCTACTGGGGAGACAGGATCAGTTCAAAAACCTGGAATAAGGGAGTCGATCCAACCTCAAACAGCAAGACTAGTGTTTAAATAATTGGATGTCGCCAAGATCAACAGTAGTCCAACATTTTTTTGATTCTTACAAACATCACATGTTGGTGAATTGGCTCAGCTATACTGAAGAAAACTGAAGAATCTAGTTCCTGCTTTTCAGGGACTACTTGGCACCATGTAAGAGCTGCAAGAATACAAAGACAAACTCCAGATGTACTCACAGGTAGTTGGCTAAGTTGTGCTCCTGTAGCGTGTGCGTTTCAAAGCCATGTGGCACTGTGTCAAAGTAGTCGTTGCCTATTCCACAGATAAAGCACTTGGTCTGAAAGAAAAACATGTGAGTGTTAGGTGATGGTGATGAATCAACATTTAGCCTTCATCTCTGACCGCTGTTGGGGATTAAACTGCGGCTTCCATCTGGGTGAATGAACAATCAAGTAAATGCCCAAGACGTGACGGCAATGTGGGGCTGTATGATGCAGTGACAAAAACCTGGAATAGTTGGATTATGTTCATTTTGTCCTTTCTTACTATAAAATAGTGTTAATATTAAACCGACAACTCAATAAGGAAAGAATGGTCAGCAAGGTAAAACCATTCTTCCTTACTGAGTGATCGGTTTGAATTTAACACTATTTTAGAAAAACCTGGAATTGTGTATTCCCAGAATTAGTAGAATTTGTAGTATTATACATATTATACAAGTATTACAAGCAAATTGTTTTAATTTGTGTGTATTTTTTCACCTCCATGTCTTCTTTCACTTGCTCCTGCTGGTCCCTCAGTTCTCCAAAAGCATCAATGATCAACCCTAGAAATTCACAGAGCACATAGGTGTGGATGTTAAACAGCTTGGTCCGCAATTTTGCTAGCATTCAAGTCCTCACAGTTTGTTTTATTGAACTCATTTATTTGCCACTGTACCATGTGAAGATCAGAAGTATCTGTTTTATCTACCAGTAGGCTATATGATAGAATGAAGCACCCTAATGGGGTGGTGTCATTATATTTCCACATTATTACTCCGTCAAGGAACGTGTCGGAGTTATGTGATGATCGGCATTGGTTTGTCTGTCTGTTAGCAGCATTACTCAAAAACGGACTAATGAATTTGTATTAAATTTTCAGAGAAGGTCAGAAATGACACAAAGACCAAGTGATTAGATTTTGGCAGTGATGCAGCTTATAGTCTGGATCCACGGATTTGTTAAAGATTTCTGTATCATTGAGAGATAGCGGCACAGCGTCACTGTAACTATGACAACAAGTGAACACTACGTCAGCTGCCTGCTGATGATGACATGATTATGATCCTACTACAAATCCACCATTGAGGACCACAAATTTTGAAAGATTATCAGTGATAATCTTTAAAGAAATCATACGACTGAGCAGCTTTGGTGGAGTACTGTGTTCTCTGAGTGCTTTTCTTGTTATAATAGCAATAATCAAGATTTAATTTATGCTATGTGAAACAAAACTCTAATCCCATTTTGATACGGACAAAATGCATGTTTTCACAGTTGTAAAGCTCCTAGTTTCCCCACGACTAGGGCTTTCTACAAGGTAATCTGAATTTGAACGCCACATAGATATTAATAACTTCAAAAAAACTGTCTACACACTTATTTAATTTGCAGAAAAATAACATTCTAATTGTTTATTGCATAGAATAGCATAGCTTTATTGTCATCATACATGGGGGCGTGACAACAATATAAATAGCTGCCACTGGACAGTGCACAGATAACAAGCAATAAGAAATAAAATAACATTAAATAATAAAATTAAATGTACATATAATACAAGATGATATCAAAAATGACAATATATGTAAAAGAGGCAAGATATATACAATGTGGGAGGTAAATGAAATGGAATAAAAACCAATAAAGTAGAATAAATATGGTCAGGAAACTGCATGTAAACAGCATTAAAACCATTAAAAGTGACACTGTGCATTCAGGTTTACAGGCGTTTTGAGTTCAGGAGTCTGATGGGACAGGAAAAAGCTGTTTCTCAGCCTGTTTGTCCTGCATTTTGAGGATCTGAGTGTCTTCCCTGATGGAAGCAGGTTGAACAGCTGCTGGCCTGGGTGGGTGCTGTCCACCCAGATCTTTGTTGCTGTGAGTGGTAGTCACCTCTAATTATAGTTTATTATTATTGCTAATTCAGCATATATATTTTAGGGCTGGACCCGGATATCCGAATATTTGGTCGTTACGGTGGTATCCGAATATTTATTTTGAGATCCGCATATTCGGATCCCCCTCCCCCGTTGGACGATGTCACACAATCGGTATTTAGCTCGTGAATTTGCGCTGATTGTAATGTGCGGCTCGCTCCGTTCTGTTATGTTCTGTCCGTCCGTCCGTCCTCCGCCGTTGGACGCCATTTGGATATTCTTCATTAATCGGGGTCGAATATCCGGAGCCCAGAAATTACTATTCAGGCCAGCCCTAATATATTTCCTCATAATATGAAACTACGAACACTTGTGTATGTGTGTGTGCGTACCCTGGATGATGGCCAGGAGGATTACAATGACAAAGAAGAAGAAGGTGATGTCAAAGATAATGCGGTAGATCTCATACTCGTCCCCTGCTGGGTCCTCGATCTGGTCGCCTATACCTCCTCCAGCTCGCACACCTACATACATGTGGAACATGTAGCACTAGGGAAGAGAGTGACAGACACAGAAAAGGGGGAGAGAGAAGGTGAGAAAGGGAAAATCTAACCAGTTCTGATTTCTACA
This sequence comes from Amphiprion clarkii, assembly GCA_027123335.1. Lineage (NCBI taxonomy): Eukaryota > Metazoa > Chordata > Actinopteri > Pomacentridae > Amphiprion > Amphiprion clarkii. The sequence continues at coordinate 9,998,731 of CM049586.1, forward strand.
GACAGATCACACAGACTACTTATACAGAAGCTTCTCCAAAAAATTGCAATTAACTTAGCAAACTGTATTTTTGCAGTAAATGGAAATAATATTTTAAAATCATGGAACAAAAATGCCTCAATTTCCCTTAAAAAAAATAATAATCATGTATTTAGAATCAAGTTAAATGCACAGTAGTAGTTGTACAAATTATACAGACTGGTAGGATAGTAATAAAACTAACTGGAGGAGAGCAATGCAAACAGAAACATATATTAGTGAGTACATGTCAGCAGGTAGGATGTCCTGTGCATTTTCATAAACAAATTGTGAAAATCTGCTACTTTTGTTTTTAGACACATCAGGTTCAAAGAAAGATTGTGGTAAAACTGTAAAGATAATCAGAAAGAAAAACCAGACAGAAATCAACTGAGCAGAAGGACAGAAGGGTAGAAGACAGTAAAACCTCAGTATACAGAGAGAAAGATGAAGGCTAAGATCAAGTGAACAGGAAGGAGAGATCAGCTCAGATTATCTCTTTCAGTGGTGAGTGTTATTCTAAGGGATTTATTCACAAAAAGGAGGAGAGAAGTGGCCGTTCACCAGTCCGTCCCTCCACTAAGCCCCTGTCACCTTGTTCTACTGTAGACCAGGCAGAGATGCCACCCCGGCCCCTTAATAGGAAACAGAACAGTGCTATGGAATGTTATGGGTGGCTGACTGTACAGGGATTAGAGTGCGTGTCCTGAAATTTCCGGGTGACAGAAGGCCCCTTTCCACCCTCAGAAAACACACACCATAGAGCCCTTATATAGTATTACTTTCAGACAGCTTTGGAGCAGGAAGCAGCCTTATAACTAAACTTCCCTTCCTCTGCCACAGACCAGCTACCTCTACATACATGACTGTATGTAGATGATTATGTTCCGTACCTAGCTGACATACATTAAGGGCACAGATAAATGTAAAAGGTGAAGTTTAAAATACATGATAAAACTGCAATCGCTGTTTCCTGGCAGCATCATGAGGTGAAATTAGTCAGCTAACAGCCATCTTTGGTCTAACTCCAATTTGTCATTTCTATGTGTCAAAGCTGTCTGACTTCTAACCAGGCTAAATCAGTCAATTAGTTCGAGCACGTATCACATGGTTACAAAAGCCTTCAAGCACTGAGTCTTTGGTTCGATTCCTGCCAGCTAGGAACTTTAATGCATGTCATTTAATATGCTACATGGCTATTCTATTCTGGTATCATCCTACATTTCCATTTCTACAATCTCTGGCAAAAATGATGGAATCACCAGTCTTGAAGGATGTTCATTCAGTTGTTTAATTTTGTAAAAAAAAAAAAAAAAAAGCAGATCACAGACATGTCAATCAGCTTGGTCCAACAGCTCTCCAAGGTGCGAGCGCTCCTTTTTAACTACAACTGACTTCCCCTCTTGACGTCCCTTTAGTTTGCCCCTAGTTATGCTGCTATAGGCCCAGGCTGCTGGGGGACCTCTCTTGATGCACTGAGCCCTTCTCTAACTACCTATGTATTTACTATATATACCATTGTTGCATTACACTCACTCTGTTTCTTTCTGTGTCCTTTCTCCGAGTGTCCCTGGTCCCAGAGCTGGATGCTTCAGATGTGTGGTTGTTCTCCCACCTCCAGCTGCCCATTTCCACCGATCTACTCTGCATTGCCCTTACTATACTTGATTTGCTCATCTACATATTTTTGAATTTACCACCAGCTATATATGTAGTATATTTAATGCCAGAGCTGTACACCATAGCAGTAAACTATAATTAGTTTCCATGTTAGTTGTACTTTGCATGTATCATCTGTCTTATCATGCATGTATTATACTGTGTGTTTTATGGTCCTTGTGTCCCCCCCACCTCTCTATCTCTACCCCTCTACTTCTACCTCTTCCTCTCTACCTCTAACTCTACCTCTTCTGTCCCTCTCAACCCGCCCGGCCAGCAGGCAGATGGGTCCCCCCACATTAGAGCCGGGTTCTGCTAGAGGTTTTTTTCCCTGTTAAAAGGGTGTTTTCCTTGCCACTGTCGCCTTTTGGCTTGCTCTGGGGGTTCAGGCATATGGGTTCTGTAAAGCGTCTCGAGACAATTTGACTGTAATTGGCGCTATATAAATAAAATTGAATTGAATTGAATTGAATAGACTAAAGAGCAGATTTAATTTGATGCAGGTAGCTAGTTTTGGAAATGGAAATTTACAGGGCGATTCCATAATTTTTTGATCAGAATTTAGTGATTTCATAATTTTTTCCCTCTGCTTGACCTAAAAAAAACAATTGTTATTGACTACCACAATTTTTTTCTTGATTTCTTTCAGTGTTTCTTAAAGCCAGAAAGTTGCCATTTTAAATGACTTTAGTTGTGTGGCATGTCTGGGATCTGCTTTTTTTTTTTTTTTTTTTTTTTTAAACAAATATAAACAACTGAATGAACATCCCCCAAGACTGGCGATTCCATAATTTTTGCCAGGGGTTGTATGTTGCACATCCCGTTATCGAGAACCACCAGTGTTGTCTTGGCTTCATGTAGCCAGATGTGGTCACCCAAAGGGAACACTAAATTGAGTATGCATCATGATAAAGGCTCCCAGGTTAATAGGATAAAGTTTGTCTTTGTTAATGTCACGCGCACTGTTGCTATTATTGAAAAGTTAACAGAGGCCTGGAAAAGAAATGTACAAAAAAAGACTGTGGAATCTTAGAGTAGCTTAGCTGCACTTCGGACGGAGCCTGAGGGTGAACGCTGTCAAGACTAAACGCTCTGACCCATGACTCTCTCTCCATAAATGGAGCTGGACCCTCATTAGTTACAGGCTGCACTGGATACTTCCTAGTTTCAATGAGACAGGCTTTACTGGCATAATCAGCCAGAACAGCAGCCCAGAGCCAAGAGACTCAGTAGCTGCAAAGTCAAACACGATCGTGCCATGATTTTTCTTTTCCATTGGTGAGATAATACTACTGCAGCAACCTCTAGCTTTTGTCAGGTTTGCTTGAATTAACAGGAGCAGGAGATGTTCAGTTACCTTTAAACTTGCTTGGTGGGTTTGTTTCTTCAGATTGTGAGTCACATCATATAGATTTAATTTACACATGCTGAGATCATATCACAGTGTAAACCTAACCATGCCAGCAATGTCCATCCATCCATTATCTATACACCTCATTAGAGTCGTGGGGGGCTGGAGTCTATCCCAGCTGACTTAAGGTGAAGGCAGGTGACACCCTGGACAGGTCAGCAGTCTATCACAGGGCTACATATAGAGACAAACAATCACACTCACACCTACAGACAATTTAGAATCACCAATTAACCTCCGCATGTTTTTGGACTGTGAGAGGAAATCGGAGAACCTGGAAAAAACCCATGTATGCACAGGGAGAACATGCAGCTCCATGCAGAAAGATTCCAGGCCGGGATGCGAACCAGGAATCTTCTGGCTGTGAGGTGACAGTGCTAACCACCGAGCAACTGTGCAGCCGCCCAGCAGTGTGGTTTGGGTATTTTGACCACATTCTGCTCCTAATACGCTCCTGGACGAATTCACACCGATATTAACATGGTGCCTTTCCCCTTATCAAGACAAATTATTTGAATACACAATGCATGCCAATACCAAAAATATAAATTGGGTATTTATTGTCTTAGGCACTGATTTCATTTTAATTTTATTTTCTTAAGAAGTCATCAGAAACGAACATCCCTAGCTTGAAGAAGAGCATTAGATTCATTTAACAGTGATTCATGAGAAACACTAGCGCCACCTCTAGTTTCATGATAATATGACTGCTGTTAGATCTACTGGTCATCCAGGGATGTTAGTTGCTCTAAACCCATCCCTGATATTAACTGATCTATGCTCTCTAGTAATGCAGTTAGTCAGTTCAGGCTGTTTACCAAACCTTTAATTCATATAAAGTATAATGACTAGAACGTTTGCAACTTCACAACAATGATATGTGCATGATATGTATACTTCTTAACTCACTGTTAACATGTCGTCACACTTCATGTCTGGCAGCTCTCCGTCTTCACTCTTGTTGTAGAACTTCCTGAAGAAGTTGAAGGCCACTACTGTGTAAAGATACACCACCACCGCTAGCAGGCCGACAGTTAACACCAGCTGGAGGGCAAGAGACAAGACAAGACTGCTGTGATGCAGAATCTAAATAAAAAGGTCCAGTACAGCATCTATTTACTTGGTTGATTCTTGCTTTCAGGACTAAACACAAATATGTATTAAAAATTGCATGGGGGTGTTGCATGTGAGTTTGGTAATCAATCTCTCAGTTAGCAAGTGATTACTTGTTATTAGCTTTTTTTATTTAGCTGTTTCACTTATCTAACTCAAGTTAGACAGTTTAAATCCATTTTATATTGTTTATCTAAATGAATACCAGTAGGGTCAATATCTAATTGAGGGACTTCTGAAGTCCATGGGATATATCTTGCATACATTTTTATTAAAAGTAAAAAAAAAAAAAAAAAAAAAAAAGAGTTTTTTATGTTCATTATGATCATGTCTTTACAAATTCCATAATTATTATTATGGAAATAATCCCTTGTTAATAAAACATGACTGGATATCACTAAAATGTCAACTAAATAACCGTCCGACTTTAATAACAACCACCTTCTAATTAGCTAAACAATAACTAAATGAGCTTATTCAAAAATTGTTTTGATTGTGTTCTTTTTAATAAGTTGAGATAATCATGACAGATATTTCTTTTTTGGCAATATATCGAATTTAATAGGGAAAATACCTGATTATATCTGTGTCGGAGAAATCACTTTCAACTAAGTTCCCCATTACAAAAACACCTCTCAAGGAAGTGTGTTAATTCCAAATCACATGACCTGCTCCACATGATGTCATTTCCTCCTGAAGAAAAGACTGACAAGACTCCAAGACTTTCTTCGTTATTTAATATAAAGTAGTGTGAGGGTCAAGTGTGGATTTATCGCACGTCAACAGGTTCACTAAAATATCTTTATAAATAACTTTCATTTCAATTTTACTCAATTGTGTATATATAATATTTAGAAGAATCTTTCTGTGAAAATGCCATGTGGTGTTTGGTTATGCGCGGCCATGTTGATTTTAGGCCTGAAACCAGCAAAAATGTCAACAAAGACACCTGTCAACTATGTTACAAAAAGTCCCGCCATTATTTATTGATCCAGTAAATGCCATTAATGCATGCACAGTGTGGAGAGGTGCAATTTACTAGATGCTCCTGCTATTTCTGAATGGTGTACGTCTGTATTTGCAATTGTTTGCAGTGGCTATGCAAGTTATATTATTCGTATGCGGTTTACCTGTTTGCCGTTGTGTGTGACTGAGGAGAGGATGGTGCGCAGTGTCTTAAAACCCATGGCGATGTCCAGCAGATGGGCAGCAAAGAAGAAGTTGTTATAGTGACCCAGGATGGACATGGTCATATACCAGGCCAGATAGAGGAAGGACTGGCAGAAAGGAAGGACACAGGTTATTCAGGGAACTGTAGTCTGTTGCTACTGCAATGACTGAGTGAGAAAAATTTGTTTAACACTTTTATTTATTTATTCATTCATTCATTCATTTTTATGAATGTAATTAGAGAATATTATGACAGTTAGCTGAGTTCAAGACAGTTAACCAATCTAGGTTTGAAGCTGTCCAGGTGAAGGAAACAGTCCTGGAAGACATGCCATGGATCAATGTTCAGTTTGCAGCTACATTTACCTGGGTTTTAAATATTGGTGCAGATTAGTATTTGTGCAGACAAAAACAGAGTCAACATGTTAATCACAGACTTTTATGTACAGGTTCACCCTTTTTCTGTTGTTCCTCTTAAAATGACAGTCATGGGCTCATATAAAATCAGAAGCAGGTTTTGCCTGCTAATAAAACCCTCCTTTCCCTTTTGGTTTTCTTTGTATTTTAGTTTTGTGAAGCATTTTTTTAACCGCTGACATGTAAAGTGTATCATATTCCAAAAATACACATTTTAAAACTCAGACCAAGTATATACATTGCCGTTCAAAAGTTTGGGGTCACCCAGGCAATTACATGTTTTCCAGGAAAACTCAAACTTTTATTCATGTGCTAACGTAATTGTACAAGGGTTTTCTGATCATCAGTTTCAACACCATTAGCTAACACAATGTAGCATTAGAACACAGGAGTGATGGTTGCTGGAAATGTTCCTCTGTACCCCTATGGAGATATTCCATTAAAAATCAGCCCTTTCCAGCTACAATAGTCATTTACCACATAACAATGTCTAGACTGGATTAAGGATTCATTTAATGTTATCTTCATTGAAAAAAATGCTTTTCTTTCAAAATAAGGGCATTTCTAAGTGACCCTAAACTTTTGAGCGGTAGTGTAGAAGGTTCCTGCAATCTGAAGTAAACAAATAAAGCCTCCTGCTAAGTTGCAGTATATTTTGTACAAGGTGTGAATCCCAGGTTATGCCACAAATGAATGCTGACTTTTAGTTTGACTGTCTTTGTGTATTTGTAGTGCATGCTCATCTTGTGGCTGAGAAAAGAGAGAGGAGAGCTGCAGGAAGGCTGTATATTTCCAAACTCTGCCTTTATTTATTTTCTTCCAGATTTCTCAATGTCCAAGCTTTATTTCTATATTTCCGTTGAATGTAATAGTCCAGATAGAAGAAATGTGGACATTAACTCACCCTGTGTAAAAACCATAAAGCTTTATGACGAGCTAAAAAAAGCAATACGATACCAAGCTTAAAGAGAAAACTAGTTGTTGACAGTTTGATGTAAAATTCTGAAATTTCTACAATGACAATATTGAGACTGTAAACACAGAAGAAAATTGAAAACTCATCCACACAATTGAGTCACACATGGCTACTGAGTGGTTTTGCATACTTACGTTGTCTGTGAATACAACCCCCAGCTTCCAGATCTGGTACTTCACATCGATAGAGTTCAGCCTGTCAACAGTGGGAGAAAAGGTTGGGTCTTCTTCATATGTGCAGTAATAATTTTCATGTATTTTCTCTGCACATCAACCCCCAGAAGATATTGCTGAAAGTATCTTCCAACAACTTGACTGATAGAACAGCTAGTAGGCTGCGGGGAAATATTCCCTAAATTTGACAAAAACTGTAATGGATTAGAATTAAACTATGGCACCCTTTAATTAATTAGTCAAATTTGTAAAGCTGAATAATCATCTTCCTGGTTTCATATGCCCTCCTAGAGCCACTGTCTGTTAGGTTATTGGTTCATTGGGTAACTCGTGGCTGCACAGTTTACATATTCTCCCTGTACATGTGTGAGTTTTCTCTGGCTTCCTCTCACTTTAAGACTGAACAAATGATAAAATTAGATAAATAGGACGTGTGAATCAAATTTAAGAGCAAACAAGGATAAAACTGAAAGACCTAATGTGTCAACTGAAGTCATGAGTATCACTAAATAATTCTGTGGAAAGCGGCAACACACAGAGGTCAATGAAGCCCATATAAGGCATAAGATTGAAGTTCACGCCCTCTATTCATCTTCACTCATGAGTTGAAACTAAGGCCACGCTGAGCTAAGCAGAAATAATGCCAACCTAGCAGAAATTAAAAAAGAGGAGATGGTTTAACTTTTGATACAGTTATATCATATGCATTCTGATTGGGTCTTAAGATGATGGGTTGTGGTTTTCCAAAACGGAAGAGGAGTGTTTAGAAGAAGTTTGCATAGGTATAAAAGACTACCTAAGGCTTTGTGAGTTAAAATCTCAAGATTTTGCTCATGTTTGTTCTTACAGCCTCTGCACTGAATAAACATCACTCGCATCAGACTCTGAAGACTGCTTGAAGAATCTTTCTTGAAATCTTTTTGAAGACTCCAAGTTTTGATCCAGAATGGATTTTTGACGACATGTGTGAGGAAGCTGATCACCAGCCGGCAGACTGAGTCACAACACCACAGTCCAAAAACATGCTGAGGCTAATTGATAATTCTAAATTGTAAATGTCAGTGTGACTGTTTGTCTCTATGTGTAGCCCTGTGATAGACTGCTGACCTGTCCAGGGTGTCCCCTGCCTTCACCCTGAGTCAGCTGGGATAGACTCCAGCCCCCCACAACCCTAATCAGGATTAAGGGTTGCATAGATAATGGATGGATGGATGGATGGATGAATGGTTGGGTAACTCGTAGTGGAATTATCATTACGTTTTAACTGCTTAATTCAAATGAATGCCCCCTTTCTTTGTCTCTCTCCCTCACACTCACACAGCAGTCAGTGAGCTGTCTCTCCTGGGCTTTCTCTTCTTGTGAGCGTCGCTGAAGTCCAGAGCAGCTTTGTCCATTCCAAGCAGTTCACTGATCCGGTCGTGGCCATAAAACTCCCCGTATTTATCCATCACCTGAGGAAGAGCAGGACATCTTAAAGAAATAATTTCTAGTGGAAAAAATCCCATACTTATCTTCTAAATAAGTACTTTTTAAAAATCAAACTTTATCTATACAGAGGCAGATGTCAAGGTAATAACTCCTTTTTTGAACATCTTTTAACAACCAATGTTCTCAATGTTTGGTTACATGTCCACCACACTGTATCTCAGTAGAGTCATTGGGGTGTATTTTTCATTCAGATGAGGCTCAGTTTAGACTGGTTTCATTCTCCAAGACGAAAAGGTTTGAACAATTGTACACTTTGTTCTTCCAGCTTTGAGCGATGTTCTATTCTATTTGCAACAAAATATTGGATTCTACATTCAATCTGCCCAATTTCTTCTGTAGTTTGAGTAGGTTAACATCAGTATGGGAAGAGCTGTGTAAGACCTACAGCCCATTTAACACAAAGCATCCAGACTGTTAGTCAAACACAATCATCATATTTAATAGCGTGTGCAGTCACCTACCTTCCTCTTCACAAACTTATCCCAGTAGTTGTTGGGGAACGATCTGAAAGTAACAGGAAAAAAATGCTCATGACTTACACCATCTATAAAAGCTTTCAGCATATTATTATAAAAATGTAAATGTGAAAAACTACCATGGGGAACACCAGGTTAAATCATATTTGCAAATAACTTCTCTGAATTGTGAATTCTTATTCTTCCTTTGTTACCCCTGCTGACAAACATGCGATGGCTGAGTCTTATAAAGCGTTTTATAGTAGCATTTGCTGAATTAAGGTGTTTGTTATGAGACAATCACATGGTTTGTGCAGTTCACCTGCCAGTCAAGTAGCTCAGTAACGACTAAGCAGGATAACAGAATAATGCTGCAGTCACCATTTATGATTCAGCCTGCAGAATTGTACAGACAGCAGCAGATACACAGTAGGTGCAGTACACTGGTTCAACTCAACCAGAAGTTAGATCTGTGCTGCACCACCTGCTAACCTCTACTAAGTAACTTTTAAAAAAATCCCCAGTTCTTTATTCATTTACCATTCACTGGCACTAGCCTTCTTAATGGATGTTGCATAGGTAGGATTACTAGTACAACACACACCCTAGGCTCATGTGTACACACTCATACAGACACACAGGGTTTACTCACTGTGTGTTGATTACTAGTCGGTCCCACTGTCCTTTGATGTCATCCTCAGATGGTTGCTCTGTGATATAAAGGCCATCAAATTCCAGCTTCCTGGCCACTTCTTTTTCCCGCTTAAAGATAACCAGTGGGACCTAGACAACCCACACACAGACCAATAATAATATAGCAGTGCATTTTCATTTCAACAAATTCTAATTCTTAGACTGAAAATACCTACAGAAATGTCTAGAAAAGTCAAGTTTCACTACATTCAGATCCACTATAGGGTTGTTCATGAAAATGAGAGCATGCAGATTCCATACTTCTGACTTTCATAATGCTACAAGTCAACAGTCAGTGTCCTGCCTTGAGACAGTAGTATCCGATGATGCAGAAGAAGGAGATGACTGTGTGCATGATGGCCAGGATTCGTAACATGGGCTCCATGTAGCCGCTGCTCTCCTCCAGGACAAAACGAACTGTGACGGGCTTCAGGGACTCCCCAGCATCATCCACCACCTCCTCCTTTGTTTCCAATGCTTCTCCACCCAGTGGGTCCCACTGAACGCTGCTGTCTGGTTGGCTGCTGGTGTACACCACTTCCCTCTCCTCAACCACAGATGTGGATGTAGAAACCTGGTAGGAAAAAGAAATTATCTCTGGTTTTGATAAGCATCCTGTGTTTGCAGATAACCTTAATTGTAGTAGGAATATATATATAATTTAAAAATAGATATGGCTTGCAAAATAATGGCTTGCTGAGCATTCTAAATGAGCTAAGTCCAATGTCCAAAGATAGCACGAGTTTCTCTGAGTTCCAGCTGTGGGAATGGAGACACATGAGACACCACTTCTCAACACACCACCTGATGCTGCATCACTTCTCAACACACCACCTGATGCTGCATCACTTCTCAACACACCACCTGATGCTGCTTCTTCCTCAGGGACTGTGCCAATCAAAAGTATTCACCCCTCTTTAGAGTTTTCTCCCTGTATTGCTTCTCACTATTTATTCACGGTCAGTTTCATTTGGCTTGTTTTAAACAAGAAATTGCAAAAAATAATCATTAATTTCATTATCAGTATTTGTGGATATACAGTGCTGTGAAAAAGTATTTGAAATTTACAGAAATCTTCTATTTTTGCATGTTTGTCACACGTCAACGTTCCAGATCATCGAACTCATTTTAATGTAAGACAAAGATAATCCAAGAAAACACAAAATGCAGTTTTTAGATGATGATTTATATTTTTTGAAGGAAAATGCTGTCCAGTCCATCTTGCCCTATATGAAAAAGTAATTGCCCCCTTAGCTACCAATCCACCAAATGATCAAATTCATTTGGCAATTGGGTTCAATTTCACCATCCACACCTACATATGATCACTGCCAAGTTGGCTGATTCTAAATATCACTAAATAGAACCTGTCTAGTATTGTGAAGTGGCTAAAGGGTCTCAAAAAGCAGCAAATGATGCCACGTTCTAAAGAGATTCAAGAACAGATGAGAAACAAAGTCATTAACATTCACCTGTCTGCCTCTCTACTTACCTGCTGAATAAAGCCAACAAAAGGACTTGAAAAAAATCATCAGTCTGGATTTTAGAGTTACGAAGGCATTGCTAAGGCTCTGGAACTCCAGAGAACCACAGTGAGAGACATTATCCACACATGGAGATAACCAACGTCCAACATTTCTACAAGAGCGCGTTGATATCTAATCCAGGAGGTCACAAAAGAACCCAGACAAACCTCAAAAGATCTGCAGACCTTACTGGCCTCAGTTAAGGTCCATCTACATGATTCCACTATAAGGAAGACACTGGGCAAAAATGGCATCATGGGAGAGTTGCAAGGTGAAAACCACTACTGACCAAAAACAACATGAAGGTTCATCATCTGGCATTTGCAAAAAAAAATGTCTAGATGAGCATCAACACTTTTTGGATAACATCCTGTGGACTGATGAGTCAAAGGTGGACCTTTTCAGAAGACATGTTTGATCTGGTGTAAAGCTGATGCTGCGTTCCACAAGAAGAACATGATACAAACAGTGAAACGTGGTGGTGGTAGTGTGATGGTTTATGGCTGCTTTGCTTCCACAGGACCTGGACGACTTGTCATAATTGATGGAACCATGAAATATGCAAAAACAGAAGACATCAGGATACAAGAAGACATCAGGCAAATACTTTTTCACAGTGCTCTTTAACTAAACCGTAAAGACAAAAGAACACTCCAAGCATCTCCAGAAAAATGTTACTGAAAAGCTTGTCTTGAAGTGAAACTGATGTGATGTTGAAGTGAGGAGTATATTACTATCTGACACTAAGATCACTTGGCGTTCTGAATTGGATTTGAACTGATGCTACATTAATGTACTAGGACAAAAGTGTGACACTGCTTCGATAAACCCGGCAAGGCTCTTGTAATTAACACGCTCAAGCCTCTCTGTGGCTTTCTAAGATGCCACCACATTTCACTTGCGGCACACACACGCTAGGTTTTCATCATCGATAACAACACCCTGGTGTACTGTTACCTTATAAAAAAGGAGGATAAAGTTGATCGCAAAGGCAACGAACAGCGCCAGCATCCTCATGTTGTAGAAGTTTCTGGCAAAGTAGTTCTGTAGGGGAGACAGTAAAAACAGCTATCAGTGCATTTCTGGATGTAATGGAAAGAGATGATGCTAAATTCAAACTTGAACAGGTCAACTCAACTTCCAAAAATATGGTTTTCACACTGTCCCAATAGGCTGCTCTGCAGTGGTAAGTGCTGCCCACAGCAAGTAGGTTTTTGGCTCATTCTACCTCAAGTCATCAGATTTTTAGAACAATTTCTGCTTGATCATCTCATTTGCCTGAAGTTTTTATACCATAAAATCAGAATAAGATGCATTTAAAAAAGCCCTTTGATCCATTAGTGTTGAAACACCACAGAACATTGTTAACATTATGAGTATTTCCATAGGCTACTATTGAAATAAGCTTTTCTAGTAAGCGTCTCAGCTGTGAAGGACAACTTCTGTCAACTTAGAGACAGCTAAAACTCTGGTTGTTTTTCGTTGTTGTACGGAACAACTGAACTTAGAATGCTGGAGCGACGTGGCCAGTCATGGGACCTGTCCATAGAGAAAATCTGACCTGCTCAACTCATTCATCTGGATGCCAGATAAGCACCCATACACACCATTATTGCTACCTGAGTGGCAATACTGACACTTGTAATCAGTATTTATTAACCCTTTGATGTGCAACATGAGTCAAATCCAATGGAAAATGGGTATCTCTTTACCCACACTGCACATCAAAGGGTTAAATATGCACCAAACTGGACAAGAAAACACTGATTTGTCAGAAAGACTTCACAAAGGGACAGAAAAGTTGCCCATACCAGTAGTTTTCTCTGGTAGGCTATAATCTTCTTCAGGAAGGGCGATTCCTGCAGATCAGGTTCATCAGACTTCAAGGTGTGATGCCTTCTTACTTTCGGCTTCACCTTCTCATTCTTCTGTTGTTTCACTTGTTTCTCTACATGTCCGCCTCTGAAATCACAGAACAGTCGACACTTTCCAGACATCGAACAGTGCACTTCATAGTGTCTTCCCCCATCTAAGGGCCAAAGAATGAACTAACATTTGGTACAATCTATAAAGTATTTTTTATCACTAAGCTGCCAGTTCAAGGCGCCAAAACTGTAAAAGCTCCTGTACAAATTTACACAGTAATTAATCATGTTTGAGAGGAGAGATGGTCCCTCTGAAACCAAAGTGTTCAGGTAGAGAGATTGCTGTCTTTGCAGTCAAACAGAGTCTATATATAATCTGATCCACCTCACTGAACGTATGTCAGAAGCAGCAGATGTGGCTGAAATGCTCAGGTACATTATTTCACCGTAAGCAAGATTTAAAAAGTCTGGTCTATGTTCCCTGTCGATAAACCACTGGATAATCCTTTATGGTAGAGCTTGTCTATGGACAGAAAGCAGCTATTTCCCATCAAGTTACATGGTTTTGGCTGCACCTTTGCAGTAAGACTTGGCTCACTTCACAGCGAGTTATAAGCGACAACTGTTGAGATTTTTCCATTTATAATAAAAACCTTAATAAGCTTCAGTATCAGGATCAAACTCTCACTTTAATGACATTTCATAACTGTGTTTCAGAAATCAGGGTACATAACAAAAATGTGCACATACTCTGATGTTTTCTCAGGTTCATATTCGGTCTCTGGTGTGGCTTCCTTCTCCTCTGAGGAAGAGCTTTTCGACTGAAACAGAAAACACTATTAGACAAATAAACCAATTTGTGGGTGAGTGTAAACTCACTTTTTTTTTTTTTTACTATGGTAAAAATGTGGGAATATTGAATACTGATCTTTGATTTTAAATTTTAAACAGATTGGATAATAAAGAAAGAGAGGAAGGAGAAAGGAAGAAAAGATTGTTAAAAACAATGACTCACCTGATGCCTTCGTCTGAGCTCAGGTTGGGGTGCTGAAGGTGCTGAAGGTGCTGTAGGTGCTGCAGGTGCTGCAGGTGGGGTTGAGGAGGGAACTGGAGAGTTGAGGAGTTCAGTAAGGCTGGCGTTGGGGTTATGGGGGGTGATCTTGTACTGGCCGCCCTCCCTTCTTAAGTCCAAACCAAAAATGTCTGACAACAGCTCAGTCTCACTGGTGTTGACTGCCAAGTCAGCCAAGTCCTCTTTTGGGGAGCTGCGATCAGATGATCTCTTCTCTCGGTCCTCCCCCTCACCCCGAACCTCATCCTGGGTGGGGTCGGGCATGTTGGCCAACAGCTCTGACACCTGGGCAACAATGGAGTTTAGATATTAAGGAACAGCATGAGTACTGTATCAAGGCTGTTTAATGACCTGTTGTCACATGTTTCCTATAAAATGATGCATCATAACCTTTATGGTCTTAGCTCCCTCCACCAGATTTCCTCCCATGAAAGTGCTGTGGAAGATTCTGCAGAATCCTCGAGCTACACTGAACGCCACATGGAGGAGGCCCAGCAGCACTGACCAGTAGAAGGAGACCAGGGTGGTCACCATGTCCTTTACTGTCATGTTTTTTATTTTCTTCATCTGCTTCTTCAAGCTCTTCATGGATAGCACCTAAAAAAGAAGAATGGGATAAAACATCAATATCTAGGTGTGCAAAGCATTGAAAATATTAGAAAATACACCCATGGCTTTCTTGAAACATTAGCTGAGGTAAGTGCTGTGTGTGCTCTCGCCTTTATTAGCAGCATGACGTTGTATCTGAGAGCCAGTAGTGCCATGCAGACAGTGGTAACAGAGAAGAAGCCCATCTCAGGGTTCTCTTCGTCTGGTTTCTCCCGCTCACTCTCCTCTTTCGCTGCAGATCGCTCGCCAGCATCAGACATCTGAGCAGCCAGCTGCATTTCAAAGATTGTGTCCTCGCAGAAATTCACAAATAGCTCCATCTTCTCCTTCTCTCCTCCTTCGTTCACCACATCGAAGATGAACTGACGCTTGGATTCTTTGACCTGGGCAGAATGTAAAAACACAGGGAGGAAATTCGGGGATATGTTGTAACTATTGAATACCGTAACCATAGCGAGTAGTGACAAATCTCAAGTACAAATGTTTTATATATTTATTCATTTGCTGTACCATCATTACCTGTGGTTTCTCCCACTGTGTCCGACTTGACTCGCTGATCTCAAAGTAGACCCTCTCTATGCGCTTAGCACTGCCCATGATCTCAATTCGACCAAGGTATGGTTGGAAGTAGTTGAGGACACTCTCTGCCAGCTCCAGGAAGGTCTGCAGTCGGGTGTCATGAGGCATGTGCTCCGACAGGTTGGTCAGCAACACAGCCACATTGAAGCCAATATCCTTTGGAATTAGTTCAGATAGAAATGATTTTTAAAAATAAAATAAAATCCCCCTTTTCAGCATGTTCTCTACTGTGTACACTGTCAAATTTTCCCTAGATCGATTTGAACTGCTGCACTGTAGTTTGCAAAGTGTAATCTAAACAGTGGCAGTTTAAGTAATCTGATAAAGCAGAAATGAGAATATCCTTGAAAAATATATATCCACATATAGCATTAGCTACATAAATGGAACTAATGTAATGATTAAACAAGGCAGACGTCGTGGCCTTTGGTTTTGCTGTAGATTGTTTCCTGTTTTATTGTGAAATGTTCTGTCCTTTTAAATTTCCTGCTCTGCCCGCATTGGTTTCAGCTAAGTATAGAAACACAAAACTCGCAATAACAATAAGGTTCTCATGCTAAACTCACTATGAGATAGTCACATGATTCTGTGAAAACAGTGTTTAATCCTTCTAAAGGTCTTACACCTTTGGTTATTAAAGGTCCCTGTTTGTTAAAATATCTCTAAAAGTTATGTGTACAAATTATAATTTACCTTGGCTGGCTCATGAAAGCGCTCCACAAATTCTTCATAGTCTAGGAGTTCATTTTCATCAGTCTCAGCACAGGAGAGCAGGAACTCCGTCTCAGACTGGGTGTAGTGTTTGTGGCTCTCCATGGCTTTATGGAAGTCCCTCTTAGAGATGACACCTGTCAGTTTATTCAGAAATCTATAAATCCTCAGCAGCTCTCACCATGCTTTGTTAACATTTTTCCATTCAAATAGTCATTTGAAATCCTGTAAATCCCAATGATTACGGCAAATAGGAAATATAGGCCCTAAGCATCTTGCCTTTTCCGTCAGGGTCATACTCTTTGAAGGCATCTGAGGAGGTCAGGTCTTTCAGTTTGAGGAACATGTCAAAGAACTTGAGGATCATCTCCACATTGTTAGAGGACTCCACCAACATGTCTACCATCTGCTTCCCAATAGTCCCATTCACCACGTTCCCTGCCACAACAAGACAGAACATTTACAACCTAGAAATACATTTGAAACCATAACACATCTGTAACCGTTGATGGAAAACAAAGCTTTGGTCAAAGTATTTGACAAACTTAACCCCACTCTCAGAGATCATTGTGGGGTATCTGAAAAAACACAGCCTGTTTGCTGACACTTCAGAACCAATCAGCTTGTGCAAGCACTGAAAGAACTTCTTGGAGGGATGATCAAATATTTGGAGCACAGCACTTAGGAAACATAGCTAAGCTTCAAGAATTGTGGCCAGTTCTTTGAGTAAACCCTTCCTGCTTTGGTATTTGATGCAGATGTGATTGTGAGACCAAACCTACCCTCAAGCATAGACAGCAGCATGACCACCATGTCTTTCTGGAGATCCATCAGTTCCTTCAGTAACTCAATCTGACTGGAGTCCTGAGGTGAAAAAAAAATCAAGAATCACAGAGTAACATATCAAGAATTCCCCAGTAATCTGCAAGTTTTCTGATAATTTCTTAGCAAATATTAGCAATATTAATAAACTGCACATGGTTTCTTTTATGAATTTTGTGGCTCCACACAAAAATGTGAAATGCCACAATGAGGTCAAAATGCTCATATGGAGACAAGCTGCAATAATACAATTAAAAGTCTCTTATTGAGTATTATTAACAGCAGAAACAGAGTGAAGAGTAAGTGCAACACAGGATAAAAGATTACACAAACATAGTTACAACAGTTGGCAATACTTTGACATAATTTGGGAGTTAAAAAGCTTTGGGGTCGAGGTAAATGAGAAAGCCTGGTCACCTCAGTCAACAAAGTGAGTAGTTGGCACAGCTAGGAAGACCCTTTGCCTGACAGATGCATGACAGATTAATGACTTGATCAGACTTTTAGAGCCTGAGACCACGGATGACCCACACTTTGAGATCTCGACTCACCTGAGACAGTTTCATCTGCATATGAGCGAAGACATGCAGAAAGCCAACCACAGCGTCCCACAGTCGACTGTGAGCCAAACTCTGCTGGTTCCCAGTACACGGACCCTACAACCACATCACCAGTCACATTCAGGTCAATTTCAATTAGCAGGATCTCACTGCATAGAGGTTGTCCACAGATTAGATCCTCTAAAAGAAATACATGTACACTCCCCTCCAAAAGTATTGGAACAGTGTGGCCAGTTCCTTTATTTCTGCTCTAGACTGAAAATGATGACTATGAGGCAAGAGATCAACATTTTAACTTTTATTTCCAGGTACTTACATCTGAATCTGACACACAACTTTGCTTGAACCCACCCATTTTCATGTGAGCAAAAGTATTGGAACATGTGACTGACAGGTGTGTTTTGTTGCCCTGGTGAGTCCTATTACACTGATTATTCAAACAATAAGTAGCGCTCAATGTCTACGTTCAGTTTCAGATTTGGGTTTTGCCTGTGCAGACTGCATCTATAGTTAGAGTTGTAACCAACACGAAAACCAGAGAGCTGTCTATGGGTGAAAAACAAGCAGTTGTGAAGCTGAGAGAAGATGGAAAATCAATCAGAGCCATTGCACAAACATTGGGCTCATTAATCTTCATTGATGATGGAACACATGATGGCAGCGGCAAAATGAACTCAGAAGTCCACAGGAATATTTTGTTTGCCGATTTAAAGAAAGATGCAACCAGACTGATTGGGACATCAAGCTAATGACCAAAACACACTGCCAAAACAACAAAGGAGTTCATCAGGGGAAGAAGTGGAAGGTTTTAGACTGGCCAAGACAATCTCCAGACTTCAACCCTATAGAGCTGCATTTTACCTGCTAGAGAGGTGAATTAAGGGAGTAACCCCCCCCCACAACAAACAACTGAAAGAGGCTATGGTGAAAGCCTGAAAAAGGCTTTCTAACCTAACCCTAACCTAACCCTTCAAAGTTGTGTATCAGATCCAGATGTAAATACCTGGAAATAAAAGCTGCAATGTTGATCTCTTGTCTCATATTCACCGTCTGATGTCAAACCCAAATGTTTTCAGTCTACAGCAAAAATCAAGAAATTGGCCTCACTGTTCCAATACTTTTGGAAGGGAGTGCATACAAAGGAATATGAATGCTGATACGGTTTTCAAGCTGTTCATTTTACAATATAGTAAAATAATTTTTTATCACTATTGTTTTTATTCTTTTTACAATTTCTCATTGTCACAAGTTCTCAAACACTGCCTTGAATTAATATTATCAGAACTAAGGCAATCCTATTTCATTTTAAAGCATCTGATTAAAGCAACAGCTGTTTAGTGCAAGTTTTTAAAAGAATCAATGAATTGTATACTAGTCAAAATGAGACTACTGTAAACAGCTTAGTTTAAATCATGCAGGCCATTTTTTTCTAATTCTGAAACAGTGATGACTGTAGTGTGTTCCCGTACCTGGATGTATTCTGTAAGTGTATTGAAAACCTGCTTGGCAACATTTATTGCCTTGGAGAAATTCCTCTGGCCCTGTTCGTCAATGATGTCCTTCCCAGAATAATACCAGTAGAAATCACTGACAGACTCCTGGAGGAGAATGAAGCAGGAGGGCAAGATGGAGAGTGAGAGAGGGAAATCAAACTGTTTTGACTACAATTATCATTAACATCATGAGTAGTAGCAGTAGAAAGTGCCCAAGCACTATGACCATTCATAGTGAAGTCAGTATTAGATGGTAATTTACAGCTTCATCTATTTAAATAGATGTCCTATGGGCAGTTTAACCAACTGAAATCTGCTATGCTAGCTATACTATAACAAAAGTAAGTACATCCCTCTGCAATGTGAAGTGAATGTCAAATGATTAAAAATTACATCACCTTACAATGGTAGGATATTTGTGCTATGCATGAGGATACCAAATTTCTGGAGATCCATTCTCCATAGACAATGTTTTGCTAGCTTCTTGTTTCTCTTTGAAAAGATGTCAGACAAGTCAACAAAATACTTCACAAGGTCCTAATTTACACTTTTTTCTTCCTTAGAAATTCTTGTGTGATTTTTATAGTGTACTATGGATCATTATAATGCCAGAATATTCTTCCTCTGCCAAGCTTCTAGAAGTCGTGTCATTTTGTCAGCCAGTATTTACAGTCATGGAAAAAATTATTAGACCACCCTTGTTTTCTTCAAATTCTTGTTCATTTTCATGCGTGGTACCACTAAATGTACATTTGTTTGGACAAATATAATGATAACCACAAAAATAGCTGTAAGAGTTTAATTTAAGAGCTGATATCTAGACATTTCCATGGTCTTCTTGATAAGAACCAAAATGCACATAAGTTCTTCCATCAATAGCTATGGCATTGAACTGCCAAAAACAGCTTTTAGGCATTCCATGTTTTCCTTTCTGTCTGTTTTAGTCACATGATGCACACAGCAGTTAGTACTTGATTTATAACCATTATTTGTGATGACTGCAGCCGTGCGTCTTGGCATGCTCTCCACCAGCTTCTGACATTGTTCTGCTGTCCCAGCAGCCCATTACTGCTGCACAGATTCAAACAAATTTGCTTTGTTTTTAGTCTTGTGGTTCTCCATTTTGCGTTTCATGATTTTCCACAGGTTTTCAAATGGATTTATGCATTTCTGATTATATAAAGTATTATGTAATCAGCTGCATTTTTTGTCGTGTTCATTGTCTTCTTCAGGTAATATAGCTTCAGTGGTACCAGGCACTGAAATGATCAATAAATTGAAGAAAACAAGGGTGGTCTAATAAAATTTTCCATGACTGTATATTCACAGGTAGTGTGATCTATGAATCTCATCTCCCTAACACCTTTTGCACTCATGCCTCTTAGCCTCACTGTCGGGTCTATGCATTCAGTGTGGTGGTAATGACCAGGTTTATCTCAAACATGCTGGATCCCATCTGAACTGGGCAAACTTTATCTTGGTCTCATCTAACCAAATAATATGCTCCCAAAATATTCATCAGGTTTTCATACATTTTTGTTTAGTTTTGCAGTGTAGTGCAGAAGGGCAAGAAAGGTTATTTCTGTGGATGCCGACTAAAAAGGTTAACATTTAATGTCTTTCGCACTGTTTAGCTGTCACAGAAACTCAAATTGTTGTGGATAATCTCTGTTCCAAGTGTGAAGCAGTTGCCCATCTGTTCTTCAGAGCTAGATTGCTAAAGTAGGGCACTATCCATGGCGTCATTTTAGGAGGTTGTGACTGTGGTTCAGAATAGTGGTACATTGGCATGTTCTCTACCTCTTGATTACTGCAGCTAACCCCTTAACCCAAACTTTAGCTGGTCACTAATCTTCCTGTATCCTTTTCATGTTTGTGAAATCTGAAAATCAGATTTGTGAATTCCTCTGGCAATTCTAGTCCATGTGGAACCGTGATGCAAACATCACCAGAAAACTGAAAAAGTACTCACAGACATGTTCATGCAATGAGGTCAGTTTAAAAGTACAGGTGTTGTCAGTTTTGTTCTATTTTCAAAATGGCTGTTCTGTGATTATGTTTTTGATTGATCTGCAGAAGTAATAATTAGATATAATGCAATTATTGAGAGGTGAGGCAATTTGAAATCATTTGACTTACATTTACTAGAGGGAATCAATAAAATGTAAATTTCCTCTTAACACAATGGGTACAATATTGGATTTTTGTTAAAATTCTTTAAGAATTGTATGCCTCAGTGGAAAATGTGCCCTTTATGAACCAGCAGGAGGGAACAGAAGAATCTAACCTGAACTCTGAGGAGGTAGTCAACAGTAGAGATAATTATGTTGACTGTGGTATTGTTCCCCGTTTGTGTCCTCAAGTAGTTCTGGAAGTCTGAAACAGGATACCGCAAAAATACTGCATGAAATGTGCTCAAATAAATAATATAATAGGGTTGATGTGGAAGTAGAACATTGCTTGACATGCAGTGTTATTCTTCAGATCTCATAGGTGGTCATCTTCTAAATAAATTTGCATTAATCAGTGGGTTAATTTAAAAAAACAAAATGCAAAAAAGTAGAAGAAGCTATTGCAGCCCTTTCTTTGCTTTTGCTAGCACACCAATATGGTGCAACCTGACTGGTAAATAATCTGACAGGTAAACTCCTAAAAAATTCCCCGCAGAGCCCTTGTAAATGCATCTGAAATGAAAATGCTCAGTCGTATTCCTTTATCAAATCAGTAACAGAGAACTTGCACACACCTGAGTTGTGTCCTTCACAGAGCAGCTGCAGGAAGCGGAAAAGGTCACAGGTGAACTCATCATCCTGCATGACCTTCTCACCTGGCCGGAGAGAAGAAACACACATACACACCCACGCACATGCATGCACAGACACACACACACACACACACACACACCGACACATGCAGACACACATATGCACATATACAGAAGTATGCACAAGTGTACACACAAGTACACGGGCATGTGCAAACACAGATGTACACACATTCATATAAACAGACACACATACACATAAAGAAAGTCAGATAACACCAAAAGCAGACAACGTGTAGGATACAAAGACAGACAAGAAGATGGAGAGTGAAGAAGTATTCAAAGAGATGGTACTAGTGTGAGGAAATGTGACTGTTTTCTTTGATTCAGAGAAAAGTGTATGGTCATAATACACAACTCTTATCTAACACGCACGCACGCACACACCCGCACGCACACATACACAAATGCGCGCTTACACAATCTTGGATGAGCAATGAGTTGGATGGTGGTGGACTGAAGTGGACTGATCTTTAAACTGCAGCATTTTACAGTCAGGACTGAATTTGAGCTGTTTTTATGGTTTTGATGTAAAGAATGTTTTGGTTGCTATTTTGAGACACTACACAATAACCTAATACAATAACATCAGCATAAAGAACAATTCATAGCATACGACTACAAACTGAACTGGACTGAGGGATAGAAATGCGTAGGTCTGAAAAAAGACTGAAAGTGCAAATTTCTTACATTTATTGTGGTCAAAAATGACACAATTCGCGGTGACTGATGGTACTGATTGGTCCATTTGTGTAATGCTAAACAAATATAGATCCAACTACATCTTTTTATACAAGCATGCACAATAGTGGAACTTTGGTGCGATGGTCAGCGCTGTGGTCTTTAGGCAACAACTTGGAAACTTGGCCATGGACTATTAATGCATAGTTTGGAGGACATCCTTTCTCAGGTTGTGATGGCAGCAGACTAAGCGATGTAGCCTTAGCATCCTTCTCTACATTCGTGCCCTCTATCTCTTTAGCTTTAAGACACTGAGCTGCTGCCATAATGCCCACAACCTTTGTGTTCTCTATTTTGAACCTGTGGCAGCAGGATTTAAAGCCTTGGTGGAGGGTACTGGCTACCTCAGCTTTCAACAGCTTGTAAACAACAAGTTATCTACTATCATCCTTAAATGAGTTGCGATTAAAGAAATTCTAAGTGTATGAACGGAGTGGAGTAGGATCATGCAAGTCGCCGCTGTACATCCTTTTCAGGCAATGAGAAGTCTCAATGGTGTAACGTGCTTAATGCTGTTTTTTTTTTTTACCCCCCCAACCATAATATGTCACTAAACCTAACACATTTAGAAAAAAACTAAACTCAAGTTACAAAATGAAATGAAATTAAGAGCAAAGGTAATGATCTGACACGAGACATGAACCTTTGTTTCCTGATTGAAAGTCTTGTGGCTTACACCATCACCACATCGTCAACCTCCTTATAACGGTCTTGAAAACTGGAAAGCTCTCTGCCCTGACACAGCGCCAAAGGAAACCTTGGGGTCTTAGAAAGAATCAAGTACTGCACAAAATGCTGATGACTGGCACTACTATACTATGCTGCGCTTCAAACGTCCTGTTCAGGAAACCTGTGAGAGATGTCATGGAGGGTTCGTCTATTGTTTATATATAGTCTATGTTTATTATGATGCCGGGGAATGAGAACAGCATAGTCACGTGCATGCAACAAGTGTGAGCAGTAACTTTCAAGAGTCAGGATTCCATGTGATGTTGAGCAATCAACATCAGAGCCCATGCTACACACGTTTTTGTGACCACTGGCAGATGCGCATTTATGGTTGCACAATGGACCTAAGAAACAACACAAGTTAACATAAATAACGTGAGGATTAGCTGAACTTACTTTATGTGATAACAAGGCTTAACCTGGACAGACTGATGGAAATGGAGATGCACGTTTCAAGATTAATCTCTGAGACTGTTAAATATTTTTTGTGTTAAATCACTTGTGCTGAATCAGTAGATGTCACAAAAGCAGAACTACTCTAAATTTATAAATATCAATGAGTATCCTGACTCTTCATTTCTTCGCAAAAGAGATATTTTTATAATCTGTGTAAGATGAAAATACAGTTTTGTGACTGTGTAAAGGCACTTTCAGGCTTTTTCCAAACACAGCAACACAGTGAAAAGGCAGAGAAGGGGAATACAGTTTTCACAGTTGAAAAAAGGATGTGACCACATTATATTTTAATCTTAATATTGTAACAAGTAAATATGTCCACAGATGGATTAAAGGATTAGAAAAGTTGACATAGCGAAAGCTTTAAAAAAAAATCTACTACTTACAGATATACAGAGTGTAATGGATGCCTACAACTACAACCAAATTGTGAGTCCAAAACACAATACTGGGGTGAAAAAAAATAGTAACAACATAAAATCCGGGAAAAGGACGGGTTATTCATATTAAGTTTTTTCACATACAAAGGACAAATACAGTGACACCAGAACACAGCTCAGCCAGTGAACAGATTAGGAGAGAAGGAAGGAAGGAAGAAAGAAGGGAGGGAGGAGTAAAAGATCAGAGTTCACCCTCCTCCATTTGCAGAGCAACGGGGCCAAAAACAGCCATAAAGTCTCAAGTGCAACACTTACTGGGAAAAAACACAGGAGAAGCAGACCAAACAGAACAGATGTACTGGCAAGAGATGAGAAATGAGCAGGGCTGCAACTGCTGGCCTTAGCTTTCTGTTTGTTTACGAAAAAGCAAGTTTAATTTAGAATTTTTTAACATTACATTGTCCTGAAAAATTACATATCCCCGTACTTAGACAAATTTTAGGTGTCCTAATCCTTTTTTTTTTGCTTCTCTCCTAATGTAAGATTAGTTTTACTATAACAGCAAAATGAATAATATTTTGATTTGTTCATCCCATTAAAATCCGTAACGGTAGTCTATAACACCTGTCTCTATTATGTCATAGAATTCAATAGAGGCACAAACTGAAACCTCGAAAACTACAGTTGACCAAATGACAGTTGAATCAACATATTTCTGAAATGGTTTCAACAAAAGCTGAACATTAAAACCTTCATGAAGGAGGATTTATTGCAGGACTCCTATATGAGACTGCACAGTTTTACCTAGGTGGCTATGTATATTTGACAATATTATTTTATGCATTTTTAAACTAATGCATATTCTATCTGCAGACAAGAGAAACCATTGAGTCAGCAACAGTCTGAGTACCGTTTGACACTCAGGTATAGTAGAGAGGCTTTATCAGAGCTTTTTCAGTGAAAATAGCAAAACTGCAGACCATACAAGCAAAACCAGGAGCTGAAAGATGCTTAATTGTTAAGCTGCAGGGAATTGCAGTGTTTCTGTCTGTTTGTCACTTGTCATTTGTAAACCTGTTTCACTTGACACACAGTACTTTGATCAGTTATATTCCTAAAACGTTTAAAGTGAAGTTTCAACAGAGGCTTAATCTGCGATTTTTTTTCCTGCTTGGTATTTGGTTGGAAGTGTTTGCTGTATTCATTGCAGCCCTAAGAGAGTGATTCAGAAAAAGACAGAGATAGTGGCTGAGAACACAGAGAATTGTACACTTCACGACAGATAACAACCAGCACAAAAACCATCTCCATTACTGAGACAAAACAACCAGCTGACTTTATACTAACTCTGAGACTGAGAGGGTGGGAGTGGCGGATGAAGGTGGGGGAAGGTAAATACGGTATTACTATTACCATTAGTAATATCAAGAATGTGCCAGATACTGTACAAATCCTGAGGGGATGGCATACAAGGGCTATTTCAGAATACAGGTTGTGGCAAGATGGCTATACTTCCACCACCTCTGCCTGGACATGTCTACATTTTTATATTCTGTAGACTATAGCGCAAAACAGGTCATCATAATATCATCACCAGTTTGCTTATCATGGAGGAGAATGACATGAAACATTTCAAGTCCAAATTCTTAAGTGGCCTAAGACTTCAAACATTAGAAAAAGATTGACTACAGGACCAAGCAGAGAGTGAGTTACAATTAGCCTCTATTAAAAACAGAAGGAAAGTTAAGGGAAAAACGGTAGCTACAAGGGCAGAGACGGGAAAGGATAAGGTCTGGGGGTCTATGCTCAGGACCTGGACAGAACTGACACAACAGCTAACCAACTGTGGTGAGAGAAAGAGAGACCAACCAACACACAAGAAAATGGCAGAAGGCATAATTACCACGCTCATGAGTGATGACTGAGAAAGGGAAGAAAGTGCAGTAAACCAAAATAAGAAAAGGAAAACAGGGGGAAGAAAGAAAGAGAGAAAGAAAGTAAGAAACAAAGAAAAAGATTACATATAGGGAAAAGAGTTTCAAAAAATCCGAGTTTTGTTGTTTGGTCAACATGGGAAAAGAAATGTGTTGTTAGAAAACCTGTGCAGCTGAATATAACTTAAAGAAATAATAAAAAAATACAACAGTGAGACCTCTTCTTTTCGATTATAGATATCTGTTCATGGTTGAGCCAAATAGGGCGTTTTAGTTAGCTAGTTAGTAGGTACTTTGTGCAAACAAGATAATAATGGGGAAATTATGGGTAGAAAAACATCATCAGCTGTAGTAAGTACCATGACTTAATGTTATAATAGGTGCACTAGTCATTATTACAATGTCATTGAAAAGTATTCTCTTTATTGTTTATATACAGGGATGGGAAAAAATATCCAGTACAAAATAATTCTAATCAGTAAAAAAAACACAACCAAAACATCAAAAACAACCAAAACACCTCATTTTGAGCTTTGAAAATGGCCACTTAAAACTCGACTGCAAACTGACCCAGCATGTGGGATGGAGGTTGCGATTTGGTGAAGGCAGCAGAACCATATTATCAACAAAAAGCATGAAAGATGCAACTCTGAGGTTCCCAAACCAGACACCTTCCTCACTCTGGCTACACCTGAAAATCCCATTCATGAACATCACGAATGGAGACAAAAGGCTATCCTGGTAGAGTTCAGCACCCATCAGAAACATGGTTGACTCTCTGTCAAGGATATGAACACAGCTCTCATTTTGGCTGCATAAGAACTGAATGGCTTGTAATGACAGCACTAGCAACCTGTACTCTTCCTGTACCCAGACAGAGTTCCCTGGAGGACATGGTAACAGGCCTCCCATTCACAAACCACATGTGGACTGGCTAGTCAAACTCCCATGGCCCCTTCAGTAATTTTGTAAGGGTAAAGAGTTGGTCTCCTGTTTTTGTTTGTTTGTTTTGATTTTTTACAGCCAGGACAGAATCCGCATTGCTCCTTCTGAATTTGAGGTTTGACACTTGGTCAGGGCCTCCTTTCCAGCATCCTGGAGAAAGTTTCCTGGGGAAGCTGAGTAGTGTAATATCTTGATAATCAGAGCACACCAATAGTTCCCCTTTTTGAAAAGGGAATCCACCACCCAGGTCTGCCACTCCATGGATAATGTCCTCAATCCACATGCAACACTGAAGAGACGTGTCACCAAAGACATCCTCGCAGTGTCTAGAGCCTTCAGCATCTCAGGGTGAATCTCATCCACACCTGCCTTGCCATCAAGGAGCTTTTTAACCAACTCGGTGATCTTACCCCAGATATGTGCAAGGTTTCCTCTGAGACTTCAGTCTCTGCCTCATCCACAGGGGAAGTGTTGGCCAGGCTTAGGAACTTCTTAAAGTGCTCCTTTCACAACCCAACAATATGAACAGTCCAGGTCAGCAGTTTCCCTCACTGGGTGAATACAGCCTGGGCCAAGCCCTAGCTTGTTCCTGAGGCGTGGTTTGGCAGAACTTCCCTGAGTCCTTCTACAGAGCCTTTCCAACTCCTTCCATGCCTGAGTTTCTGCTTCTGTGACTGCTGCAGATACAGCCCTTTCGCCCCCTTGTTACCCATCTGCTACTTCAGGACACCTCTGGGTCAATAAAGCCCAAAACACCCTTCTTCAATTTGACAGCCTCCTTAACTGCCAAGTTCACTAATGGGTACAGAGGCTGCATGTACCCCCTGCAGAATTGTTACCTTATCGTAGTGGAAGGGTCTGTATGTCCCTATGATCCTATGTTGTTGGGACCAATAGCCAATGGTAGGGTTTCCAAAGACAAATTGATTCTAGGTAAGGGACCAGACAAACAGCAATTCTAATAACCCCTATAACTTGGCAGATATGTAGATATGAATACCACAACTGGAAAAGTGAGAATGGGGCCCTGTCGTGGAAGGGGTGGTTAGGTCGCCAGGAAGTGTCTGGTAGCTGTGTATTACTCCACTGGACTCATGTGGGCATAGCCCAAAAGAAGCAGGATGGAGACACCACCTACCGGGCCCAGCACCCACTGGAATAGGCAAAAGGGCTGGACTGGGTGCAAACTGGGTGGCAGGTCGGGCCAGGGACCTGGGCAGACTTTCTCACCACTTCATAGACTAGCACAAGCAACGTCAGCTCTCTGGTGGGGGAAGAACCAGGGCTGGTGTGGGAAGTGGAGTGCTGCCAGAACGATATGGTTGAGCTCACCATGACGCATCACAAAGATTCTGGAACCAAACCAAACCTCCTGGAGAGGGGCTGGACTCTCCTTTTCCGGAGATGCCCAACGTGAGTGGTGCCAGGCTGGTGTGGGAACACTCACAAGCCCCCTGTTGTGCACTGTTATGTTGGAGAGAGAACAAGAGTATCGCCTCTGCATCTATGTGTTGCAGACGGTAAGGCTCTGACTTTTGTCTGTGCTTATGCCTTCTTGGATTCTCCGAGTGGCAATCTAGGATTCAAAAGTTCTCCTAGAGGACTTCAACACTCTAGTGGACAAGTAAGGGGGTGATGGGGAGGAATGGCCAACCTGATTTGAATCAAAGTGCCGTTTTGTCATTAGATCTCTGTGGTGGGCATCGACTTGACCATAATCTCCATGTCTAAGTATAAAGTGGCTCAGTGTACATGGTACCAGGGCACCTTATGCCAAAGGTTGATGATGAACTTTTTGATTGTATTATCAGACCTGTGGCTAGTGAATGTATTCATTTGAGAAGCATTGTATTGTATGTTGACATCTGCCAGTGGGCCATCATGGTAAGATAATATGATAAAAATGGTAAGTCAATTCTACAACAGGAGAGAGTTAATGTTTTCTGACCTTAGGTTTACAAAAAATGTGCATGCATCAGTAATCGGTCAAAGTGATTTGGAAAATATTGGCATATTAGAAATGGGAAAAGATCCAATATCATGCACCTCACACATAGTAGTAAGGTCTCCTGCGAAGCTCAAGAATCCTCCAAAGCAACTGATAAAACCAAAAACTAGTCCTACGAATATTTTCTGAATTGCCACCATTCATGGAAGGATAATGCTCACATTCGAAACTTCTTGTATTTAGTTAGAAAAAGATTATCATTGTTACCGTTTCAAAAAGATCATCTTTATAGTTCGAAGAGACAAATTTGACTACTTTATTTGAGATTGTGTGGTTACATTTTAACCTTGGTTCCTTGAATGATCTCTCTACTCTGTTACATATTCCATATATATGGTGAATGACAAGTGTGCTTGTCAGGGTGTGTGACGAAGAGGGGGTCATTCCCTGTATATATACAGTAACGGAGTGGACAAATAGCCTCGAGACAATAGAGAACTACAGTCTACTACTGATCTGAAAACTTATTCTGGAAAGTCTGTGTTCTCAACATAGACTGTATATAAAGACTGACAGCATGACAGCTCCTTAAACATGAAGGCAAAATATCTTGGAAACGGGCACTAACATTTTGTGTAGGTGACACTATTTGCAGCCAATTTTGTACACAGTGAAGCTGCAATGCTGCTGAACAACCATAGCAGGGGGCTGTCTAGTTACGTTCTGTGCAGACCACTGGCAGTCTACTACACTACACATGACACTACTCCAAAAAACAACATCTTACAACTATAAGGAATTTAGGGGCGCCCAGATATCTCAGCTGGCTGAGCAGGTGACCCATAAACAGTGACTACAGTCCCTGGGTCAGCGACCTGGGTTCGATTCCAGCTCACGACCCTTTGCTGCAGGTCTTCCCCCCATTCTTGTCCCTACTTCCCTGTCTGCCTCTACTGACCTAACCAATAAAGCCAACAAAAGGCTCTAAAAATAACTTTAAGCTATAATGAATTTGGTAAAAGTACACATTTACAGAGAAGTCTATAGAAAAAAACTGTCATTTTTAAGTGAGGGAAATTAAACTGCAAAAGAAGTGAACAATGTCATACACTGGAAAAGAATATTTGTAGGCATTTATTTTATTATTTTTTTTAATCTAATTGCTTAAATAGACTTAAAATCAGATGCAAATCTGTATAAAGCTGTCATTTCTGCACCTACTATAACAAGATGACTTAATTATGATGCAACAGTAATTACCCATTATTACCCAGCAGACAAAGTAAATTATTGCTGTACTTTAAAATCTGGAACTACAATAAATAATAGTAAATTAGCAAAACAAGAAACTGTCCTACACTGTCATAGTTTGATGTTTTGCAGGTAACTGACCAGAATTTTGAATAAGCATCAGTATGGAATTTGTAACGTTAGCATACTGAAGATGTAACAGGAAAAATATAAGCACAACGAATTGTAAACCAGAAAATCCTACTTAATAATGCATGTAAGCAACAGGTAATATTGCATTACCACTTGATTTAAACTCAACAAAGTGCTCAACCAAGGTGATGTAAGGATTAATGGAACAAAGCAAAATACAGAATGATGGCTGGAAAAGAAAAAAATAACTTCCATGTATCAAGAATAAACAAAATGTGACACCAATGAGTATATTTCTCCTACCACAACTTTTTAAATGGTCACTTGGCATATATGCTTATGGCTACTATAGGATATACTAATATGTTTTACAGGCAGGTTCAAAAGAACCACTGTTAGGCTGATTAAAATTTATTCTGCCTGCAGCTGGAGATGAGAAGCATTTTAATAATGGCATCAAAGATTAGGCCATCAATCTCCAACTCCGAAAAAGAATTGTTCTGTGAACATCCTTTTCTATTTCTATAACCATTCAAAAAGAAATTCAAATGGTGCAAACACAGTGAGGCTTACCTGATCCTTCCTCCGTTACCATTCCCAGTCCCTCAGCTTTGTTCTGCCTCTCAAACGCATTTAGATCCAAAACACTAAAGCAAAGACAAACACATCATAAATCACTGGCCTGCGTTCCCCACTGCAATCTTAACCTGTTCATTAGCATTCAACTCGTCTTTGTGCAGAGAATTATATCTAAACGTTACAAAAGCCAAAATGCTGCAGAACACCCAGACATTATTGTATATTTAACCTGTTCAAGGTTATCCTAAACAGACTGCTCATTTGCACTTCTAAGAATCAGTATATTAATATGTATTGAGAAACTTAATAAATGTCTGAGGTTTTGCATTGTTCTTTAACTATCACTACATCAAATTTTTCATCACATTTTGCAGAACATACAGTTTTCAAACAGCAAGTTGCTGCATTGCTTTTAACATTGAAAAATAATGGCAATAATGGATTTTAATCATCAAGATTAAACCACAGAGCTTTGATCTGTCTGCTTTATTTGAACTTCAAAAGGAAGACAGGACAAGATCATCACCCATGACCCCGTTGCATTACCTGCATGATTGCATGAGACCAGCCAGACTCTGAAAGAAGCCCACATCCTTCTTGTCTTTGAGGTAATCCAACATTTTCTGTCAAAGACACAAATACCACAGAGCACAATGGAACATCAGAGTTATAGTTTACACTCACATATTAATAAGACAAACTAAAAGATTTAGTGTCAGTACCCTTAAAAGATAATACAGAGGCCCTTTTACAGGGCTACAGCACACACTGTTTAGCTTCAAAGGAGTCCTTGGACTATAATCCATACAAACAAACAGAAGTAGCCAAATGTACCTGCTGTACAGTCGAGTTTCCTCCATTGAGAATAGCTATGCCTAGCTTCAGAGTAGATGCTACCATGGGGCCCATCTCCCCTGGAGGAGAGGATCACACACAGAAAATAACTGTTTGTTACTCAACTCCAATCATTACCTTTTAACAAACATGACAATAAAACTATAATGATAATTAACAGAATAATACAATATGTTTATACTCTTCAAAAATATCAGGTAAAAGTTCAGAAGTCAAAACTTTGGCACCATTCCTCTAATTGCAGCATGAATTTAATGAATCATTACAACTGACTGCAGCTATTCTGTAAAATGCATAAAAAAACACACTTAAATGTTCCAATCAAACTTTAATTGGTCCATAGTTTTAACAGATGCTGACTGTGTCCAATGGTTTATGTAATCTTGGAAATTGGAAATAAACCAAAGTATAGTAAGTGGACTATACAGCCCTCTGAATCCTCTAGTAGTAGCTACAAATACCACATATAGTCCATATAGCAGTGTTACAGTAGGAGGCGGGAGGCAGGATGTTAGGTGGGACTTACCTTTGCTTGCACTGATGGTTTGAAGCACCATCTCAGCAGCTCCGCGGTCATGAAGTCGAGCCTGCTGATACAACAGCTTTTGCTTTTCCATCTCCTTTTCCTAATTGTTTGAAACAGGACACAGGTCTAACAGGCAGCAGTTTACCAGTCTAAAGGTGGAATCACCATGGAGACTGAAAGACATGAAGTGTCACTGATCACCTACTTCAAAACTCTTCACTTCCCCATCTTCATCCTCTTCATCATGGCAACTCTGAGGAAAGCAGCAGTCACAAAAACAAAGGAATATATATAAACATGAGATGAATGACGTGTTTCAAACAGAAGAATTATCATTATTATTGTCATGCTATGATGAGCGAGTGAATTCACTTCTAATTCAAAGGCTTGTGGTGCTGCTATTCAGTAGTTGGTACCTTAGCCATGATGTCAGCGTAGGCCATGTAGAGATTATCCTCATCTAGTTTGCTGCAAAATGAAATCCATGCGCACATGTCAGTAAAATGTGCAACAACATTTTATTTTTGGTGTGGTAAAGAAAATGTTGCATCGTAGCATTGACTAACATCCCTCGCAGATAAGTGTCAATTTCTGTTTGTTTTCATACCACCATTATTGATATTTTCTGCTGACCAGAAGTTCACCTTTTACACTTGCTTGCTTTTTTTGATTGTAGATTTAATTTGAATAGGACCAAACTGGCATTTTCCTCAACGATCTACACTCAAAAGTCCAATATGAAAGTCAAGAGAAAACGTGTTTTTAGAATTTGTTTTGTAAATGTAATTGAAGTCTAAAACTTGCTTGCTGTTCCCTTGGAGGATATCCCCTCAATTGGAAGTGTCCATGGTAAAGCTCTAGAGCCTCTCTGCAAACAGCCTCTGAAGCTCTGTTAGCATTGGGATCTTTGTCACCTTACTAACCAAGGACCTACTTGTCCCATTACTCAGTGTTTATGGACAGCCAACTCTTGGAAGAGCAGTTTCATAAATGTGCAAAAATTTAGAAAACATATTTTCACTTGGTCGCTATAGGTTACTGAATGCAGATTGATGGGGAATTTAATCAGTTTAAAATTAAATGTACAACACAATAAAGTGTGAAGAAAACTGAAAGGGTCTGAATATTTACTAAACCTGCTGCATCTTACATCTACAAGAACCTACCATTTCTCTGTGAGGGCTGTTCTGCTGAACAGCTGAATGAGCTGATGCAGTGGATCAATGTGCTTCATCCCCTCCTCCTCCTCAGGTGGCTCCAGCTCACCTGGTTTCTGAAGTAAGCACACATTCACAAGCTAAGCAGACTATAACACATACTGAAAGAAATGTCCCCTATTCAACCTTTAAAACAAATTTGTTGTCATGGTCAAAATTTTGCCTGGGGTCAAAATAATTGTATTTGTTCTACCTAGGTATTGAAATGAACTTACTGCAAGGTCCTCTATGAGTTTATCTTCAAAGTAATGTTCCTCTGCCTCAATCCAAGACTTCTCATAGCCCTGCAGGAACAAGTTTACAGCCCGGTGCCTAGTTTGAGAGAGATACAGGTATGAATAATAAATTAATAAAGATATTTATGGCATATTTACATTATACCAGAAACGATGTACACAGAAGGATCCAAAAGTCTGAAGCCACTAGTGAATTAACTTGAGCTTTGAGGTTTGCTTAGGGCAATTATCATTAGTAAACAATGTTTTGCTCGAAACCTGAGGCACATCCTTATTTCTAACAATTGAACCTTGACTGCTAGTTGATATACACTGCTCAAAAAAATGAAAGGAACACTTTGAAAACACATATTTTAATGGGAAAAAACGAAGCTGAATATCTACATTGATATAGACTGGATAATGTGTTAACAACGAAAAGATGCCACATCGTTTGACGGAAATGATAATGATGAACCTACAGAGGGCTGAATTCAAGACATCCCAAAATTCAAAGTGAAAAAAATGACGTGGCAGGCTAGTCCATCTTACTGAAATTCCATGACAGCAACTCAAGATGGTGCTCAGTAGTTTGTATGGCCTCCTTGTCGGGGCTATTCATGAGATGACGGATGGTGTCCTGAGGTATCTCCTCCCAGATCTGGACCAGGGCATCACTGAGCTCCTGGACAGTCTGAGGAGCAACCTGGTGGTGTCTGATGGACCAAGCAATAATGTCTCAAAGGTGTTCTATTCGATTTAGGTCAAGTGAGTGTGGGGGCCAGTCAATGGTCTCACTTCCTTCATCCTCCAGGAACTGCCTGCATACTCTTGCCACATGAGGCCGGGCATTGTTGTGCACCAGGAGGAACCAGCGTAGGGTCTGACAACGGGTCCAAGGATTTCATCACGATACCTAACAGCAGAGTGCCGTTGTCTAGCCTGTAGAGGTCTGTCTGTCGCTCCATGGATATGCCTCCCCAGACCATCGCTGACCCACCACCAAACCGGTCATGTTGAACAATACTACAGGCAGCAGAACATTCTCCACGGCTTCTCAAGACCCTTTCATGTCTGTCACATGTACTCAGGGTGAAGCTGCTCTCATCTGTGAAAAGCACAGAGCACCAGCGGTGGACCTGCCAATTCCTGTGTTCTATGGTAAATGCCAACCGAGCTCCATGGTGCCGGTCAGCGAGCACAGGGCCCACTCAAGAACGTCTGACCCTCAGACCTCCCTCATGAAATCTGTTCCTGATTGTTTGGTCAGAGATACAATCAGTGGCCTGCTGGAGGTCATTTTGTAGGGATCTGGCAGTGCTCATCCTGTTTCTCCTTGCATAAAGGAGCAGATACATGTCCTGCTGATGGGTTGAAGACTTTCTATGGCCCTGTCCAGCTCTCCTAGAGTAACTGCTTGTCTCCTGGAATCTCCTCCATGCTCTTGAGACAGTACTGGGAGACACAGGCAACCTTCTGGCAATGGCAGGTATTGATGTGCCATCCTGCAGAAGTTGGGCTGCTTGTGCAACCTCTGCAGGGTCCAGGTATTGCCTCATGGTACCAGTAGTGACACTGACATTAGCCAAATGCAAAACTAGTGAAAAACAGTCAGAAAACATTAGGAGGGAAAAAATGTAGGTGGTTTTCAACTGTAAAACCATTCCTGTTTTTGGGGTTCTCTCACTGTTACCCCTCTAGTGCAACTGTTGTTAATTTCATTAACACCAAAACAGCTGAAACCGATTAACAACCACCTTTGTTACTTGACCAGATCAGTATCAGAAGTTTTTCTGTTTTGATGCAATACTTAGATTAAAAAGTGTTCCCTTAATGTTTCTGAGCAGTGTAGTTGAAACCTCATTATTAGTAGATCAAGCATGAGTGTTATCTGAACAACGTCAATGTCACCAATTTGCTTTTGTTTGATTGCTGATTTTGAAAGATGTTGAATCTTAAATTACATTTCTTCATTTTGCATGTCAGAATTTCCTGAAAGTTTGGCGTTATTGCCAGTGTTACAACAAAATATGATCCCACTGATTGTCTCCACTGATGTGTCCACATGTTCATGCAGAACTTACCTGGGCAAGTTATAGAGAGGTGCCATCCTGAAGCAAGCGACCACAGCTCTCTTCCTCTGTTTAGACAGCAGTTTATGCCACACGGCCTTCTTACTCCGCTGAGGATGCTCCACCTAAAGACACAAACTGAACCACTCAGTCCAGAAGACATTTACATGATGTGGCACATCCTCTCACAATCTAAAGGCCACACTTCCACATCTCTAGGACACCTAGTTAGAGTAGTGTGGCAGATTTTTCTTTTTGAGTTGGGGTGGGTTCAGTAGCGACCAATCACATCAGCTCTTGTAAGAGGGGAACTGCAGGGCTGCTTCTATTCAGAAAGCTGTACTTCTCTAGAAGTAGCAGACAACAACAGATCCACTCAAATATCATTATACAAACCTGGTCCAGGTGGAAGAGGACATGAGCGATGTCCAGGACTCTTTCCACGGTCTTCTCTGGGTCTGAGGTATCCTCATAGTGGTTAGGGAGGTCTCTGTACAGAGCCATCTGCCAACGAATAGCTGGGTCCTCCAGCTGTACAAGATGCACAGACAAACTGGATTTCTATGTGTGTGGAGACTGAACACTTCTGAATACTTCAGTCCAATATAAATAAAAAAGATTAAGTAAAGTTTACATCCACATCTGTCCAGAGTCATATTATATATGTAATGAAGACTCTAAAGACATTAAATAGATGGACACCAAAATTTGAGGTACTAGTTCAGTATCTAATCTAATGTGTTTACCGTATGGTCACAATATCACGTTCTGTTCTTGAGTTATGCCACTGAATAATGGCCAGAAAGTGCTTTTTCAGAACAATGACGTCAAGGTGAAGTTGACCTGTGGATATCCTTTTGGATTGAAAATGCCATCACTTTATAATTATTGACAATCTATGAGTTTATTCCATAGTTAGCTTATTAATTCTTGAGTTACTGCTAAAAGCATGCTTTGTGAGGTCACAGTGAATCTGACCTTTAACCACCAAAATTCAGTCAGTTTACCTTTGAGTGAACATTTGAGCAACAGAAATTCTCTCAAGGCATTCAAGCGATATTGTGTTCACACAGAATAGGACGAACATGCAACTGACAATCCACAAACATTAAGCTTCGAGCTACAGCTGTTGCACAGAGGCAAAATGAGATAAGAATATGAACAGTCAAACAAGTGTTAAAATGGATTTTCTGAGGTGTAAACAAAAAAACTGACATCTTAAGTTTTCTTCAAATTCACTTAGAGTGCTTTGATGTTGTTACAGTCACAAGCTCGTGTATGGGCTCGTTAAGCTGCAAATGAATTACTATTCCTAGGCTCAATAAAGTTGTCTGAATTTGAACAGCATTTTTACCTTTCCTTGTAAATGCAGATTGTTCCTGATGGTCTCTCGAACTTCATCCTCTGTATCTTTCTGTTGTGGAATAGAGGCACATCCAACAATGAACAGGTGTTGAAGATCTCATTGATAATCTGAATCTTTTCTGGGAGCTTGCATCATTTTTAACAGAGGGCAAACACCCAGCCTACAGAGTACAAAAACGTAGCCTGCGGTACTGCAAACCACTCATTAAAAACAGCGTCACAGCTGCTCCACACAGGCCTACGTGAATACAACATTTTCTTGGTTATATTTGGGCAACCATTTTGAAAGTCTAGGACTGTGCTGTCATACCTGCTTGATCAGTTGTGAAAGTTTAGCAAGAACAACTTCTTTTTTTGTGAGAAAATACTCAAGCTGCTTTGTTTGGTATTTCTGTGATATGCAGCTAAATGTGGTTCAGAAAACATCACTGGTATCATCAAAGATACCTTTTTTTTTTTTTTTAAAAAGACTATTCGATTTACTTGCCCAATATTGCAGATTTTGAATGAATAACATCATGGGGAACAACAGGAATATTTCTGGCTTTTATCTTTATTAATTCCTGAGATACTGTCCTTCAAACATGGCTTCAGATTTAAATGTGTGAAATAACATGTTGAAAGGTGGAAGACGGGCGACTTTTATTTTATAATGTAAATATTACAGATACCATTTTAAACATCTGTAGTTTGTGATGAAAAAGTTTCAAGCCAATCAGAGATGGTTGAGCAGAATTCTCCTGATGATTTAAGATGGAACAACCCCATAGACCAGGGATGTCAAACATGCGGCCCGTGGGCCAAAACCGGCCCTCTAGAGGGTCCAATCCGGCCCGTGGGACGACTTTACAAAGTGCAAATATTCCAGAGAAGACATTCACTGCAGATTGTAAATTTGTAAAACTGTAAATTTAAAATACTTTCTAGACCATGACAAGTTGTTTTGATCTTAAAGTAAAATACGAGATTGTTCATTGTTCTTTTGTTGTTTTTTGTCTGACTTTTGTCGTTTCTCATGTTTTTGTCGTTTTGTTTCTGGTTTTTGTCGTTTTATGTTTGTTTTGTGTCCTATTTTTGTCATTTTGTGTTTTGCTTTATTCGCTGTTTTGTGTATCGTTTGTGTCGTCGTGTGTTTTTTGTCTCGCATGCGTTCTTTGTCCATTTTTTTGGTGATTTGTTTCTCACTTTTGTCATTTTTGGTCTCATTTGTGTAATTTTTCATCTCATTTTTGTCGTGTGTCCATTTGTTGTCCCTTAGCAACTTTTTGTCTAATTTTTTGTCTGCTTTTTGTTTTGTTTCATGTCTTCTGTCAAATTTTTGTCTCTTTTTTTGTTGTTTTGTTTCTTGTTTTTGTCATTTTGCATCTCATTTTTGTAATATTTTGTCTTATTTTTGCTGGTTTTTGTATTTGTTTGCCTGAATTTTGTCATTCTGATTTGAAATTGAATTTATTTTCTTCAGAAATTTCAGGTTGTTCATGTTTTGTAAAAAAATCATTTCTTAAATGTGAACATTTTCAGAATGTACTTTTTTGCCCTAAAACAAAGGACAAATTTGGAGTTTTGGCTATTTAAAGGTTATTATGCTGTGATTTTACTGGTCCAGCCCACTGGAGATCAAATTGGGCTGAATGTAGACCCTGAACTATAACGAGTTTGACACCCCTGCCATAGACTGACTACAGAATTTAGCTTTTAACCAACACCAAGAAGATGAGCACATTACTCCTGTTTTAGCCTCTTGATTCTGGCTCCCAGTATGTTTGAAGGTCATTCATGGCCTCTCTCCCAGTTATATTTTTGATCTTTAGCACTGTATGTACCAATACATTTAAAAAGTCATTTGCTCATACCACCATGAAAAGCAGATGTTTGTCAGTTTGGGGAGTAAACTTATGAAACAGTTTGGATGATAATAAGTCATTTCTACCTGAGTGAAGCGGTTCTTAGCCAGTGTGATGAGCTCCTGTTCTCCTGGAGCACAGATGTTCAGTCCTACAGGTAGCAGACGTTTCAGAGTAGCAACAATGAGACTAGTCTGCATCGAGTATCGATCGCCCTTCCTCTTCATCTTCTTCCTCTCCTGGTCTGAAACTATTCCCTAAGACAAAACCAAACATCACATGGAAAATGATGTACTTTTATAATTGTAATATAGTTGTGATTTTTTCCACGATAATATTTTTGGCACATTTTGCTCCAAACAGTCATTTGGATGTACTTCCTTCTCTTAAGGTGTGTCCATACATAGACCCATACCTTCGACATCTTACACTTAGTGTCAGTGATGAGGAAGGACATGTTGTTGATTTCATTCTGGACCACAAAATTCTGTTCCTCTCTCTTGAAGTTCTGCATATAAAGACAGCATATGTCACTCACTCATTTCAAATTCATACTAGTTTACTGTATTGTTTGTCTCTTTGACTCGCCTTACCTAGACCACATTTTATCATACTGTACAACAGTTATTTACATTATGGAGCCTCTGGTCTGCTGCTCCCTGGTGTACCTTACACTGAGATATTTTCTCAGGGTAAGGTAGTTTTGGGTTACTTTGCATTCTCCTCAGTCATTATCTTACATGAGACTTGGCCCAGAAGATGAAAACCTCAGCCACCATTCGGAAAAGCTCCTCCGCCTCTGCGTTGGACTCT
Organism: Amphiprion clarkii; assembly: GCA_027123335.1. NCBI lineage: Eukaryota > Metazoa > Chordata > Actinopteri > Pomacentridae > Amphiprion > Amphiprion clarkii. The sequence goes on from CM049586.1 coordinate 10,038,367, forward strand.
TTCAGCCATCGGGCCCTGTCAATATATCAGGGTATTCAAGCAGCATGCTCAGCTCCATCATCCTTTCTCCAAAGATGCAGCTTTTAGTAACACAGAGTACTTGCAGGACAACCTTATAGATTAGTAATTAATTTATACAATTAATTAGCAATAATAACACTCATTGTTGTGTGAGTCATATTTCGTGTGGCTATAAGCACCAAAGTTTGACACTGTTCAGTCAAAGCATTGTACCTGTTGTAGTCAACAAATCGTATGAGGAGAGGGTAGAAGGCATACAGGTCTCTGACCAGTATGGTGAACTGGTCCATGATGAGAAGCTCTGTCTCTGACATCTCACCCCTCCCCTCTGCCTTGCTCTGTTCTTCATCCATCAATACAATTGCTGCTTTCTACAAAACACAGTAATAGATATTCTGTACAACACTGTATGCTAAGTGCTTGATTATTATTAGTAGTAATACCATTTTTATAATGGGATATACCTGCACACTTCATTGCATTCTATTATAAATGTTTACTGTTAGTTGTTGGTAGATGGAGGTCAAATCATGTATTTGATAAAAATCAAGCTCATTTAAAAACATTAAACCTATACAGGTTAGAAAAAAACATCTAAAGCTAGCATGCATAGAATTTAGCAGAAAATATCAGAAAAGATAGCATAGCAGGCTCTAAAGTGTCAAATCAATTATAGCTGTTACAACACAGAAATCAAGATCACATTGTAAAAAATATGAGACATACTTTTTTGAGTTTCTCCATCAGAGGCAGAAAGTGTGTCTTTAACAGCTGGGCTTTGGCTTTGCTGATAATGGGCTGAGAGAAGACTTGGGGAAAAGGACAGAGATAGTGTTAGATCAAGCACAAAACGTATAAAATGACATTTCACAACGTGCATGCATGTATGTATGCACATTTGCATTCCACATGGAGACTGGTGACGATACATTTAAAGAGCTGTGAAAAAATGGAGGCACAGTAAGGAAAAAAGGACTATTTCAATAATAAAGCTGCCACTTTTTATTCAGAAATTAACTTGATGCCAAGTGCAGCAAAAATCTAATCTTGGAGAGCCTGACACACCCACAGTTCCTCTGTAGATTCTGTCTGTCTCAGTCATTCTCTGTCTCCTCATGGAATCTAAAAATTGAGTCCATAATGTGGGGTGATCAGGGCTTGGTAGGGCCAGACCATCTGGTGCAGGACTTCTTGTTGTTGTTGCTAAAGGTGGTTCTTTATAACTCTGGCTGGATGTTCAGACTCATTGGGCTGCTGCCAAATGGACTTGGACTGATTAAATCTCTCCTTAATGGTACTGAGTGATGGATGAACATCATAAAGTAAGCCTTTTACACGTCGGCAATATTGTGAAAGTCCGGCATTAAAAAAAACAAAAAAAACAATGTAAAGGACGTATTCATGCCTTCATCTCTAGTCCTCTACAGCAATCCCAACTCATTCAGAACTTTACCACCAGGCTCTCACAGTACCATATAAGCAGTGGTTTTAAAATATTAAAAAAACCTTCTCTGCATTCACACCTAAAACCTTAAACACTCTTCCAGCTGAGAGCCAAGAAAAGATCTACCTCAAAAAATTATTTGTAGTTATCGTATCAATGCAATTTATTGCCTTGTTTTTAAGGATTTATTGTTTTATTTTTGCTTGGTGCGTACAGCTCCTTAAATTAAAACAACTGTATAAAAGGTTCTATCAAATAAAAAAACCTCAACTTAAACATCTAACCTGCCAAAAAGTTTTGCACAGCACATATATATGCAGCCACTTGTCATCAGCCTCCTCTAGTGGCAGTTAAAAGTTCCCTGTGGAGTTTTATTTATAGCAATTAATGTATGTATTGATGTCAATTTTGAAAAAAGCACAGGATTTAAAATAGAAAAAGAAGTGGCTTTGCAAACATTTGATGAGAAGGACTTATATTTAACACATTTGTTAGAACTCAAGGATGCTAACAATGTATTTCAGTTGGTCAATGTAAATATTAGTGGTTTGTTGCCAGTGATTTTACACAGGAACAGAGCTAGCTTCTCTATGACACACAGCATGCGGACATGTTTACCTGCCAGTCTCTTCATCCAGGCTCCCTCATCTATTCCCAGATTGTTGTAGATGATCTTGAGAATGTTTCCAAGCAGAGTGTTCATGTGTTCAGAGGTCACAGAGGTGCAGCAGTCGTCAGCTTTGTCTGGGTGACTCTCTGGTCCATGTTCCCACCAGTGAGACATGTAGCTGCACAACATTGGCAGCACAACCTACAATGGCAAAAAAAAAAAAAAAATCATGCTGAAGGCTTCCCATTAATAGTCTGACAATAAATCACACAGAAACACACTTTGTATCAACCCTAACTGGGTTTATTCAACAAAGAATGTTGACATGTCTAATTTCAGTTAAGCAGTGGATCAGTTCATGTCGTTTCGGATAGCAGTGTCAGTCCATCACCTCAGATTCTGTTCAGTTTAACTATTTGTTATTGGGACTCAAAACCAAGTTTATTTTAAGTGAATCCTGAGTGTCTTACACTTTCAGACCTGGGAAGTTTCCACCTAAACCAACCCCATATTAACTGGGTAACCACTTTAAGTGTTTAATAGCACCAAAACTAAAACTCCCAGAGGTTTTATAATTAGTGAAGACAGACTAAATTCGTAACCCCTGCAATAGAAGAGGGACCACTGTACTGGGTATGTACGATGTCATTCTGTTCTCACCATTATTCTCAACTTCAATAGTTGTGAATATACTGAGCAAAACAGTCTGATGAAATAGACTGAAGATGAGTTTGATTAATCCAAAGAGGAAACCAGTCATCTCTGTTTAATCCATTTTAGTACTTCGTAGTGGAGGTGGACAACACTGCAGCGCTGAAGGACCACCTCCAAGTCAAAAGCTCTGATTATATGACAAAAACCAAAGTGTTCCTACCATGAATGAGTCTGGGGTGAGAAGAGGCACTCTAAGGAAGCTAAACCTAACTGACATGTTTACATTATAAGTTTGCTAGTGAGTTACCTCCATGACATGCGGCATCTGAGTATATCTCATGCCAGACTCTGCCAGGTCCATGATCTCCTCCAAAGATTTCTCCAAGTTTGGGATCAGAGGGCAAACTTCCTCAACCTGCCCTGGAAGACCTAGAGCTGAGATGTTGAAAGAGAAGTGTACATAATCCATTAATGGTTAATGAATATATGTAGGATGTTCAGGAAAAACGCAGATTGGTTTCTGTTAGAGGTGAAAATACAACATTTTCTGTGGAAACTGTGAAGACACATGGCAGCACATGACAAAATCTATTTTAGATTTGACGTATTTATCATACTTTAATTTGTTTTTTAAAAAGCATGCCATGCTAAACATAGATCTACACTGAATCGAACCACAAATTATTGAAATTACAACCATTTATCTATTAAACTATATTTAGTCATTAGTCACAAGGGATTACTCACTTTTCCATTTTTTACAATAAGATGCTGTTGAGTTCCTATCCCGCTGTTCAAGTATGGAGTTAGCAATGTAGCTATGTAGAATTATCCGTCTGACTCTGTTAATAACTGGAATCTCAGAGCTGCATAGAAATGTAGTTGTATCGACTTGAAATATGCAAACTATGTACCTGCTCTGTCTTTACTTCCTTTGCTGTTATAGATGGAGAAGCTGTTAAACTTGTTGTTGTGAGGCTCGAGGAAGGCAACAGGAAAGGCTGCTGAGAAGGCAGCTAAACATTTTCCTAATGCTGGACGCTGTCTGGAAAGGAAAGGAAAGGAAAACGAGAAAAGGAAAGGAAAGGACAGGAAAGGAAAGGAAAGAAACATGAAAACAGGAGCAGCAATGGTTATTGTAATTATCAAAAATAAGTTTCTTTGTTTCTTAAACAGTTAACCACAGATTTTTTTTTTAAAGTAGCGAACAGTATGCCTTATCTGAACGTAGATATGTTGATTTAATAACACTGTGCACTAATAACACATTTGGTAATATTGTTTTCTCTTTAGATTTCCTTTTTCCCCTTGTTTTAGGGCTGGATCAGACAGACAATTTACAGCTGTCATCTTTACATGGTGTCATGTGTTGTCGGAGGCACCAAGCACTGTTGTTTCTGCAGTCAACCTCAGTGTTAATACGTTTGTCATACTGGCTTCTGGACTTGAGAGACAAAAGTAAATCGTTTACATCAAAACTGCACTGGAGGCCTTTAAAGCCTGCTGTACTATCCCAAATAATTTACCTCTCTACATAGATGCTTTTGTTGGTTCCCAGGAAGTAGAGGCTGTTGAGGATTCTGTAGCAGGAGACCTGGACATCATCCACTGAAGGAAGAGAGACCAATATGTTGGAAATCTGGCATCATCCTCCAACTAAAACATTAATGCTGAAGCTCATTGTCAGTACTCACATATCAGGTCTTCTCCAAACAGGTTCTGTCCAATGTGTTCAAACAGGGATGAAAGGACAGGCAGCAGGGCGAATGTGGTGTAGTTGATGATTTGAGTGACACCTCGTGGCTGCTCCCTGCTGTGAGTGAACTGACCGAGCTTCAGGTTCCCCTGAGTCTTCTCCAAATCCTCGGCTGCGCTGTCGAAGTACGACCGTAAAGCTGCCTTCACCGACTCCAGGCCAGTCTTCATCACTGTCCTGATTAGGTTAGGTTTTACATTATTGTCTTGATAAGAGACAGATGTTTCAATCAACTGCACAACAAGAAAATATCCAGCACATTCTACCAGTTTAATAAGTGTGGCTTAAAATTGCAACGGAACAAATGGCACACTTTGGAAAAATACAGCAAAAGAAAAGACAACACTGAAACTGTTCAATTACTGTGAAATATCAGAATAAGATTAGAGATGTCTGATATTGGCTTTTTTGCCAATAACCGATATGCTGATACTGTCCAACTGTCAATTTCCGATTCCGATATCAACCGATATATGTGGGCTGTGTAACTAATTTTAAGTAACATCACATATCTCCTGTCGTGGAATTAACACATCATGCCTAGTTTTATTGTGATGCCCCACTGGATGCATTCTCAAATGCAACAAGGCTTTCCAAATGTAAACATTGTCTGTGCAAATTAAAAAAACTACTTCAACTTAAGTTATGGAAAAAATACCATATTTATGCCATTTTTATTTTTTTAATTGTCTCAAACAACAGCTCACACTCTCCCTCCCTCTATGAGTCTGGTAAATGCTGGCGAAATTCAGGCATTATTTTATCGGTTTTCATGATAGGCAAAAAAAACCGACAACAATATTGACTGATGTTACATTTTTATGCCAATATCGGGCCCATAATATCTGTGGGCCGATATTATCGGACATCCCTAAATAAGATGCTTATCTGTGGTTTATGTTTTTCTTCAACTTTAATCTAAATGTTGGCCATTTTAGGAGCTTCAATAAAAAGCAACTGGACTTCTCTTATAGGTTTCAACTCTAAGTTCTGAAGGTAATTAAAAGGAGTTTGCTGACATTAAAGTTTGTTTGAAATATCAGCTCTTGTGTGAATATGAGTTGCATTCAGTTTTACACCCATATTTATATAATGATTTGAATTATATTATTTAATATTTATGTTATCCAGAATTAAGAAAGAGACAGTTTAGCCTTGGAAACTGTTGTGATTTGGCTAATGCTGTCCCATCACGTTTTGTATAACTCAGTTCTGTGTACAGCATCACCAGTTTAATCACACTCACACAATGCAATAATGCAGAGCCAAGTCGGATCAAGTCTCCATCTGCATGTTTGCATGGGCAGTTGTAAATTTATTGGCCCTGAATCAGCATGACACTGTAGCTCTAGGACTTTTCTCACAATGATGTTAACAAATGCTTTGGTAATGGGGGCCTTGTTTGGAATGTGTAGCAATGCCAGTTGAAGTAGCACAGCTACAGGTTCTCTGATATTCTAATCTTAGCTACCTTAAAAAGACAAAATGTAGACCTGAAGTATGTAAACATAGCCACATTAGACATAAAACCAAACCAACACCAGCCATAAGAAAATATCAACATAAACGGCTTCAGAAACTTTTGTCCCCTTGGGGCCCAAAAGGATTCTGCTGCTTTTAGCAATATAACTTTTATTATATTTGACCTGGCTGGGTCTCTTGTCTGCCAAGTACCACTGGAACTTCTTCCACAGAGGTGGTCAATGTCAGTCATCTATTACCTATCAGCTATTGTCTGATGGAACAGACACGCTCCATGTAAGTTGACTGTTGACTCAAAGTCATCATTTGACAGCTTGTCTAGTCAGTTTCTGCAGCATCTTGCATCCATATGTTCCCTAATGCTGGGTCCAATGTGGTGTTATATGTGTCAGATGTACATGTATAGATTTTTAGTATGATTTGAGCAATTTAACGCACTGATTGACAACAAAAGACAGACTGACCAGGAGTAACTGACTTAATGTAACAATGCTGCATCTATCTGAACCGAACAATTACCACTAGCCTGAACATCATCCCATGTAAACTTCCTGTTGTAACGGCAAGTGGGAAACACACACAGAGATTAGGGTTTGTCTGGTCTCTCACCTGGCATCCAGGCTTTGTCCCAGTATTTGCAGACAGTTGACTATGGACGTGGCATTGTTACCTGCACAGCAGAGATCACATGGTACACACACACACAAAAACAAACAACTGAATCCACAGCGAGTGCATGTCTGTCTTGCAAAAGTTAAGCGCAAAAGCATACTAAGACAACAAAACAACACTCTTGTTTGAATCTGTATTGGTTGTCTGTATGACATCACATCCTGCAGGTATGTGTTATAGTGACTGACACAGCATATTCAAATGAAAAAGATGTTCCTTTTACATCAAAAGTTTAAAAGTTTAGAAGTGAGCATGCTACTCTTACTAAATCCAGGCCATTTGATGCTGCCTGGGATAATGAGAAGCAATATTCTTGACATTCTGATGGCTTGACCAATAATAAACATCTTTCCTTTTCCCAAATGTGTCTGTTTCCAGCAATATTAGTTTTTAGTTTCCAGATGTGGAACATCTTTTTGCTACAAGGACACGGTGGAATTGAACACCAAACAACACACACAGCTGCTGAGCAAAGAACAAGTATACAAACACTCACAATATCATGCATGCACACACCTAGGGTTGTCATAACAAGCGATATTTTGGTAACATGTCAATGAAACTATTCTGAAAAGATGACAATAGTGTCACCATATCGAAAGCAGTTTGGACCAAAGTATTTTGAAAAAAATAAGCATTTTTTTTGACAATATCATCTTTGCAACAAGTTAGTTACACCGTCCTTACCAAATAAGGATATCCTATGTCTGACAAGAACTCCCAGTTTGCAGAAAAGACTGAAAATATTCAAGAAGACAGGAGACAAGAGGAGGTAGAGAAAGAAGCAAAAGATAAAAGAAAGGTGTGAGACAATCAGATGAGGAAGAGTTGAGAGAGCTGGCTCAGTGACAGGAAAACTAGTCTCAAACATACAGTTAAGGTCTTATTTCATATTTAAGCAATAATACATGACTGAGTTGTATACCCTGCAATAGTCTCACTGATTCTTTGACTGTTGTTTGCCACTCACCTGGTCACCATCTCCTTCTCCTTGTTGGAAGCATGGCCACCACTGCTGATTGGGTGGATGGCTGTGGACAGGAAGTACAGCCTGTGGTTTTTAAAGTACTGATCCACCAATGGCAAGACAACCTGGGGGTTAAATGAGACGCATACAGTGTCAGTATAGAAAAGAGGATTTCTTGCTTAAATTCATGCAGACTTGTATTAACTAAGCTCACACACTTATATGCAACAGCAGTACCTTGACTGGATTTTACAGCTAAATATAGCACGCACAGAGAGTGAACTAAATGTTTAATATTAATATTATTCACCATTTTAATGAGACACAAACAGATCTGAAGTTTTAGGCAGCTCTGTGAGATGACGCTTGATAATCACTGCCACAAAACACAAGGTTTTCACATGACTACCTCTGGCCATGCAGACTAACATTACCACATTTAAACTGAACATACCCGAATACCAAATTAACATATAAATCAACAAAAGATTAGTACCGTTCCAAAGAATTTAATCTGCTGTTCATGAGGAACCTTCTCTCCCTTTGGCTTTGTTCCAAGATCTAAATGAAAGACAGAACAGAAAAAAGACAGTGAGGTCTGCATGGATTCATGAGGTGCCTCCAGTGAGTAAATTTAAAGCAAATTTGGTGTTTTATTCACTGTAACATTTTCAACTTCAATTTGTGGTGCGAAGAGTTCAGAGAACAGGGCATCATCAATCAATGACTGCCCTCCCCCACCATGTTTTTCACTTTTTAATCTGCTGCACCATGGTAAAAGTGCACTTGTCTTTTTTACAATGTACTGGTAACTTACGAACATTATGTCAATTAGATTTTCTCCTTTTTCATGTCTGTAACATATGCAGTCAGTATAAATCCATCAATCAATTAAAATGTACTTGTATAGCCCAACAACAGCCCAAAGGGTGACCCAAGTGCTTCACAGAGTAACTTAACCCTTTGATGCATAACCTGGGTCAAAAGCGACCCAAATCCAATGGAAAATGGGTATCTCCTCATGTGGTCTACGTATCAAAGGGTTAAAACAGAAATAGCAGTAAAATAGACAGTAAAACAATAAAATAAACAGAACTAAAACACACATCTAAAAGAAATAAAAGTATTAAAATATCACCATGCTGTTAGGTATTAAAAGCCATGTTAAACAGGATGGTTTTGAGGTTTGCTTTAAAAAGACCTAGGTCAGTGATGGTGCGTATGTCGACGGGGGGCTTGTTCCAGAGCCTGGGTGCAGCTACAGAGAACGCCCGGTCACCAGTGTTTGTATTTAGACCTGGGTACTTCAAGCAGCCGCTGATTGGATAACCTCAGAGCACATTTTGGTCCTTTAGAGTTAAAAGCTCAGATAAATAAAGTGGAGCAAGATCGTTAACAGCTTTAAAAACAAACACTAAAAGTTTAGAAAGAATTCTTGACTGGACTGGAAGCCAGTGGAGAGCGTAAAGGACTGGGGTGATGTGCTCACGTCTGGAGGTGTTTGTTAAAGGACGCGCTGCAGCATTTTGCATGATTTGCAGGCAGCCCATAGACGACTAGGAGATGCAAACATAAAGTGCATTGCAGTAGCCCAGTCTTGAACTGATAACAGCACGAATGGCTTTTTCAAGGTCGGCGCGGCTTAAAAAAGGCTTGATTTTGGCGAAAAGGTGTAACTGAAAGAAACTTGCTCTGGCAACAGTGTCAATTTGTTAAATTTCCAGTCTGTCAAATATCAACCCAAGATTTTTGACCGTTGGTCTCAAAGACATTGAACTGAAGCCTGATACATCAGTATCAGTGTCCCCAAACACAACGCATTCAGTTTTGTCTTCATTTATCAGTAAAACGTTAGAAGACAGCCACTCCTTAATGACAGACCTAATGTGATTCTGGTCCTTTGCAAGTGCTCACAACAGAACTTGTTAATCATAATCCTGCATGTGTTCAGTGTCATCAGTGTCCATGTCTTGCCACCACTGAATGATTCTGAGTATGGTGCTGGTGTGTCACGCTATGAAGAACTCTCCTTTTCTGAAAGTGTCATAGCTGCCAACAGTATGCTAGCTGTTAATATGTTATAATTTAAACAGCCTTTTAAAAAAAATGTGTGTTACATGTAGGCAATTAAAACAACTTCATACAGTTTACACAGACATATTTTGCTTCCTGAAGCCATCCATCCTGCTCACTGCTGTTATTTTGGTAATAAAGCACCTGTCTCTCTGCACCAACCTTTGGAAATCTGAACAGCAGTTCAGTCACTGTACTTGACATGCACTGTCATCTATTTATTATTCATAAGACATCAAAGGATTCTTACCAAACTCCATCATGTGTTGGTGGGCCTGGTCAACATATGTGATGAGCTGCTGTAGGAAGGTGTAGGCAAATCGTTTCTCTATTGCTGGAGTGTCCAGTTCCTGTGACTTCACACCTCTGGAAGCAACATACACAAAGGAATTATCTGACAGTTTAGAAAGCCATTTTTCTTCTTATTCAGATTTTTTGAAGGTCTCTACTGTCCCAGTCTGTTTTTCTGAGTAGTGATTAGCTTAGCTTAGCGCAAAGAATTTAAGTCGGCGAAAACTGGCTATCAGAGGTGAAATCATAAAATGTAAAGGTGATATATCTTAATTTAACAAATTAAGATGTACTTTGAAAACAGGTAAGCCTTGGATCTGCTCCTCAACTAACAGCAGCTAAATGTGACCCTGTCAGTCTCTCATGATGCAACTCACTATAAGACACCAATATAAATCTATGATGGAAAATAATAACATATAAAAATAATAAATAAACGGTATAATACACCTTTATCAATGTTACAGGCGTTAAAGATGAGCTGTTTCTCTCAGGCAACACCCACCACATAGAGTACATCTAACTGGCCATACAGACTTTCACATCAGGTCATATGTGATATTATTTAACTTTAGGTCAGATACTACATCAAAATGTTGGACATGTTCTTTTAGACTGTGAGAAATGTTGCTGTGCACACGCATTTTAATTCAACTATGCAAAATCATGCAAATTTCAGATGTACTTCACACTATCTCCAATCATGGGTGTAAAATGTAAAGCCAATTTCCTACCTGGACACAGTGTAACCATTAATCTGAAGAAACTTGAGGATGTCCTGTGCTTTTTCTCTGTCTTTGGATTTCTCTTTGGCAGTCAGCGTGTCATAAGGGACCAGCAGGGGATGGTTTCCTCCACCTGAAGACAATAGCAGCAAAGCACAACAAAGAAATAGATACCAGGCAAACAATTATAGAACAATTTCTCTTAAAATGGTCAGTGCAGTCACAATTATTGTTGATTATTCATCATTTTATCATTAAATGTATTGATGGTTTTGCCATCAGCTCAGAGAAAATAAAAGAAATTAAGTGCTTGATCGTTGTTTAAATGCAAAGTTTTGAATAACTTTGATTTTTTCATCATGAATTTGTCAAAAAAAAACAACAAAAAAAATGAGGAATAGTACCCTTACACTGCCAGAATTCAGGTGGTTATGTCTACTTATGAAGAAACACTGATTCACGCTTTTGTGTCATCATACAGTGGCAACAATAAAAGATGGTGGTAATGACAGCAAAAACAAACAAACAAAAAACGGGAAAACCTGCTGTAGAGATGTGTAAGATTTACCTTTGGCTTCAAGCTCCATTTTCTTTTTCCTGGCCCAAATATTGTGATAATTCTCTGCAAGCAGCTCCGCCATAGACTGGACAAGAACAATGTTCAACATGTGTGACTGTGTTCCAGATCACTTCATCTATCCTTTCTTAATATCGTTGTACATTAGTGTGAATACGCTACTTCTACAACAGCTCACTTTTATTCATTGCATTTCTTTTGTCATAGATATTGTTATCCTTCTGCATAGAGACAAACACACCTGCATGTCTCTGGACAGTGTGACGTTGCTCATATCAATGGGTCTTGGGCTGAAAGCTGAAGCTCCTTCAAAAGACAGCTGTGGGAGACAGAATTTGCTCTATGATGTCACTTTTCACAAATTTTTCCTTTTTGGCTTTGAATCGCATAAAAGTAAATGTTACGTTTGCAGGTGGGCATGTGTCCATATGTACCTGACTGGCCTGTGATATCCTTCTGGATTTGTTGTGGAGGCTGGCAGGGTCTCCCTCTCTGATCCTGTCGATGCTCCAGCCCCACGACAGCATGGTCTTCAGAGACTCTCTGACCGGCCAGCAGTATGCCTCTTTATCCTGCAACATTACAGCCCAACTTCACAAGTGATAATTGTAAGTGAATAATAATAATAACAATAATAATAATAATAATAATAATAATAATAATAATAAATCTTCCTCTGGTGTCAAAAGATAATTTGCTTACACGTGTGCAGTTGTCACTAAACAGTTTTTACAGAAGAAAAACAAATGAAATGAGATTCTATGAGTTGATGCTGGCAACCATAGAACAGTGTTGTGTTGACTACAGATGGTAGAACATCCTTTCTAAACACTGAAACCGTTGCATGTGGAGACTACCTTCTCAAAGAGGCCTTTGTAAGGTTTCAGTAGAGGGTGGCTCTTGCTGATTTCACACATCTGTTCTCCATATGACCAGCCATTTGAAAACTGGAAAACATAAATACAGTTAGTTCAAAATTTGTATTTTCATGTGTTATAACATTAGAATGTTAGCATTTACCAAGACAAATATTTCGTTAGACTTCCTTTAGCTGTGAGTATGGCACACATTCACTGTGGCATCGCTTCAATAAGCTTCTGCAAAGTCACAGCATTTATTTCTGTCCAGAGTTGGATTAATTTTCTGCCAAGATCTTATACTGATGATGGGAGAGTCAGACCGCTGCGCAAAGTCGTCTCCAGCACATCCCAAAGATTCTCAGTGGGGCTGAGGTCTGGACTCTGTGGAGGCCAATCCATATGTGAAAATGATGCCTTATGCTCCTTGAACCACTCATTCACATTGTGAGCCCCATGAATCCTGGTATTGTCATCTTGAAACGCTGCTGAACCTGACCAACCCCAGATCATAACCCTAACCCCTACAGACTGGTAGGCTCTAGCCATGATGCATCACTTCATCCTCCTCTCTTCTTACCCTGATGCCCCCATCACTCTGGAACAGGGTAAATCTGGACTCATCAGACCACATGACCTTCTTCCGTTGCTCCAGAGTCCAATCTTTATGCCACCTAGCAAACTGAAGCCTTTTTTTCTGATTAGCCTCACTGATCAGTGGTTTTCTTAGACCTACAGCTGTTTAGTCCCAACCCTTTGAGTTCCCTTCACACTGTGTGTGTGGAAATGTTCTTACTTTCACTATTAAACATAGCTGTAAGTTCTACTGTTGATTTCTTGGATGATTTCACCAAATGTTTAAGTGATCTCCGATCACGATCATCCAAGAGTTTGTTCCAACCACATTTCCTCCTTGAAGATAATAGTTCTCCACTATCCTTCAGGTTTTAATAATGTGTTGGACAGTTCTTCACCCGATTCTAGTAGTTTCAGAAATCTCCTTAGTTGTTGTCTTTGCTAGAAGCACGCCAATAATTTGACCCTTCTGAGACAGAATAACATTATTTCCACAGGATACGTCTTCCAACAACAAGCTCCTCACTGCATCAGCTCGGTTTAAATAAGTTGTTGCAGTTGAAACATATTCATCACTGCAGTAACTATCCAATGGAAGGCTCTTACCTATTTGCTTAGTTAAATCCAGGTGGCGCATTTTTTCTGGACAGTCAGTGTTTGTTCAAGTAGAAATTTTACATTTGTTGTTTTGGTGACAAGCAAAGAAATAATTATAACATTTAGCAAACACTAAAATATTATGAGACCTTCTCCCTTCTTACCTTTTCAATACACCACTTCTCATGAATGTGCTCTGCATATCTGGTGATGAAATAGTCCAGTTTCTCTGGGACAGTCACACTGTCGAAGAAAGAAAAAAACACATTCAGATAAATGGGCTCAACTGGCGTCTAGGCTGGTCTGAAATGCAGACTAAGCCAAGCCACCAGCAAATGTTAAATAATATAAATCTGCAGAGACTAGACTTAAACAGGGGTACAAACAGTGCTACAAAATGATCTAATAATTTCTGTCAAATGGTCCGTCTTTTGAACTTTCAGGAATTCTTCATAAAATTCTAAATTTGGATCTGAACCAAAAGTAACTTGGAAAAAACAACAGAGTGCTGTGTGTGTCTAACACAGTAAATCTAAATATGTTGCATACCTAGTGGTGTCTGCAGGCTGTGGAGTGAAGTTTCCCTCAGAGTCCATAGATGACTGTTTCTCCATCATGGCCATGTAGTTGGACTCCATGTAGTCTGGAGGAAGAGCTCCAGCCACAGCACTGAGACATGGTAGCGCCAGTTTAAACAGCTCCTGGTCATACCGCTACAGCGTGAACACATATTCATGGTGCGTGAGAATGCTGCTCTATACATCACTGAAAAACACTGTTCTGCTCCAACTACACATTGCATTTTATCTGGTTCTGCCCATGTTTACAGCTGCAAAACTGTGTGTATTGCAGCTACTAGTATAAAACTACTAATGTCCAAAGCTACGGACTTGGTCTCCAGACTTAGATTTTTGTGCAGTCATTGAATCTTGGCTAGGGTCACTGAACTTCGTAACACAGAAGTCTAACCCACAGCTTTTTTCTCCATTCTGCAACATCTAATTTTTCTCTTCTTTTTTTTACTTACCTACTGATTTCAGAATAATTGCCTAATGTTGAAGAGAAAAAAAGAATTAATAATTCCATCCATCTGGTATTTTTCCACAACGCGTAAATAGTTAGCAGTGGGCGTGTGGGGTTGCAAATATGTGAGTATTTTCCAGACAGAGTCTAACAAAGAAATATACCAATAATAGCCGTATAGGAAATGCAGAAAATTTAGTGCTCTGAGCTTATCCCATACTGACGAATAATAGTCAGGATATGTTAACCTCTAGCATACTGATGTTGATCAGGGTTTATAAGGCCTCACCTTGTGGGACAGAGCATCAAATATTCCCCAGAACAGTTTCCTGGAGAGGTGAAGTTCTTCGTCTGATGCTGCTCCAAAACTGCCCCAACCTCCAGCCAGGCAGTAGTACTTCCAACAACGCTCATAGTGATTGGTCAACAGCTGGGGAAAGTGAAGAGCCCATTCATCAACAGTAAGTATCATCTTCAAACAAGTCAGTTGCACAAATTCACAGCGCCAGGTACAATAATACCTGGCGGGTGGGGGGGTGTTGTTGGAGCGTAACCCCCGCGATACACGAGGGACCACTGTATAGCAAATTTTAATATATATATACTTATTTATATTACAATAACACACTATTACAATTTCATATTAGAGAAATAATACACTTGATAGCACTGCAGGTGGTAGTTCCAATACATGATTGAAAAGCACTTATGAACTGACTGTACACAAAAAAATGATGTTTCTCACCTTTAGAGGCATCTTGGTGTGTTCATTAAGGAGAGGAACATCAAACACCAGCCTCCTCAACAGATGCTGCATCATCGAAGGCCTTAGCTTACTGTGCATTATTGAGATGACATACATCAGTGGGTTATTTGCGGACACAGAATACATTTTCCAGTGCGAGCGTGATAACAACATTGCAGATAACACGATGAAAATGACTTCACTAGAATAAACTACGAAGAGAGGCTCAATCTGATTTCAAGACAAAATAAAACAAAATCAGGGAAAGGACAGCAGAAGACACAAGGAGAAACTATTTTTAAAAATACATAAACTCCAAAAAGTGACGATAAGTAAATTTACTAATGGCAACAGCCAAGTTCAGTCCAAAGATTGCAAGAGTGATGGACACTTAAAATATGAGTACATTCAGAAGCTGCAATGTATTAAAGCTCAAGGATATTCTAGTAAGTGAGCTTCAAACTGACACATAAATAAGGTCTGTCTGCAATGAGGGTACTGGAGGAGTCAAAACCAAAATAATTCAGTTAGGGTCTTCATTATTTCTGCCATATGTGATTTCTGTTAGGCCAATTTAGATTCATCTCAGTACCTCTTGTCTGGTTCTGTCAGTACCTCACATTGCTTCCTGACAACTCTGATGGCTTTCATAAATAGAGGTCTTAATAGCAGTAGTCCAGTCTCACCCACAAACAGCTAGCAGACACTCTTCTATGGCATCCCTCTGGGCCTTGGTGAGGCAGCAGCCTTTGGACAGGCGGTAAACCGTATGAAGGAGTGAGTCGATCAGTGAGGCGAACGGCTCCGTCCCCGCAAACAGTGGAGCACATTTAGTCAGTAAAGGCAACACTGCTGTACACAAGTACCTGTTAAGGGCAAGAGCCATATCTGTGGCACTGAGAGCAACCTGAAACACACAGAGACAAAAGAAGAGAGGACAGAGGGAGTAAAGTTATGTATGACCCATGTTTTGTTTGAGAAAATATGCAGTCTTCATACTCTTTCTATGAAGTTTTATATTTTTGATGACTGCTCCTTGCTGAATTAGGAAATCAAACAATTCTCTTTTCAGTGTGACTGTAAAAGCTCCACATTGTTAATGTATTCTTCAGAGCTAGTTAATACTTATAGCAAGGTGACCCCTTTCACACTTCCACTGGATGCTTTATCAATACAAGAACATTTAGTAAGAGAAGCGTTGAAAGCCTTGCAAACACATAACTGTTGGGTGCCATATCATAAAACTTTATGGACCAGTGGCTCAACGAAGGGTTGGCTCAGAAGTAGATAATCCGTTACCATTCCAAGCACTGCATTCAAATTATTTCTTATGTAACAGTGCCTTTGTATTAACAGAAAAATGTATTTAAATATAGAAAGTAAAAGCACAAACTCTGTAAAGAGAAATCTGTCAGTGTTACTAAGCCGTTACTTCTGATACATTAAAGTGAGGAGTCCTGTTTTCAGGGTAATTTTACTACATATTCTTTTAAGCTCCTGGTGTCATTTCTGGAAATAGTCAAATTTTGCAGTTTCATTTGATATTCACGACACTTCACTGTAATGAACACAATGAAAACAATTCAACTGAGAAGAAGTGATGTGATTTTGAATGCTTGGTACATCCACTGGGCTTATTTAAGCAGGGTTTTATTACTGCAGGTGCAGCAAATCTTCAATACATTTTTAATTCCTGGAAGTGTAATTATTAATAACCACCTTCATTATTACTAAGTTGCAAAAAGTATTAGAAAGTAAGAATATCAAGGTTGAACAAAACAGCAGAAGAAGTTTTTTTCTTCAAGGAAATGGAGTGGAAGAAAAGATAGCAAACACCCATATGCACACAAAGACAAACTTACAGTGTCCAGAGAGGCAGCAGCCCTCAGATCTGGTAAGAATCCAACCTCCAGAAGGTGGAGAAGAAAATTCTGGTCTTCTATACCATAGACCCGGTCCAGGAACAGGACCATAGCTGCTTTATGGTCTGGACAAAAACCAGCTGACATGTCTGGCTCCACAACCGACCCATCTGTAAATCCACAGGCATACATCAGCACAAGTAAGAAACAAGATTTAGGGTTCAAAGACTAAAGGTGGTCATTATTAACAATTGCTGTAAATGCTGCTGTTTATTTGTGGTTGTACAAGATCATCACGGATCCTCTACTGGACCTATTCAAGATCAGGATTATGGCTGCATGCATGTACGGTAAGGGGAGTGCTGGAGGATTTGCTTACCTTTACCCAGGTTAGGCATTGAGAATGGAATGCTGATGACTCCCACCAGGTCTTCAATAGGAATGAGGGACCTCAAAATGGCTCTGATGCGAATTGCTTCACCTTTACCAGCATGGATCAGCTGATAGAAAATACATGAGGTTAGATTAAGAACAGTCTGTGTCTTTGTGTTTGTGTGTGTGTGTGCGTGTCTGTGTGTACTTGTTGACAACCAGTTTGAGTTTTAGACCAATGGAGTGAAAACATTTGGAAACAGGAACAGCTTCGGACTTTTTCACACCTCTTCAGAAGGTTAGGACTTGGCTTTAGAGCTAAGGTTAGAATTAGGTTTAGATTAGGGCAAGGACTGGGAAAAAGCATTTTGTTGTGACGGTTATGGTTAAGTGACTAATGAATGCATTCTGTCAGTGAATGTCCTCACAAAGACAGCTATACAAATGTGCGTGTGTGTGTGTGGTGTGTGTGTGTGTGTGTGTGTGTGTGTGTGTGTGTGTGTGTGTGTGTGTGTGTGTGTGTGTCAATCTGATGTCACTCACATGCATCTCTGGAGCACAGCGGCCCAGCAGGTCAATGAGAGCAGCATAGAAGGTCATGATAGCATTCCCCATGTGGATGGTATCATCTTCCTCTTCCTCCTGCATATCACTGCTACACACACACACACACACACACACACACACACACACACACACACACAGACAAACACAGATTAACTGCTACTATATGTAGATTGTTCTCCCATTAATATTAGAAGGTGATCAAGTATCAAACAAACCAATAAGCAAATGAGTATGAAGCTGCGAATAAAAGTATCTCAGAACAACCACGTTAGCTGGGTGAACTGACCTTGAGGTGTCAGTAGACATTACACCAATCAGCCACAACATTCTGACCACTGACTGGTGAAGTGAACAACATCGATCATCTTGTTATAATGCATCGCTCTGCAGGGAAACCTTGAGTCCTTACATCCATGTGGATGTTTGACATGTACCACCCACCTACAAATTGCAGGTCAAGTGACCCCCAACAGTAACAGCAGTCCTTGATGCCAGTTTCCACCCTCAGCAGGACAATGCACCCCGACACACCACAAAAACTGCTCAGGAGTTGCCCAGGGAACACGACAGAGCTAAGGTGTTCACCCAGTTTCTACGCTCCCCAGATCCAAATCTGACTGAGCATCTGTGGGATAAGCCTGATCTAGGTCGGTCCCACCCTCCAACCCACAGAATTCACTGGTACCACAGGACATCCCCAGAGGTCCTGTGTCAATGCCCCACTGGGTCAGAGGAGTTCAGCAGCACAAAGGGGACCAACAGAATATCTGGCAGGTGGTCATAATGTTATGCCTGATTGGTGTAGAGCAGACGACAGTATATGAGTAGCTATGTTTAACCTAAGAGCCCACATTGCCTGAAACAAAAGGACAATAAAACAATAAAAAATGACAGTGGTCATGTGACCAAGGAAAGTGAGACATCGACCTGCTACTTTTTTGTAGTGCTGTTAACACCGCTACCTGTACTGTGAAACCTCCTTAAATTAAGTACCTTACTGTCCAACAGATTTCTGTCCATTCAGTGGATTTTAATAACCACATTTGTAATATCTCTTTGGGTTAGAAGAGACATCATATGAGCCTTTGAAATAGGACTGATTAATTGAACTGTAAATGAGCAGTATAGGACTTGTAGTCCAATGCTGTCTTACAGTGTCTTGCTGCTCTCAGATGTAGGAGAGGGACCATCTCTGGAATGGTCGAGAGAGATTTTAATGGCTTCCTCCATCGCTGCCAGCAACCCATCACCACCTTCACCTCGAAGGGCAGGCCCAAAACATTCTGGTCGGCGAATAAGAAGCCTCACCACAACGTTGGCATTCTCCTCCACGCTTTCACCTGACAACACAACAGGGACAGTGTCACAAGGCTAATGTCAAAGAGCTAAAGGTCAAACACTGCACACCAATAAAGAGCATTGATTTGAAAATAACAGCTTCGTGTATCGTCATTGGTTGAAACTAAGTTCTCACCGTTACAGAACACAGCAAAGCGCAGGAAGTCAAGGTATCGCTCTCCCTCCACAGGGTTCCAGCCAATGTCGGGGTATCCTTTACGTACCAGCATCACACAGCTCTGCAGCCCACAGCCTGCTAGGTACTGTACCACCTGCACAGGCAAATGGCATGAGTTGAGTTTTGGAGTGACAAGAAGTAAATCCAAGCTCTGCAACTAACAGAGATAAGTTAAAAAAAATAAATAAATAAACAGTACTTGTAGCATGCCCAAAAGTTTAGGCACAAAGCAGAGGGGGTTGGAAAGCACATATTCAGGAGTTATTATTATTATTATTATTATTATTATTATTATTAGATGTTACTATTCAGGTATTAGAATCTGAACATACAACTGCAGTTTATTCACTTGTTAATTTAAATAATTTATCAAATAAATGAATAGGTACATAAGCCACACAGAATATTAGCTACCTAGAACTTCTGCAACGTCAGAATTTGTTGATTTTGCATTTATAATTAACTCACTGATTTTGATAACTTTCACAGAACGCTAATGATGAAAAAAAAATCAAAAAAATATCAAAAGCTTCAATGTAAAGGAAAACACTTCAGACAGGATACTTTGCCAGATTTTAACCATTTATTTCAGACTGACATGCAGTGTTGCTCTGGAACTATTTGCCCAAGCATGACACAGACAGTCCCTGAGATCACAAACCCCCCGGCAAAGGCTGATATTGACAATATTTTAAAAGAATACAGTCTGAATAGGAAGCAAATCTATAACGAGGCTAGGAAGGAGGAGAAGGCTGAAGCAGCAGTGACGTGGCAGCACAGAGCGAGCAGAATGAATAAATGCCGCCTCAGTTATAAGACACACTAATAAGGTGGAGTAAACTGACTACGAGCACCATTGGACAGCATAGAACCTTGTGACTGGCCTGACTCCGTGCATGCATGAACTAGCGCGAAGCTGCATTTGTTCTTGTTAGCAGGCTCTAACTGTTAACGATTCCATAAAGTTTCTCCCTAACATTCCAGGTGGCCAATATATCAACAACTGAAATACACTTTTCCATGGCGGTTGTACAATAAAGCAACCCTAGAGTTTTGGGTATACTGTGACACACATTTTCCTTATATGTTTAAACATGTGTAGGAGTTTGTCAACCTCACCTTCTCCAGGTCTGGCTCTCTTAAAGCCAGGGCCAGCTCATTATTATCCATGACTGATGCTGCAGCCACATCCAAAGGAGTGGATCCTCGCATCGATGGAGATGCTGAGAAGAGGAGAGAAAACAAAGGAAAGGAGAGTGAGAAAAAAAAGCAAGTAAGGAGGGGAGTCCTTGACTTCTAACCAGCCCTTCATTGGTCATATTTTTCATTCCAGAACAATAAAAACACAAGAAGGTTCAATTAAAAAACAAACTTATCTTTATAATATTATTAAAGAAAATGTTGTTCTTTATAATGTTTGCATCTTTTTTTTTAACAGGAAGCAGCTTTTAAAGATATGTTTAAAGAATTCATGTCATGACTTGGGCCTGATTTCACACAACAACCAAGATCATGACAGATATGCTTTTCTGTCAAATTACTTTTACCAAGATCTTGCTTTTGTGTTCAACATGTTGGGTGGCCATTGTTGAGGTGGAAGAGCAGGTTGTCTACTAAACGCAACGTTGATGGTTCAATCCCCGGCCCAAACTGCCAAACTGTCTTTGGGCAAGACACATATTTGCTTCCAACGGTGAGTGACCAGTGCCACTGCAAGGGTGTAAGTGTGTGAATGGGTGATAGAGGAACACATTGTAAAGTCCTTTGCAGAGCGTAGTTAAAGTTACAAGGTGCTATAAAAGTGCAGACCATTTCCAGTTCATCAATCACTCCAACAGTGTTCCTGCTCACGCAAGCAGTGGCTGCATATGTTTAATCTGCATCTATGATGTGGCTCATGAACACGTTTCGCATTGAAATCTGAACTCACAGGAAACTAACCTTTGCTATTTTAAACAAAGAAGAGGGGAGCAAAAGCAGAAGCAGCTGATACAGTGTGAACCACAAATACACTCACCAAGACCAACGCTGCTGTTCTCCAGCAGATAGCTCAGATGGTCAAACATGGCTTTCTGGTTCTGACGGCTGATTCGACAGAAGTAGCACAGAAAACGACAACAGTTGGCCACCATTTTAGGAAAGGTGATTTCCTGCAAAAAACAAATGCATCACTTACGGGGTTAAAGTCATGTACCTCCCATCAGAAAATCCTTTATTGTTCATAAAGTTGATGATCTTCTAAACAGAAACCTCTAACTCCCTCACCACTACTTTACTACTGTTCTTCATCCTCGTACTGTCAGTACTCTGATGTCCGTTAGTACCTATAGTTTACTTTCTAGCTCTGCAGGTTATACACACTACCTGCACATACCTTGGAGTCTCCTCCACTGAGTACATTGACCATCACCTCCATGACAGTCTCGTGCATCCCCAGAGCTCTCATCAGGTTAGGATGCTGGTAGAAAACCTTGTTGTTCATGATGTCACTGCAAAGAACGAAGGACGTTAGAAGATCAGTGAAGCGTTGCCAAACTAATCAGGGTTCTCATGAGGTTATTAACCACTAATTAAACATGAAACTGACAGTTATACACTAAAAAACACATTACACTACACAACAGAAGCGGGTACACCCCATGTGCAATATCACTTCAATGTCAAATGAATGAAAGTTGTATCACTTTACAGTAATTGTGTTAATTCAGTAGGCCATTTCCTCATATGTAAAATTATAATCTGTTCACCTTAAATATATTAAAAATACACACAGTAGTAACTCACAGCAACAAAAGTTAGACGCTGTAACAGCATGTCGCCCTTCACTTTTGATGACAGACTCTATACTCTTCAGCATGGAGGACAGCAAATTCCTGAAATGTTCTTCCTTCTCACTGTCACACAAACTCCAATTTCCACTGATAACCCCTGTATCAACTCTAAAACACTTGCCCATCAGCTTTTCAGAGCTAGATTGTGCCAGAAGCACACTGTCTGTGGTTCTGATTATAGCTGCTATGGCTGGTTTTGTACCTCCTAATTATTATTGCTACAGCTGTGTTTCAACGAACTTTCATTTGGTCTCCCCATATCCTTTTCCAACTTTTTGAAGTCTCACAATCAAATTTTTCAGCTCCCGTGGCAATTCATTCCATGTAGACCCGTGATGCTGACATGCAGATAGACAGAGGGTCTAGTTTCAAAAGTGGCAAAGTTCTGGCGTCTACATGTCCTTTTATAATCTTCTTCCCACAGGCAGTCAGATTGTTGAACACCCTGTGGCTACAACACACATAGACCTGCACACACACCCATCACCTCCAAACTCAAAACTGCAGTCACATTAATCTCACCCATTATCAGTAACCAGTAACAATTATGATTGTGTCTGATGTATGCTTGTTTTTTTTAGTCATTTTTAATTAATCTTGCATTTATTTTACCTTATATTTATTAATTTTTTCCAGTATTATTTTTATTTCTGCACTGTGAATGGATGTGAGAAACGTCAATTTGTTTAACTGTGTACTACGTACGTTGCTGAATGACAATAAAGATGAAGTGGAAGTACAATCATGTTCATGCAGTAAGGCTGATTGGAAATCGTGGCTGTACTGTGTGTGTTTGACTGATAGTGAGTGGCTTCCCTGACTTGTTCAAGTCAATGATATTCTTCTTCAGATCTATGTGGAGCTCATCAGACTTCCCTACTGTAGTGATGGGGCTGAGTCTAATTACTCCGCCAAGGAATCCGGCGGAGTTATGTGGCGATTGGTCTGTCTGTCTGTCTGTCTGTTTGCAACATTACTCAAAAATGGACAAATGGATTTGGATGAAATTTTCATTGAAGGTCAGAAATGACCCAAAGACCACCTGATTAGGTTTTGGCAGCGATGCGGCTTATAGTCTGGATCCACGAATTTGTTAAAGATTTCTGTATCATTGTGAGATAGCAGCACAGCGTCACTGTAACTATGACAACAAGAGAACACTACGTCATCTGCCTGCTGACGATCACACAATAGCGACTACAAATCCACCGTTGTGGAGCACAAATTGTTTCAAGATTTCATCCGTCGGAAATCATACAACGACTGAGCAGCCTTGGCGGAGTACTGCGCTCTCTGAGTGCTTTTATTGCTAGTGCATGCAAAGCATTTTATTTAAATTGGCTCAGAGGAGTCAGCAGCTGCAGTCAATGGTAATCACTCATGAGAGGCTAAGAGGCCACACCACTCAGAAAATCTGATTAGCACAACTGTCTGCATCATCAAAATTGCTAATTCAAGTTGCTGTATGTATATTTTTGACCAAGCAGATCTGATCATATTTCCAGATAATCTAAATTAGATTAGTGAAACAACCAAAATGTAGGGTTGCTTTTTTCATAACAAAGACACACGTGTTTCAATAATTCCAGCTAGAAAGTTAAGAGGTAAAGGAATAATTAGAAAGTTTTGTTCACAACTGTACATATACATACTACTACCCAAAAAGATCACGATTTTTAACCCCTTGATGCTTGAATTTATTTACATTTAAATAAAAAACTTTTTTTGTGTGATTTTGCTTTCCAGCTGATGCTAAAATAAGTGGAGATTGTTAATGTATCTATTACACATAAAACATAGATATATAATAACAATAATAATAGCAGATATATAATCATCAGGTCCCACTCCGACCGGTCCTACGAGAAACCTGTGCTTGTAAAAGGTTCCGACATTGGGGGAATGGATACGCTATCTTGGCTGCAGTCTGAATGAAAGTGGTATGTTGCGAATTCGCGACAATAAGCGTCAAGGGGTTAAATGGAACAGTATACACTGATTTCAGTCGCTCAGACAAATTAAAAGTCGTTATTGGAAAACAGTAAAGACAGAAGGAGACCAAAGGGAAAAGAGGAAAACATCCCAAAGAAAAAGAAAGATGAATAAAAAAAGTCTGACCCAGATGAGTGTGTTCTCACCCGAGCCCTCTGATCATCAGTTTCTCCTCTTCTCTTCCCATCCGGACACTTAGCAGAGATCTGATCTGACCCAGAGCAGCTAACAGGTTGATGGTGTCCTCGATCGATACAGAGTTTATTGTGTAGGTCTTAGGAAGAGCCCGCACCTGGACAACAACAGACGTATTCCATTTAATACCTACAGCTAAGGTCCACATATTTCCTTCACTGGAACACATTTTATGTTAGTGTGAGATGGCAGACCGAACAGGACATTTATCACCTGGTGCCATACATTAAGCAAGATCATTTAACAGAGTCAGTTTGTCAGTTCATCGCTGTTTTACTGTAAATTCTCATGCCATTGATCCAAACGTGCTACTGTGAAGTGTACTGTATTCAACACTAAATAATTTATTATTATTAAAGATTGTACCGTACAACGTCTCAGAAAAAACTTGTTCCTGTTAAGGATAATTAACAACCGCATGTTTTTAACTGATGCATTTACTTGAATGTTTACTACTAGTGTACTACTACTAATATTAAAAATAAAAAAACACAAAGCTGTCCAATTAAAATACTACAAAGAGGTTGAACTGAGCCACAGAAGATACAAGGCTACAGTAATCAGCGGTGGGACATTAATGCACACATCAATCAAGCACATCATCTGATATATTCCACTAAAACAGCATGAACATTGTCATCAGCGGTATGAGTTTTCTGTTACAATGAACACACAAACCTGTCCTCCGATGCCATCATACTGGCGGTGCAGCAGGACAAACATGGCTCTAACAAGCTCTGGATCCTCGATAACTGACTCCTGGGCCCAGCGGACCATCGTGTCTGAAATCAGCTGCTGTAATGTACCTGCAGAAGAAGAAATGAAGAAGGAGAAGCAGGAGGAGAGAGAGAGTGGTTTAGGAGGGGAAGATTTCAAGAACATAATCCAAAATTCTTATTTGTTTACCGTTTTTTTCATTTTCTTTTGCTTTCTTCTTTATGTTTTAGTTTATGAGACCTACTAATGAAGCTCTTTTTAACCAATATTATTAAAGGAGACTTACTTATTGCAGTAGTGTTAGCAGGAATCCGTGATGTTTTGAAACCTCTAACAGACCTAAAGCGTCTAACTGGTTATTTTCTGTTTCGTTCTGACCCAATGTTTGGTGTAACTTCTAAAATTTGGCCTACAGCAAGTACTACATAGTAGGTCTTTGGTGTCATTAAAACCAAAATGACTCATCTATCCAAATTCTAAATTTACTCAGTACAAGTCACGAAAATCAGCAGATGAAGTTATGATGCATGTTCATTCACAACCTATACATTGAGAGTAATGAACTGC
Source organism: Amphiprion clarkii (assembly GCA_027123335.1). NCBI lineage: Eukaryota > Metazoa > Chordata > Actinopteri > Pomacentridae > Amphiprion > Amphiprion clarkii. The sequence continues at coordinate 10,064,056 of CM049586.1, forward strand.
CAGATATCTGTGTTTGGTGTAGTGCAAATGACTTACTGGGTTTCCTGTCTTTTTTCTCCTTTGGCAGATTGGCCATCTTCTTTTTCAGATAAGCCACTTTCTCCACCAGCGACATCAGTCGACCTCGTATGGTGGCGTCACTGTCGCTGTCTATGCCTCTCTCCTCGTCCAACTCTATACATGACAGAATGGTGAGATTAGTACATGCTGTATGTACACAGAGTACACGGACATTATTGATATGTACGATTGTTCAGTTGGCTGTGAAACTGACCACAGTGCCTCATCAGATCTTCATGGAAGTCAAGCAGCTGCTCTCTGATGTATTCAGGACAGGGACACTCCTGTTTCTCATCCTTAAAGTTCAGCAGCATGTTGATCTGCAAGTCATTTCAATAAAACTGCATTTAAATGGCTCATATTAATAACGTATGTCATCTCAAAAATGTCGCAGTCAGAAGAAGACTTCAGAAAATGCATGTAAAAAACACATGGAGGTGTGAAATAGGACTTATATCACACCGAAAGGGTTTGATTCAGGAAAATGTTCACACCAACTTCTGGGATTTATTGGATAGATAGACAAAGAGCCTAACAATCACTGTGTTGCAGATTCAAACAGTGCGCAGGTGAATGTGTTAAGTGTAAAATGGGAGTAGAAGGGGTGTCCCTGGGTTGAGAGGCAGAAATACTGGTATTTAAACAAATACAGAATATTTCGTCGTGTTCCTTGGTTGATCCACTTGGTATGTCCAAATTCTCTTCTGAGGGTTTTCTTATATGGAAAACAGAGCAATTGCACTCATTCTGGTAAAGGCCAACTGTTGGTTTTAGCTACAGCTATGTAGTCACTTCTTCTCCTCAGTGTTGAAACCGTAAGAACTGAGTTTGTTCTGCCACATTAATAACTTCAACTGTAGAAATTGTAGTGAGACATTAGCAGAATGTTAAATCATATCGGATACAACAGTACCAACAGATAAAGTAGTCCTAGCTAAAGGCTTGACTCTTGACCATCCTGACCAATTGTCACTCAATTGTAATCATTCACAAGAAGTTAAGAGGTCATGCCACGAACAAAATGCGATTAACACAATTTTTTACATGATTTTTTTTTCATGGTTTTCTCACGGTTTCAGAGGACCGACAATAAATCTACAAAGGGGCCAAAATGCATGATTGTTTATTTTGACACAAAGGCATGTGTTTCAGTGATTCCATCATTGAAAATCAAGAGTTGTAAGAGTCATTGCAAATTCAAGAATGACATGATATACGTCGTCTTTAGATGTATGTAAACTTTTGTTCACAACAGTAAATATTGATTTATTGAGCAAGGTCATCTGTTGAAATTTACAAAAAAGCGTGAGTAGAATCAAGGACCTATTTTGTAGAAGTGTTATTTTCCGTCTGGTTTTTCGCAAAAGTTCATGCACTGTGTATGACAACCATTAGTATAAAAGGCGTAAAATTAGGATTTTACAAGTCATGTATTTGTTACACAGGTTGGACACAAGCCTTCAAACTACCATCCTGTTTTCTAGAGTTCATCAGTTATGTAGTTACTCCGCCCTGCCTTCGGCGGCTACTGACATGTCCGCCCTAGCTCACTAATTCGTCTTTTCTATTCTCTTCGGCCAGTCTCAGTCTTTTTCAGTGGTGTTCTTTACCTGTTCCTGAGGAGGAGATCGGAACTCTTTGGTCTTCTTGGCAGTGAGGGCTGCAGACATGTTGAGTGCCAGCATCACCTCGTTGTAGCGGAACCGCTGGTTGTCTTGAAGACAGGCCACAAAGTCATCAGAGAAGGCCACCACCGCCTCGATCCGGTGGCGCACCTGGCAGTCACACAGGTACTGCAGCACATGGCACATCTACACACACAATCACATGATTGATGAGTCACTATAGGTTGAAAAACAAAAAGGAAAGAGAGGTTGAGTCAGATTGTAGAGCACAATACATCCCTGTGACAGCAAGCTTTGGTCTCACTGTCACTGCAGCAGATTTAACAACTTTTTGAAGTTGCCAGTTTGAAACCCCAAAGGAAAAATCATAATTGTGAAGCTGTAAATACAAGGTGCAAACTGTGGTCAGTGATCTTGCCCTCAGCTCTCAGAACATGACTTAATGTAACCAGAGTCTGTGTTGTTTCTATTCTTTAATGTATCATCTTTATTTTTGGCTGGATTTTTAAACAGCTGGACAGTGCTGCATCATTCAAACAGACTTGTTTCTGATTGATCCCCTCTTCCTGTTAAAGAGCTGGGTCACATTTTTGGGTCATTCTTAAAACTATCGTTTTGCTGACTAGTTTATTTATTCATATTTTATACAGGCCCATAGTGGCCAACAGGAAATCCCTTTTAGAACTTCAGTATAAATGATGAAACATAAAACTTTAAAGTCCTCATTCTCTGGAAAATGGGGGAAGTTAATATATTAGATCTGATTTTTTTAAATTACTAAGTTATTATGAGTCTTCAGCAGTCTGAGTTAGACAAATCAGACGGTATCTTCCACCTGTGTCTGTGTCCTCCATTCATATTATAACCCTGAAAGCACATTAGTAAAAAAAAAAAAATCTGCCAGTATGAACAGAAGGAATGAAGCCCTATTTCATCAATGCTTGTATAAATATTGCTTTTAGAGAGACTTCAAAGTATGTGAACCTGTCTTTTAAGAGAATGCTGAATAAAGACTATGACAAGAAAAACTCAGTATTTTACGGATTTCTTTTTTTTTTTACATAAAACTTCCTTGGTTCCAAGAGACAAAGAAAGAGGACACTGCAGCATCCATTTTAGCAAATGATGAGCTTAAGCCGTCACAAATGGCAGGTTGAGCATGTAGCATTAAACAGCTCAGCCGGACTATTAAATTCACCTGTCTCTCTCTCTACTATATTTATGGTTCAGCCACTCAAATACAGACCTCCATGATGTTGATAATTTTTCTAGTATATAGCCCTATCCGCACGGGATTAGCATTACCTCTGGACCAATGGTGATTTGTAATGATTGCGGAGGATGTCAGTGATCTTAACCCCGTGTGAATGCGCCATGTCTGTAATTTGTAAAGTACAAATTCCACTGCAAATTACCTACCATATTTCGTCTAACACCGACATTCTGTGATAATACTAGTCCCGTGCAAATCTGCATCTGTGATTGGGGGGTATTTTTTTTATTGCGTGCCTTGTTCTACCTCTTTCCCGGTGTAATTATGGAGACTGCAGTGGAAATTATTGACAGCATTTTAGGAGGAAATGCAGGAGTAGGCCGATACACAACAGGCCTATGGACCATTCGCAGAAATGGCAAAATGAGATCAATAAGAAGAGGGAAATTTGGGAGGATACTGAGATGGATGACATGCGTAGCAGCGTGCGTTTAACATATCTTTGAACAGGCTTAATACAAATGTCCTGTCGGCCCGCTATCCCGACCACGCTGCCCACTATTCTCAAGTCACGTTGCTGCTTTGACATATTTACTGTTGCCATGACGACTATATACCCCATTAAAAGTGATCATTTTAACCCGAACCACAAGCTTCCCATAAACCAAACCAAGGGGTTTTTGTGCCCAAATCTAATGAAACAATAGCCTTGTTGCAACATAGGCTTTTAATGTTTTTAATGTTTATTCGTGCGACCAGTGTCTGTTTTTTTTTTTTGCGTGCCGTGGCCGATAACTTTGCAAATGGATGTGAAAACAGCGGATGTTGCGATGTGCACAGCTTTGACATATTATCCGGCTGTAATGTCAGTAAATTCGAGTAAAATGCAGACTTTGTTTATCCTGTGCGAATGCACTGCAAGAAACACAGACGTGGGGGGCGGTAAGTCACAAATTACCAGAGATCCCCACGAAATACTAATCCCGTGCGAATAGTACATATGTGACACAGTCTCATCCCTCAGATTGAGGAACAATGAATTACAGCGAAATTTAAAATAAAATTTCCAAACTGAAAGAATGTAGAGTGTTACCTGGAGTTTTACTGGCTCTGGTAGTTTCATCTGCAGCAGGCCTTCTTTAGGCATGTTACTCCCACCATCTTCTCCTCCTCCCTTAGTTTCCACCTCCTTCACAGCCTCCAGCTCCATGCAGAGCTCCTCCTGCCCATCTCGTTCAGAGAACACAGACGGTTCAATCAGTCGCAGGATGTTCTTCAGATCTCCGTTTTTGAAAACACCCATGATGAGCATGGTGTAGAAAAGTTTGATGAGGGGGACAAAGAGAAACTCTGTGCTGCCTCCTATTGGATCCCGTACATGCATACTTCCCTCTCGCACTGCTTCCGTCAGCATCTCAATGGTTTTGACTTTCAGTATATCTAAGGGGAACTCTGGGCTGTACTGGAAAAAGTCTCCTGATCCCGATCCATTGCTGCCATTGTTACGGCATGATGGTCCAGTCCCACATACAAAACTTGGGGATGAGAAGTGCATTCTGGGTCTCAGGGACGTGCTGAGTCCGATGCCTGGCAGGCCATGTTTCTTCTTCTCATCTGAAAACAGGGTGATGCTCTTCGTTTCATCTGTCATGGGAACAATGTACTCATTGTTCATCATGAGGCGAGCTGTTGCGTAGCTGCTCAGGTGGATGTCGATGAGGAGGTTGTAGTAGCCCGCACGAAGCAGACCTGTGGTTACAGACAGACAGGATCATTAACTGGAACACATTATTATTCCTAATGAACAGACTACATCTAAAGCCGTGCTGTACCATCCGTCCATTGTTTAGAGCCACTTCCTCCTGTTAAAGGTCATGGGGACACTGGAGACTATTTCAGCTGGCTGTGGCTGGAGGTGGAGTACATGCTGACCAGGTCACTGGCAGTAAAATGTACATAAACGTATTCCTCATATGGCTGTACATGGTTAGTGTCTGACTTTGTTCCTTTTGGCAGTGCATTAAATTTTCTATCTAGTTTCTACTTACCTTCAGGAACTCAATTTTCTGCAGTTTTAATTATTTATTTTTTTCCAGACTATTTTTTGGGCTCAATTGTTTTTCCCTCTATTTGATAGAAAAAGTGCAGAGAAACAGAAAATGTGGAATTGGAGTAGCGGAATGACACGGAGCAAATGGTCCCAACAGCCAGGAGTCAAAACAGGGACTTGGTGGGACACAGTTTATGGAAGGTTCCCCTTCAATGCGACTGAGCTTGACAATATCTGTGAGGAAGAATGAGACAAACTGCCCAAATCCAGATGTGCCGAGACTGTGGAGACTTGAAGCTTCAGTATTTGATTTTTTTATAAATTCGCAAACATTTCTTAAAACGCGCTTACTTCGTAAGTATAGGGGTTAATTTGAGCAGATTAATAGGGAAAATAAACAACCTTTAATTTGTTTACAAATCAAATCACAACAAGCAAATGGGTTGGAATTATTTCTAAAGCAACTTTTGAATTAGCAAATTTGAAGAAATAATGCATTACACTGATATGCATAACAACAACATACAACAGCAGAAATAAGCACAGCGTTTGAAATGTTGCTTGCATTTCGTACCTGGCATATATTTATTCTCGATGGCCTGCAGGAGCTGTGCCTCGTCAACGTGGGAGCAGAGGGCATGAGCCACCCGATTGTTTCCCAGAGCACAGATTGCAGAGTACAGTCTGAGAGTATGATAATGGAATTTTAACAAGTCTGTCTGTTCTGACAGCTCCAGGATATCCACCGACCTGAACGACACACAGAGAGACGCTGCATGAGAAATGAGATGGAGAGAGGCTGAAAAGGTGTGCGTGTAACTGCGACTACTCCACCTGTTCTCCTCAGGTATGTGTAGAGACATGAACTGCAGTGGTTCATTACAATGGACCTGCCAGCCATGTCGATCATTCACTCTGGATGCAGACACCTGGACAAAAACAGTTAGCCCTTCAAACACAGAATGCATCAAGGTCATGTTCCAATTATGACCAGCAGGAAGCCTCCCAGGATCGGCCCACTGTGTGGTTACAGTATAGTATAAAGAGTCATAAAACTATTTAAACTGATCTCATAGCTTCCATATGGTTCTACTAAGACATCCTGCAATTAGGTTTGCACAAAAACATCTAAAACAGGGGTGCCAAACTTGTCCACATTCAGCCCAATCTGATCTCAAGTGTTCGAGACCAGTAATCACAGCATAATAACCTATAAATAAGCACAACTCCACATTTTTCCCTTTGTTGTAGTGCAAAAAAGTACATTCTGAAAATGTTCACATTTAAGGAATAATCTTGTTACAAAACACCATGAACAAACTATAATTTGTTAAGAAAAATAAATAAAATTTCGACAACTTTATGCCTCAGTTTATCATTTACACATTCCAGATAACAGTTTATCTACAAAGACAAAACATTTAGTCGCAGGTATCTGGAACTGAAGGATACAGTATTTTAGCTTTAAAAAGAACAAAAAACAACAAAAATGACAAAATATTACAAAAATGAGACGGATAACGGCAAAAGCAAGAAACAAAACGACAAAAAATGAGACAAACGATACGAAACAAAACAAAAAAGAGGCAAAATTTTGACAAAAAAAGTTACAAATCGACAAAAAAAATGGACGAACGACACAACGAGACAAAAAAAATGACAAAAGCATGAAACAAAATGCCAAAAACGATACACAAAACAATGAATAAAGTGAAACACAAAATGACAGAAATGATACAAAAAACGCAAGCGAGACAAAAAGGAAACACAAAACAACAAATACGTGACACACGTGTCAAAAGTCTGACAGAAAAAGACAAAAAGCAACAAAAACAAGATAAAATATTATAAAAAATGAGACACATAATGACAAAGGAACAATGAGCAATCTAGTATTTTACATTATGATCAAAACAACTTTTCATGGTCTAGAAATTATTTGAAATTTATAGTTTTACAAATTTTAAAATTGCAGTTAATGCCTTCTCTGTAATATTCACACCTTGAGGGCCAGATTGGACCCTCTGGAGGACTGGTTTTGGCCCGCTGGCCGCATGTTTGACACCCCTGAGCTAAAATCTATCTAGTAGTAGAAGTTGCTACAGTACCTTAAGGAAGTGATTGGGAACACGACTCCACAGGACAGGAGTGAGAAACTGGACATGAAGCCGTGGAGGACACTGGGGAACTGGATTCTTCCTCTCACTCTTAAACAGACCAGCTGACAAGGGCATGACATTCTGCCAGGACACAGAGACATGTTGGACAGGATTACACTGTCACATTAGGCAGAAGTGGACACTGTGGGTGTTTTATTTAAATCTGCAAACCAAGCGATCAGCACAAGCACATTAGTGTTCATTGGTATATGAGACATCACCTCATCTCAGACTGACATGACATAAAAAACATGAATAAAGCAGAATCTTACTCTGTTTTAATTCAATCACAATTCTTAATTTTGATTTGCTCAGTGTAGACAGCGAATTTTGAAACACAGTTGCTGCTCTTCTTAATCCTTTTCATTGTAAGCTCCCCCTTCAGGCACAAGGTGTCACTAAACACACATCCAACAGACATGACGAACTGCAACAGGAGAATTTTAAGTCTTTCTCTAGCTGTTGATAAAATCCCTTTAATCTTTAACCTTCCCATGAAAACACTTTCTGCCTTAAAATGCCATAAATGCAACATCAGTGCTTTTTCTAGAATGTCCCAATTCATGAAGCCTTTGCCTCTCTCACCATCCACCACTGCTCATTCTAAAACATCACACGGACACGTTAACAAGGTTAAAAACTTGATTTTCACTAGAGGGGGTCTTTTCAAGTAAGTCTCAACAAACATTTCTGTGTCTGTGTTGTTGTTATGATCTTTGTTTTTTTTCACAGTTTATTTCCTGATGGATTTATATAAAAGATCCCCTTCCTTGTGTGCCTCTCCCTCCCTCTTTGCTTGACTGTCTTCCCTCATTAGTATCACCTGTGTCTCATCCTGTGTCTCCCTCTTTCAGTGGAGTCCAGTTTGTCAGGCTTACCTCCTGTTTTCCTGCATGTTTGTCATCTGTCTATCTTGCATCCTTATAGCTCCCCATGTCTTTGTAGTTTTTGCATTCTGTTTTGTTTTGTTTTCTTTAATCATGAACATTACCATGACAATCCTACACACCATGTGTGTCCTTTCATTGGGTACATTACTCGTCATACCTGTACATAGCCATATGTAAATTCATCATGCCTCATATGTACATGGGAAAGGTACAGAGTCTTTATGTATTTTTAGCTTTAATTTACTTTGGTTTTCTTGTCTTGTTTTGTATCGGTAACATGTAAATTTCCCCAGTGGGGGATCAATAAAGTTTATCTTATTATTTTGTTAAGCCCTGTAAGCTTTCGCTAAGTTGTCCATTAAGTTTAATTGAAGTTACTTTTGTTTATTTCACCTGTCATTCTGTCCCATGTTTGCATTTGGGTCCTGGGGTTTTTGAACATAACAGACACACAAAATCTATTCTACCGAGTACCACTAGAGGGGGTTTTATTAGGAAAAGGAATTGCAGGGATACTTGTCACTGATGGTAGCAACCAACATAACAGAACTGGTCAGAATTCATAGTAAGAAGAAACCTGAAACAATACTTCAGTTTGACTTTGATATTTTAAAGTAAAAGCAAGTAAGTGCATGCGTCCAGTGGATGGGATGACATCAGAAACTTCTCTTAACTGAAACTCTTAGGATTACCACAACTTGGATAACTGAGAATCTACACACCTTAATACGTCCCAGTTCAAACTGGAAGACATTCGGACTGGTGGCTTTGGCAAAGACTGCAGGGAACAGCTTAGTACTGGGCTCCACCTGTGCAGAGGAATGCATAATTAGTCCAACTTGTCTTTCTTGCTTTGCAGTCAAAAATCAAGTCAAAATGAGATCATCAAGTCAGAATATGCAGCACCGTGGAATGGTTGACAGAAAAGAAAAGCCCTTGTCTTGCAGACTGGAAGCTGAACAGGCAGAGACACAATAGACAGTATGAAGAAACGTATTCTGCAAGCTGCAAATTATGAACCAAGATCAGATGAGACTTTGTCTGTTCCAGTTAGCATCTGAACTAACTGATTTTGACATTTGCAGCTACGGTTTTCGGCTGGTCACTACAACCTAATGAGTGATCAGTAGCAGTTTACTCTTTCCTGGTTGAAGTCTGTTTGACTACGAGCAAGACAAGGTGCAGGAAAACACACTGTGAGTATTCATCTGTTTAATAAAGCTAGTGCAAAAAAAAAAAAAAGACTCAAACAAATGGGACTTATTTTGGTGCGATGAAAGAAAAAATTCAGGAAAAGGGAGGAATGTAAAAAACCTGAGACGCCATATCAAATATTTACCTGGTAGTACGTGCCGAGTTCTTTGCCGTTGGCTGTGAAAGTCAGCAAACCGTTTGTTGTGTCAACCAGACAGCCGATCTCTAAGCCGTTGTTGTTTCTGCCCTGACCAGGACTGCTGCTCTCTCCAGCCCACACCATGTAACAGTTACTGCGTTTTATACTATAGGACACAGTGGAAAGAGTTTTACATTCATGTCTGATTAAGTTAAAAAAAAAAAAAACAGACTTCCAAAAAACATACAGATTCAGTGCATTATTGCTTAAATAGCTGGTTTCACAATGCAAGTTTAGCTTTTGGGATTTTGTCCACATGAAGTAAAAAGTAATACAGTCATAGAGTACTTTGGTAAGAACACCTGCTTATTCACAGAATTATCCAGCCAGCCAACGATATATCCTGCAGATATCATAATAAGGAAAAAAATGCCCCGTCACTGACTCAGCATGTCTAACCTTGAAGTAATTAGGTACACCAGCTGAAGACCACATTGAGTTTCATTGATGCAGTGTCAGAATATGGCATCAAAAGCGTGACTCCATGGACCCAATCTGCCTTTTGTCACCAATCAAGGCTGCTACTGGTGGTGTGATGGTGTGTGAAGTGTTTTCTTTGATACCAATCTGTTATGGTTTGAATGCCACAGCCTGTCTATTATCGCTGACTACATGTATCCCTTTATGGCCATCTTCTAATGGCTGCTTCCAGCAGGACAACGCAGCATGTTACAAAGAAAAGTCTCCTTAAATTGTTTTGATGAACATGACAATGCCTTCAGCCGACATCAGTAGCCTCCATAGCCTCCAGATCTGAATCCAGCTTTATTGCGGTAGAACTGGATGTGGTAAAAAAAGGAAGTTGGTAACATGAATGTGCATCCATCCATGAACTATACCTGCTTTATCCTGTAGAGGTCGCAGGAGGCTGGAACATATCCCAACTAATATTATGCGGGGTTCACCCTGGGACAGGTCACCAGTCCATCACAGGAATAACATGAAGTGAATAACAACCATACACTCTCAAACTCACAACTACAGCCAATTTAGAATAACCAATGAACCAAGAGTGCATGTCTTTGGACTGTGGGAGGAAACCGGAGTACGCAGAGAAAACCTACACAAGAACCTTTATGCAGTGCCAGCCACTACACTGCCTATCCATCACCTAGCATGGATGTGCAGCTGCAGAATCTGTGAATGAAGCAGAATCTAAAAGTAATGTTTTCAATATTCTTTGAATCGATGACCCTAAGAAATGAGGCCGTCTGAGAGCAAAGAAGTGGTACTCGATGAAGTCTTCTCCTGAAGCCATTTCACCACAAGGGTGGACTGGTTGTCTGAGCTGTTTTTATGCTCAGCGCTGTTGTAAAGAGTGGTTCTATGGGTTACTGTGACCTTTCTGTCAGCTCCAACCAGTCTGACCATTCTGGTTTGACCTCTCTCATCTGCAAGGTATTTCCATCCACAAAACTGCAACTCCTAGATTTTTTGCACCAGTCTGATTTAACTCTAGAAACAGTTGGGAAGAAATCCAGCAATGATGTCATAGTCAAATAATGACGCTTTGACTGGACTTGACTCGAATGAAATTATCTTAATGCTCAAAGTCACTGACATCACATTTTTTTCTCTGTTTTGATGTTTGAAATTAGGTGAGCTTCTGACCTGTATCTGCAGGATTTTACCTATTGCACCGCTGGTACTAATTAGATAATTAGGCCAATAAGCAGATGAAAAAGTGTTCCAAACTAAATGTTTGGTGATTATATGACACAGAAAACCTGCAGCTATCGTGACACATGCTGTTCATCCCTGCTTGACCAACCTCTCATGAACTTTGCCCTTCTCGTCTCCAAGGGTAACAGTGACAGTTCGGACCTTGTGCAGCTCAAAGCCCGGGTCATACTGATGGAAGTCAGAAGTTACCCAACCCACCCAAACACTGCTGGGCTCTTGACCAGGGAAGATCCGGACTGAGTAGTAGTGCTGCACAGAAAAAGGGAGAAAGAGAGAGAAGACGTGCAATTATGTCATGTTTATATACACTGTCCATCATCACAGCTACTTTCTTGAAAGACTTCACAACACATTATCAAACAGTAAATCAAAACACTTGCAAACTGCAGTGGCAGGTTATCAGCAACATGCAGCATTTTGTGAATTTTAAACTGTAGTGTCTTACAGTAGATGCCTGCATGAGGAATTCGTAGCTATCTTTGTCGTCAGCCATCACCTCCTCTGAGAGGCGTGCAGATGAAGGACAGCTGTTGTCTGGCTTGTTTCTCTTCAGTGTAAACCTTGAGGATCATATGGTTGGTTTAGGTTTAAAAGAAGGTAACGGTCAAACACAGTGACAGAAGTGTGAAAAACAGTGTGCTAAAATTGGATCACAATTACACAACTGTTATAAAAATATGTTAAATGTTTACTATTGAAGATCACAAATGGAATTTTGTTAATAATTTAGATGAGTTGATAGGACAGAGGGTTTACCGTTGTTTGAGCTTTGACGGCTTCTCCTGGTTGTAATCTTTGTGATTGTTGAATTCATCTCTGTCCGGTCCGTTGGGACCATTGTGACCGTGAGGCGTCTTCATCAGGACCTCAAAGTCTGACACAGTTTCAAAGTCCTCCAGCTCCTTAAGAAACAAGACAGTCGTACACACCACATATAACTTTGCTGTAACAGGAAGTAGCCTGCTCACACAGCAATCTAGGAACTCCATAAATCTCAGCTCAAATTTGAGCTACTAGGGTAGAGATGGATCAGTTAGATATATACTTAGAAGCAATTTGCTGAGATTTAAAATGCTATTTATGTTGGCCACAGCTGGGGAGTAAGTAATCTGGAAGAGAGAGAAATTTCAGAAATATATATGTTAAAGCAGATATGAAATTATATCCTATACAAGTCCTAGAGCTGCACAAAATTCAGCAGATTTCACTTTAGAATTATTGTAAAGTTTGTGGAAGAAAAGAAAGATTAGTAAAGAAATCCTAGGTAATGTGCAGAAAATACGTTTATGGACCATGATACACAACAGATGGCAGTTTGCATCTGAGTGTGTGTGTGTGTGTGTGTGTGTGTGTGTGTGTGTGTGTGTGCGTGCGTGCGTGCGTTACACACAGTATCTGTTACCCTCTTTGGTGAGAAGACTGCGCTGCCAGGTGAGGATCTGGATTCATCACACTCTATGGGCGTGCTCAGTCTGTAGAAGGTTATGTCGGTGTAGCTGTTCTGGGAGCCGAATGACCTCTGGGTGACCTTTAGGCACGGACACGACTCCACTGTTCCATCTATTCTGGTCACCTGAAAAAGAAAAAGACACTTGTTCTGTTCGTGCCGACAGTTTTGCATGTCACAATCAGCTCTGTTAACTTTTTAGGTACAACGGTTTTGAGGGAGAACACGTCTGATAAATATTATTGACAACGCCTTGAAATGTATCTGAGCCCACAAGTGCTAAAAGTTCTACCAAAAATCCACACCAACAACATACTCAGCCAGCCATGACCTACATCGTGATAGCTAAGTACACTGTGTATTCTAAGTGACTCCCTTCACCTCAATGTGTTGGTGATTGGGGGGCACAGGCACAAACTGAGGCAGCCTCTTGCTGAGCCACATGGTGACGTCCCGGTTCATATTGACGGCAAAAGGCTCGTAGCCTTCCTGCAGGCCACAGATGGTGAAGTACTTCAGAGTGCTGACGTTTTTACCAAAGTTCATCCTCCCCACCTGGCACACGCCCAGACTGCATACTGGAATAAAACCTGGAACAGACAGAAACAATCAAATACGAAAATTCAAGGTTTGCTGTATTACTTCCTGTAAAAGCATGAATAGAGGAACCATTTATAAAACTCCATGATCACCTTGTCAAATAAAGAAACAAAAGCAAAATCTTCAGAAAATTTGATGAAGAACGGATTTACACACATTGTACACAGTTGTAGTCAGTGTTCTCTCATCTTCAAGACGCTCTGAAAAATATTCTTTTGGTAGCAGTCTACAAGCTCCAGTCAAGCTTGTGGTTGTATCTGTGAACATTCTTCTTGAGAGAATTGGTGCAGTTCAATTAAATTTTATTTTATTTCAGACTTGTTTCTTCCACACAGTCCACATGTTCTTGATTGGATTTAAGACAGAACTGTGGGGAGACCAGTCTAAGACCTTCATTCTAGCCTGATTTAGATGTTGATGTGTGCTTTGGGTCACTGTGTTGTTGGAACATCTAACTACATCCAAGATCCAACCTTCTGACTGATGATTTTAGGTTGTCCTGAAGAATGTAAACTTAATACTTCTTCTTCATTATTTCAGCCCCAGAGCATAATACTACCACCACCATGCTTGAGAGTAGGTTTGGTGTTCTTGGGGTCACCTGCTCTCCTTCCAATATGTTTCTGATCATTGTAGCCAAATACCTCATTTTTTTCATCTGACAACAGAAGAAGTGTTTGTGGCTGAGTCAGATGAGTGTATCGAATGGCAACAGCTGTAGTCAATCGTAATCACACATGACAAGTTAAAAGGTCATGCCACTAAGAAAACGTATTAACGCAACGGTCTACCTCATCAAAACTGATAATTCATGTTGCTGTATGTTTATTTTTGACTCAGCAGATATATAATAATATATCGATATAATGAAACGATAAAGATGCCGATATGCATGATGGATTTTTGTGACAAAAACACGTTTAAATGATTCCATCAAAAAAAAATTCAAAGTTGTAGTAGTGATTGGAAACTCAAGACTTTATACTATAATGGTCTTTACATGTCTTGTCTAAGGCACATAACTGACCTTCGCCCGTCTCAAAGTCCTTGAAGGCCAGCTCAGATCCAGAATCATCCAGCAACACTTCTCCATTAAGCGTGAACATCATGGTGTGTTCGTTCAGATCCACCATGCAGCCCACCACATCCCCCGTCTGCCAGGCACGCCCAAAGTGTTCATTGCCCTGGTGCCAACGCTGGACCTGAAAGACACACAAGTATCTGGAAATCTGGAAAAACGCCCACGGAATCCTCGAGGGACAGTCTAGTAATCATCTCCACTTTTCAAAACATATTTTGAAGAGAAAACTCCAGCAACCCTCCCATAAATACAAACAAATTATAGTATTATAACACAAGAAGAGAAGAATCCAGCCACCTTGAAACCGTCAAAGACAAAGGCCTGGTCGTCAGATCCCAGCTCCTGGTCTGGTAGACATCCTGGCCTCGCCCATCCCACCCTCACCTCTCCAGCTGTCAACACCTGGAGGACAAGCGGAAACAGAATTACATCCACTTCAGAAACTGTTTTACAAATGTAGTACAGCTCAGTGTGATGAACTAGGTTTTGGACAAAAGTTCATATGTCAAAGTTACATTCATTTTAACAATAAACGGGAATATACTACTCATTGTCTGCAGATCATAATAGGTCAAGAAACATATGCAGGATAGCACAAACACCACATTTATTATTTCTTTTCACAATAAACAAAAATATCTGTGTTGGAAACAGGGTCTTAAGCTGAATAATTTGTACAAAAATGTTTACAAAAATTCAGACTGAATATGTTATTTGAAGAAGAAAAAATCACAGATGTTTACATTTGTATGCGTCAGCTGCAGATATATTTCAAAGTAATGCAGCAATAATTCAAAATGAACATTTTAGTGTCTATGTTAATCAGCATTATCTTATTGCGTCTTACCTCCAGCTCAAAGTACCACTTTCCAGCATTAACACAGTACGTTTTCTCTGCTCTAAAAATGCGGAACCTCTCAGCAGACATATTGCTGACGTCAGATTGAGCTGCTGGATGAGATGCAGAAATAGAGGGAAAGAGACATGGGCATGTAAACAATCTGATGAACAATGTAATAAATCCCTTATCACTGAAAAAAAAAATCAGCATTGTACTTCAGAATAACTTAAGTGATCACTGTTCCCCTAAAACTATTATGCCAAGTATAAGAAAAAATGACACTGAAGGAAGTTTTCTACTCCAGAGTGTAGACAGTGTTGTACCATGGTCTTGGTCAGGAGCTTCCAGGTTGTATCCATATCCCAGCAGGGTTCTGACGGCCTCTCTCAGGCTGTCTTTGTTGGACTTCTTGGTTCTCTCATCCAGCAGAGCGTAGGGCACCAAACGAGGGTTTCTACGATTCTTCACATCCTGACACAAGGAGGGTAGAAGGGAGATATCTAAATACGCTGCAAGAATCTATGGGATGATTGGTGAAAGTGAAACAGAAGGTGTCCCTAAGGTATGTTGATCCTTAGTTTGCTCAGGGAAGCAGCAAGTATACAGTTACATTTCTTTTTCCTGTGAATGCTTTTAGCACGGAGTTAACCGGTGGTTCTAGAGTCAGTTGTGTGATCTGAAGAAAGCTGTCTTGTATTTAGAGTTATCTCCCAAAGTGGTGTTCATGCAGTGAAATGAAAAAGAATTATACAATGGATTGACATACAGTTGTGAACAGAAGTTAATATGCATGTGTGAAGATCATGCATAACTCTGCAGTCCTGAGTTTTCAATGACTCCTATTATTATTAGACTGCCAAGGAATGCGGCAGAGTTGTGTGACGATCGACATGCATTTGTCTGTCCGTCTGTCTGTTAGCAACATTACTCAGAAACAGACTAACGGATTTGGATGAAATTTTCAGGGAAGGTCAGAAATGACACAAGGACCAAGTGATTAGATTTTGGCAGTGATGCAGCTTATAGTCTGGATCCACGGATTTGATAAAGATTTCTGTATCATTACAAGATAATGGCACGGCATCACTGTAACTATGACAACAAGTGAACACTACGTCAGCTGACTGCTGATATTCACATGATTGTGATCCTATTACAAATCCACCGCTGCGGACTTACTGGGACTTATCCGTCAGAAATGATACTAGGAACAATTGATTAAATTGTGGGGGTGTTTCTGAGTCCCATTAATTTCCACCACCCACTACATATTTAGGTCATGTGATTCGTTATTCATACATAACGTACACATGCATAAAACACTCCTGTGCTCAGTGCAAGGACATTTTTATTTTATCCGTCAGAAATGATACAACTACTGAGCAGCCTTGGTGGAGTACCGCGCTCTCTGAGTGCTTTCTTCTTCCAGTGATGGAATCATTGAAAAACATTCATCTTCGTAACAAAAACAACCATGCATTTTGGTTCTTTCATAAAATTCACTACAGGTCTTCTGGACATATGATAAAATCTGTCAAAAATATAAATACAGTACTGCCAATATTTGGTTAAATTTGTAACTAGCTATTCAGCATGACACATCACTTTACTCAAAAGGACATATAAATGGTCGGTGAAGTTGAGAGAATCAGGAAGAGGATCTAGCGACTCCTCGAAGTGACACAGAAAAAGTAATAAACGTTGGAGCAATGAATGATGATGAACCAGGAACAATTTAAGAAGTGGGAGTATTATGAATTCACAGATTATCATTAACTAATCAGTACTAATTATTCACTAATGTAATATTTCCCCTTCAGTCTTGTACTAACTAATCCTGGATTAAGCATTTACAAACAGCTAAGACATCAGTCCTGATTCGTTCCTCACTCATTCTTTATGTACTTTTCCTAGTATCATATTGCAAAATGTTACTTTTAGGTATAATATAAACTCAGACCTGTTGGATGCCATAGGTCCAGCCCTGGCGGATGCGGTCTCTTGCCCAGACATTGTGTGCATTCTCAGCCAGTTTGTCCACCATAGCCTCCTGGGTGGAGGTCAGTTTGATGTGACTCAGGTCCAGAGGAGCAGGTTTATAACCACTGGACAACTCATAGCTGCACAGACAGAGTTGAAGCACTGTATTGTCAGCTAAAACTGCTAAACAACCTCTATGTGCCTGTGTGATTTTCATCTGATGTAACATGCCAGCGGTAGTCTCTGTTGCTCGTTTAGTTTTTTCTGATAAATTGTCTCATGAAAGGTCTCAGAGTGTATTGTTACATCATATAAGCGTCACCCTACATTGTAACGTGGATTTGACACAATTAGCTTTTTAGTGATTTGTGTTATCATGTTTTTTTGTTGTTTTTTTTGCTTGTATTAAAGGTTGAGGTGACTTACGTTGTTGACAGGTTCATGCTCTTGACTTTCTCTACAGCATGCTCATCTGCTAGGCCAACATGGCACCCCAGAGCCAGGAGTGTTCTGTAACACACATAAACCCAAATGCATCAAATTAACTTGATGTTTGATATTGGTATCATCACTGATACCCCTGCAAAGTCAGGAGGAAATACCTGAGTTTGATATAGTAGACTAACACTTTATTTTTCACCAAGCCTAAAGGTATTCAATCTGATGTTACATCTTATGCTGCTCAACACACTTACTTGAGAGTCTCCAGAGACATCTGTAGGTTGTAGCTCCGTTCCTGCTCAGGAAGCTTCGAGAACTCCACCAGACAGGGGTGCTGTCGCTTGTTGTCATCTCGCACCTGAAACACACAAACATATATAAAAGCAAAGGTTAGGTCAGTGCAATATTTCTGATCTATAGCCCTTTCTGCAACACCTTTGTAAAGTGGGTATATAAATCTGCTCTGAAAATCAACAGAGAACTTTATTATCTACTTGACTAATACTCACTGCGCCATAGGTCCAGCCCAGTTCTATTTTGTTCATCACCCACAGTTCATGGATGTTCTCTGCAAGTTTCTCCCTGATCCTTTCCAAGTGGGGAGGAAGAACAATCTAAACACACACACAGAAAAACTATTAATATAAGTCACTTTGGGCATGACTTTTTAGTTTCTTCAGTGTAGCTTTGCCTTGCTGGTTTTGATTGAAAAAAACATACATTTAGGGACATGTAACTGAATAAAAACCTGCAATAAAGTCTGTCATTGTTTTAAAAAAAATAAAAAATAAAATTTAAAAAAATTCTAAAATACAGAGGAAAAGTTGTGTTACGCTGATTAATAAAAACAACCCTGACAGTGCCTGTACCTGGCTGGTGTCCACGGGTGTAGGGGTAAATGCTGCCTGGCTCATTGTGACAGTGGGCCCCAGTAAGTCTCTGTTTGCAGTTTGGTCCTGACCGCCCTCAAGCTTCAGCTTCTCTCTGGGCAACACCGCCTCACAGCAAGGAGCATAGCCTGGAGGAGGGAGGAATTTGAACTCCCCATGACGGCCCCCAAGTAGGAAACGCACCCTGCCGTGTGACACAAGACAGGAGGGGTAATCAGTGAGGAGAGATATAATGGGCAACATTTCAGCATGGGAGAAATTTACTAATACGTTCACAAATGTGAAAGGAAACTGTATGTACAATGGCTATATAAGGGGGAAAATCTATTTATACATGACAAATTAAAAAAACCCAAACTGTTTTAGAAGACCAAAAAGTATAATATAACTAAGAAAAAAAAGTGAGATAACTATTTGATTATTTCTTTAACCATGTTTAACCCCGTAAAACCCAGTGTTGTAAATATAAATCAGTTTTATTTCTTTTTATTATTTGTTCATTTTTCAGCATTTTTGGGCCTGAATGTGTCAGATTTGCACATTTCTTTTGAAATTACGTAGAAATATTAGTAGAACAATCAGTCTTTTATGTATAATGAACTTAAAAACTTTTTTAGTTTTTATTTTCCTTTAAGAACTTAATTTTTCAATGTTTTCGTGCCTGAGTTACATCACACTTGCCCATTTTTTTTTAAACTACGGAGTAATATTAGTAGAAACAACCTATTTTTTAATGTATATTCAGCTTAAAAAGTTGCTTTTATTTTTATTTTTTAGTGTTCTTTGTCTCAAATCATTCAGATCCAGTGTCCAGACATGAGATATGTCACAACTGCACATTTCTTGTTAAATTATGTAGAAATATTAGTAGAAACAACCTACTTATTTATGTATAATCGACATAACCCTGTAAAACCCAAATATAGAAAAAAATTTGCAAATATATATGCATATAATAAAGAATAATAATTAAAAAAAATAAAACTGACATATTCTTTGCAACAGTGGGTTTTACAGGGTTAAAGGGAGGATAGTGTCATTCTCCTCTACAGGGAAATATTCAATAAATATGCTAATTCATTTTACATCTGGTCAGTCACTCAGAGAAGTAGAGAGAGACTGACTTTTATAACTTTTATGGATTTGATAATCACTCAAAATATAGTTTTGGGGGAACAGACAGTAACTCAAGGGGAATAGACAATAACTCAACAGTCATGTTCTATGAAAATTTCCAGCAAAGCACTGACTTGACTCCGGCAGAGAAACTGGCCACAGGAAAAAAGAGGCCATCGGAGTTGAAGTTCTCAAACATGCCCTGAACTGGCTGGCCGTTGATCCTGAAGGAGATACTGGGTACACTGAGGTCCAGGCAGCAGCTCACCACATCCTCTGATCGCAGAAGATGCTGATTGGGCGAGCTAACAGTCCGTGCAATGCAGCCTATACAGGATTAGTGCAGGGAGAGTGAAGACAGAGTTCATTTTAGTTTGGGTTGAACATCTGCAACATGTAAACATCGGAATTCTGGAACAATGTGACGTAATGTTTAAATACATACCGTACATACAAGATACGCATCATCTCACCTGACCAAAGATGGAGTCCATCAAAGCCGTAGGAGTACAGGTCATCACCGACCCCATTGCCTCCCCAACCCTCCCCTCCGCTGGGGTAGGGTGCGTAGCCACTGGTGTTGGCCCAGCCCACCCTAAGGTGAGTGGCCTCTGCTGTGACAAATGGTACTGCCTGATCCACGATCAGCTCGTAGTACCACTTCCTGTACTGAGCAGAACCATCACTGACACCCAGGAAGATGTTGGGACGCATGCTGTTGGGAGAAGTGAAGCAGATTGGATTACGTAAACATAACAACATTATTACTCTGGCAGCCACATGAAGGGAGGACTGGATCCAAGACTTTTACCATCACAAGAGGTATTCTATTATTGTGTATTTGTGTGTGTATACCTGCTTACGTGGTTGATCAGGCGGGTCTGCAGTAAAAGATCTCTTCCTGGCAGCAGGTTGTCACAGATAAGGTGCTGGTTAGAGCGCACTGCCACGCCGTGACACACACACAGTGAACACAACACGTCTAGAACCTAGACAGCATGCACAAACCAGAGAGGATGTCATAGTTATAGCATAAACACACACATGCAAACAGAGTGACATATACACTTAACTGCAGGCTTCCTGATAAATTGCTTTAATAGGGCAGACTACAGCTTTGTGTCACAAGAGGTTTACTTTGCCTTGAGAAATAATTCTTGGTTATCACACCGTGCTTAGTGAGTGCCCTCCAGGAACTGAGAACAATGTACTCTACCAAAGGGATTTAAAACAAAGACAGATTGAGATGTGTGCTTGTTCAACCTGCAACACAGCCTTAGCTGCCTCAGGATCTGCCTGCAGATTCCTGTAGGCCTTGTCACACACAAACACACAAACATCCACGTGGACCGTTTGCACAGGATTTTGAAACTGATTCCAAGGCTTATAATGAAAGCTTGTGTGTTTGGGAGAAACTTGTTATATACACAATCAGCCACAACAGTAAAATCACTGACAGTTGACATGAAAAGCACTGATTATCTCATTACGATTGCACCTGTAAAAAGGTAGGATACATTAGGCAGCTATGCAGTGGCTAGTATCGACCAAAAGTCCAAGAAAGGACAACCTGTGAAGTAGCAACAGGATCATAGGTGCCCCAGGCTTGCTAATGCTTGTGTGGAGCAAAAGCTGGCCTGGGTGGTCTGATGGCACTAAATAGCCAAATTACTGAGAACCTAATGCTGTGTATGAGGGGTGTCAGAACACACAGTGCATTGCAGCTTGCTACCTATGAGGCTGCATAGCTGAGGAACAGACAGCCCATGCTTCTATATGTACCTACAATGGGCATATAAAGTCAGAGCTGTCAGTGCATCATATGGACAGCTGGGTGTATCCATCAATTACCAGTACAAGATATGGTAGTAGGATGCACCATGAGAAGCAGGAAAGTTAGTGGAGGCAGCATGATTCTCTGGACAATGTTCTTGTGGGACACTTTAGGTCCTGCATTCATGTGTATGGAAACCAAGCATCGCTGTCAACCACATACATCCCTTCATGGCAGAGGTATTCCCTGATGGCTGTGGCCTCTTTCAGTAGAAAAATGCTTCCTGTCACGTTGTAAAAATTGTTCAGGAATTGTTTGAGGAACAAAACAAAGAGGTCCAGGTGAAGATTTGGAAACCAAATTTCCCAGATTTCAATCCAATTGAGTATCTGTAGGTTATGCAGGAGAAACAATCAGATCAAAGGAGGCCCCACCTCACAACATTCAGGACTTAAAGGATCTATAGCTAGCATCTTGGTGTCTGAAACCACAGGATATGGCTAGTGGTCCTGTGTCCATGGCCTGACAGATCAAAGCTGCTTTGATAGCACGAAGAGGAACTGCACAATATTAGGCAAGTGGTTTCAATGTTGTGGTTAATCAGTGTGTATAAGGACCGACTCCACACAAACTCCTGATCTCAATATTTTTACCTGGAGAGACAGTAGATACTGATGAAGCCTAAATCCACAGGAGGACTGTGCACAAGTTATCCAAAGTGCTTGGAATAACTTTGTTCCCAAGCAGGTTGAAAAACTGCAGGTGTACTGAACAGAACTGCTGCTTTTTTAAAGGTAAAAGGTGGGCACAGAAAATGCTGACTTGATTTAGCCTTTTCTCTTTACTGCGCTTGTATTTTTGACGACATCTTCACATTACTTTTGAGTCCTAAATCATTTGCACAGTACTGTATGTTTGTGTGACCTCACTTGTTTGTGTAGAAGATTAAAGTAAGTTGCCTCTACCTTGTGATTGCGACCATGCTTGTCCAGCAGAGATATTATAGATCTGATATGCCCCTCTTTGATTATGTTAAGTGCCTCAGGACTCTCCACCAGTACACAGTGAAGCACCTCCAATATACCTGGAACATAAAAGAAGCACATGTACAAAGGACACAGTATTGTTAATGCAGTTGGCACAATTAGGACATATTATTTGACCATAATATTGTTCCATAAACTTTGACCATCACAGTGTGTAGTGCCAAATCGCTCATCATCTGTTTGTGCACTCTTGGTGGAAAAAAAGCGCTTGCTTGCAAAGTGCAAATCCTAACTTGATGTGGGAGGATATCCTTGTATATTTTGTGTACACTGCATATGACATACTGTGTTTTGGGGCACAAAATCTTTTTCTAGTATACTATATGGTATGGTATTATGGTTACCAGAGCATACTCTTCGTGTTGCTGTAGCCTCACCACTTCAAATGAAGAGTAGCTTGTAGCTTCACTAACTACAGCTTCAAAGTAGCTTCGTGTTTAGGGGAAAGATCAGACAGTAGGGCCCAGCCGATTTATTGGCCGGCCGATTGATTAAATTGGTCGATTATAGCCTTTTTCAAAATAACCATGATCGGCCGGAATTTTGCCGATTAAACGCCGATATATTCTTAATTTCTCATAAAACATTAAACGCTGTTAAGTGTCGGAGTCGCGCAGAATGACATCCTTGCGCCGTTTGTCCAATACATGGAGCTCTGACTCCATCCAGTCCTCACCGCTGTCTTCTCAGGAACATACAGGAGCAAGCTACAGCCAGGCAACATTACAGGAGTGGGCGGAGCCAACAGGTAAGTTTATAACCACGTTGTGAAATTTACAATGATTCAACATGTCTCTCAGTTCTGTTTAATTCTCTTTGCCATGTGTCATGACGAGTGACAAGTGTTTTGTTGCATTATCATGCTTTTCATTTACATTGCATTGCTAAAGTTGTGCTAACCTAGAATAAGTTACTTCCTGTCTGTTAATGTTAGCAATAACATTGCTGTAGTTATGCCAACCTAGCATAGCGTTAGCTAACAGCTTAAAAGCCAGTAACTGTAGAAATGACGTAAGTGTACAAAATATTTGAGAGTACAGAACGAGCGTTCATCACTCCGTCAGCTCCATGATGAGGAGCATTTAAGGAGGAACGATGTGAATGCAGACGGGAGGAGGTTTATTCAGTTTAAATGATGAACATTACTGTCTGTCTTCAGCAACCGTCATGATGTTACTCTTAGTTGTACTTTGTCAGAAAATACTATAACGTGACACAGGCTGTACTAGCAACTCACTGTGTGTTATGGAGGAACATTAGTGTCAGACTATTTGTGACCATTATATATTTAAAATGCAACTCTGTCAAAGATGACATGTTTTACATCCGGGAAAGGCGTATCTGGTTTTTATTTTGGTTCATATGAGTCCTGACTTCATGGCAAAGAAAATAACGGAGTTGAGAAAATGTGATTTAATGTTAAAGGGCATCAGAGGGCTGCATTTTATGAAAGTCAGCAGGTTTTACTTACAAGTAAAATTAAGCTTTTGCAACTGAAAATTCTGAAGGACTCTTTCACCTGCTGTTGCTTCTTGAGGAAACAAAAACGTCAGATTTCAGCATTATCATTTCATGATGATCCAGAGATTCCACAGTGGGGTTGAAATCTTCTATTTTGCATTTGTTTTGACTCATGTTATCTAAGAATTATGTCACAATGTCTGAGCACTACCCAGCTGCCACTGTTGGGTTCTTAAACAAGGCCCTTAATCCTTTCTGTTCCAGGTTATTTAGTGTGACTAACAAACTAGGATATGCAAAAAGAGAATTTCCCCTTGTGGGATCAATAGAGTACTAGTATACAAAGATAAAACAGGTTCCATATTTTCAACTACCACAAAGCTACTTAAGGAGCAACAGTCATAATAGGCAAACAAGTTGGATTAGCAGAACAAGTCTCTGATTAATCAATCAAATCTAGCTAATGAATGTAATTTGAACGCTGTGACAAAGGAAGAATACAACTGAAGGAACTCTGGTCTTCACACCGATGTGTCATGGTTTATTTCCTCCCTCTCCTGTCTCTCGTTTGTCCTGGTCTGCCTCCCTCACTCTCCCTGAGGAAGACCCTCAGTATATCAGTCCCCAACTCTTCATTTTACTCTCAACCAGATCTTTCAGTTGCTAATGTGGCACTAATACCAGGCCAGCTGTCTCAGCTTCAGTTTGTCTGCAAGAATTGTGTATGCTTTCTAGTTGAGTAAATCCGTTGTCTCTTTAGTTGATACTCACTCTGACAAAACCCAGCTTTGATCCACACTGCCTGAGTCTTAGTGCCACGCCACCAGCACAAATTCCACATTAGCCTTCTCAACTCACTCTGCAGAAATCAACCCACATCTCTGTAGCACTGCCTGCTTCCTCAAACCCTCCCAGCATGTCTGCTCACCGTCAAGTCCAAGCAACTCCAACCTCACTCCTCTGGATATTCTCAACATTATTGTTCTAATGAGCTTGTTAAATTATTCTCTCTTCTCTGGTATGGTCTCTGGGTTCAACTTCCTTGTTCCTAACAAAAGCAGTTAACATGGACATTGAAACTAACCTGCGTGTCCTCAAACGTTGATGTATTTTCAAGTTTACATTATAATATGACAGCATTTTGATATGGTCTCTTTTTCTGGAGCCCACTGTATGCAGTTGTCCATTATGAGTATCTTGTCCGAGATGAGCTGACCTACCAGAAGAAGCCTCTAGTCGCTCCAGTCTGCTGATCAGCCAGTCCAACGAGCCAGAAAACTGTGCACAGTTCTTCCTGTTTCCTCTGATGAGTGCAGCTGGGAGGAAGACCGAGGAAAGGGGTGGACAGAAGAGACGAGACAAAATCAAGCTCTTGCTCTGGCTGTATCATAATGGCAACCCAAAAAAATGTAAAAACATCCGTTTTAACTATTGCCACACATTTTTGGAGAGCTCTGTGAGCTGACTGCACAACTTTTTGTATTAATCTCATTATTCCGTTGAGGGATTTATCATTTCTTTAAAAGTGTGAATATGAAAATATTAGGCCCTAATATGTAGTTTTAGCTTGGATTATTCAAATTTTCTGTGCATGCATGTGTGTATGTGTTTACCCAGTAGTTGGTAGAGGGAGTTTAGGATGGAGCTCCAGGCCTCTCCAGCATCCCTTCCAACTGCCTCAGCAAAATGAGCTGCACTGCTATAGACGTGAAGACGATCAATACATTCCAATACCAGGCTGATCATCCCCTACAGACACAAAAGTTGTTGGTTTAACTGCTGTAATCAGCCGGATTCCAATAATGCTTGTGTTTGTACTGCTCTGCAAAGACAGACTAGTCCCTGCAGGAAACGTAAGAAAAAAGGGAGTTCAGAATCTCCAGGATGACTAGGCAAACTCCTGCAGATAGATTAGACAGAATTTCTTCATTCTATGTTTGTTGGACTTCTATGAGTCATTCAGCCACTATCGTTTTTGTTGGATGACAAACTAAAATTCAAACACATAAGTTCATCAAAATTGATACAATTTAATTTCAGGAAAAAGTTGGTGAGGGAAAAAAAGGACTTGCCTCTTGCTCGCTTTAACTGGTTTTGTTGCTAGCTGTGTATTTATTTTCATCACTGCGTTTTACTGTATTTGCACATTTCAATGTGTTTTCTTGTCATTATCACATTAATTGCAAAACAAATGTCAACTAGCAGATTCTGGTCTTAATTAGATATTAACAATATATGCAAAGGCAGGGCATTGTCGTCAACTGAGGTGAATAATAGTGAGATGGTTTACAGCAGCAGGTTTTAGGTCCAGCTGCAGATGTTCAGAACTGCAAACAGTGACTGCAGTCACTCAGAGACATGCTATGGACTGGGTTCCAACTTTATAAACTTCTTGTCTTACTTTGTCTGCTCCGTAGTTTTTTTTTTTCTTTACATTATTGCATTTGGGTCTTCTCCTAACACTCCACGTCACGTCACGTGAAGTTACACTGTAACCTTGGTTCTCTGAGTAAGGAGACTATCTCTTTACTCAGGAGCAAGCAGGATTATAGAGGATTTGTCACATGTAGAAAACTACATGTGACAAATTGGCATTTTCCCATGACTTGTGTGGTACTTTTGAACTTGAAAACATCCAATAAATGCATTTTTTATTATTTATAAAACAAGACGCTAAACAAATTCAGCCACCTAAAGTCATTCACTATTTCAAGTTAAAGGACAAAATATGATAGAAGTTTAGGAATATTCTCCTTCAAAAACATTAATTTCAACAAAGGAGTTTTCTTTTTATAATCTTGTGTTAACAAATGTGTCAGACAGAAAACATCTGCAATCCAGTGGGCCTGAGGTGGGTATCACTTTAACATTTGCTCAAAGCATCTTCACATTCTTTCATGGGAAAAAAGTAAGCTATAAATGTTTCGGGTTTTTTTTTTTTTTTTTAAAAAGGTAAACTTTCCAGGACAATTCATCTAGCAACTGTTTGAGTGGCTATGCTGTGGTCGGCGCCTGTAACACATTCAGGCAAACTCAGAAAGATTCAGAAACCGCTTCTTTCCTGATGCTGTCAGGACTGTGAACTCTGACCTCAGATCAAAGTCTAAATCATCTCACCTCATCTGTTAGCTACAGCACACTGGATCATGTCAATATGTAAATAACATAGGTGTATGCACACACACACACACACGCACGCATCCAGGCGCGTGCACATGCAGATCCACACAAATGAAAACTCTTGAATCTCCGATACATAATCCGTATGTGAGAGGTGATGCTTTAAGACACCCTGTGAAGAGACAGTACCACCAACAACCCCAATACACCAATATGTGACCAAGTATTGACAAATTTACATTTTAACCAGGACAAGATGATGCAAGACACAAAGGGTATGCCTGAGAGGCAGAAGGGCTGCACAGGTCAGCCTGAAAGATACAAGGCTGCCACAAGAAACACAGATTAAGGCATTACATAAAGCAAAACCCAAACCTGTGAACAGACTGAGCACTCAGATTGACTTATAGGTCACTAAGCTGACTAAGGGAAACACTGAAGGTGGACAGAGGAATGCTTTTGTCCTGTCATCTACTGAGTCATCCCAGCACTAAGTCTGCAAAAGAGGGACTGGCTGCTACATTCAGACCATAGAATTTTGAAAACGTGGACTCAGATAACCACATGGATGCTGCACATAGAGCAGTAAGGGAGCTCCCTACAAGGCCCATGAGTGTATCCAAGAGTGCCCGAGTCCTGGATGGGAGAGGGAAGGCAGAGAGCATATAGATCTGTTGAATCATGTCCAAAACTCAGTGGGACAGTCCAGATTTTGACAACGGCTTGTCTTCGTTCTCACTACAGACTCCAGAAACACTTTGAGATTTTCGGCCGTCCCAGACGAAAGATAGCAATCATGAGAGAATTGTGGCAATAACTTTTGTCTTGGCTCTAAATCGGTGGTCCTACATCGTACAGTGAGACAGGTTCATGACGGCTGTTGTCATGGTCTTGCGACCAAAGTCAGATCAAATTCTGACAGTGTCATAAATTTGGGGTGATCATCTCTCAGTGTGACTGCTGCCGTTACCTACATCAACTAAGAGCCAATAGAAATGCAGTATGAAATGACGTACTGATCAGTGCGACACTGGAGCTAAACCCAAATAGATGATTTGCGGCGACAATGGCAAAACGCATCAACACAGCCCAGTAGAGTTGTGGCAGCAGAAGCTCTGCCTTTTTGACGTGTCGTCCAGCTCGTACCACGACTGGACAAAAAAGGACGAAGCATAGAAGGATATAGTGGCGGAATTGCAGCTCCCAGGTTAGTAATCTAACATTAGCGACTAGCCAACACACACACACACACCGCTGTAAATAATGGCCACAGCATTTAGTTTATATTATTAAATAAACTCAGTTAAAATAAGCTAAAATATTATATTTACTATATTAAAATAACCTCTGTTTATATGCTTAGGTTGTTTATTTTTCATGGATGGACAGCGGACGCTTATGAGTTTTATTCTTGCGCATTCACACCGACCCACGTACATCGTAGGCTGCAATTCAGCTGCGTTTTCATCATGCAATCTGCACACAGCAAACTTTACGTCGTGCCCAAAAATTATTAGATTCATGTCGTACAGTGTAGCAAGCCATGGACTTATAAGACTGTTAAAATCGCACAGTGTGTAGAGACCTTAAGACAAAGAGACTGTCTCTCTTAGGGGTCAGAAGACCGGGCTGAGTGCCGCGAGGAAAGGGAGGAACAGGGTACTGTCCGCCTGAGACAGCAAGTCCATCCGAAGTGGGAGCTCCATAGTGTTTCACCAAAGAAAGGAGTCAACGCTGAGAACTATGGCACGTGGGACCAAAAAGAAGCCTCGGAAAGCAGCTTCACTCTTTCCTAGACCCTTTGGAGAAGATGCTGGAGGAGAGTTGAAGGAGGAAAGGGGCAGAGCAGACTCTGAGGCCAAGCAGGTGCACCAGAGCATCCCATCCTAAAGGTGAACTGCCCTTCCCGAGGGCTTCCAGAGAATCGACAATGTGACTGTTGCATTTAAACCATGGGACATGACTGGGCAAGCTGGTGTGTCTTAAAGAAATATCCACATTCTCAGCTCATTCTTCGTACATATGAAATATGCAGTGGAGAGATGAAAATAGAACGTAACGCCTGTTGCTGTCATTTCATCTACAGTGTAATTGTACAATGTGCTGTATTTTTAAAGGTACTGTATTTCACTTTTTTTTTTAAATTATTAGGAAAAAATGTCTACAAAAGGAAATTAATAGTAATTTTAAAAAATATATAAAGAGACTTGCATGAAAAGTCTGCTTTCTGCTTCTGTGTGATGTCTTTCGAAGAAAAAAATCTATTTACTGTCCAAATGTTTTAAAAAGTCTTATTTAAACAGCTACAATAGGAAACTGTGCATTACCTTATTTAAAAATGTTCTGTTTTATTGGGATATTGAGAAACTGTAGAATGATTCAAGTCCAAACTGGCCTAAAAGCATCAAGGTGATACGGGGTATTTCAAGTCCCTCTTGTGTGTGTGGCTCCAATCACAAAATCAGTGTGAATATCTTAGCTTAACTTGATCAAAATTTGACAGTACCATAATAAATCAGCATTGTGTAATCTATAACAAAATAAATATTTAAGCATTGTAAGTGTATAACATAAAGACAAATTTATTAGCAAAATGCAGCAAAACCCTATCAAAATGAGAAGCAAATTTTAATTTACAACAAATGAAAATTAAATTATATTGGTCAGAGAGTCAGGTTTTGGAAAGCCACATTAATCTCTATTGCCAATGCTTCTGACGACACGTAATCTTAGATAGACAGCCATGCATGCTATTGGTGCTTGGTCCATAAGTGACTTAAGATGTTGGTATAACAATGTAACTTCACACTTTATCTTGAGTAATGTTTCTTTTGATGCATTAGGAAACAGATTCTGAATAGGAAATACATGAGACCCGCACACAGGTAGTCCTTACCTCCTCCTGGAAGAGGTTCTGACGATTCTTCAGAGCCCTCAGTCGGTTCTGCTTGTCTTCATGCTCCAGATGATCTCCAGCTGGTTGGAAGTAGCCAATCAGATCCTGCAGACTCAGGCTGACTGAATCTATTGGTAGATCCAAGGTAGAGCTCTTTCCCTTTTTTCTTAGTTTGTCCAGACCCCTGCAGAACACACATATCAATCACCACCATTAGAAGGTGAGAAGAGGAGACTGTGATGACTGACACCTAGAATGTATGTGCAATAGGATTTGCTAGAAAGAAGATATTTTATTTCTACAGCATGTCTTTGCCCAGAATTACAATGATTGCAGGGTACGGACTCTTACAACAGTTGGTTGTGAAAAGCTTGTCAGTCTGTGAGCTGATCATTTATGCACACCTCCCTGCTCCTTCACTTCAGGATGGGGATTAAGATTCAGGGTGTCAATTCAAATGGCTCCTATCTGGGACAAAAAATGGAAGTGGATTTTCTAAAAATACAGATGTACACGTAGACAATGGCCCCAAAAACTATAAGTATGAATTTAACTGCATTAATTGCATGACAAAATATCAAATTAATTAGCATTTCTTTAAAAGAAAGAACACAGTTTGTTAGGCTAAAATGATAAAACAATAAATATCCAAAGAAAAGCATTTGGACACCCAATGGTGGTTTCATTAAAGATCGCAGTTAAATGTGTGTTTCCACTGATCAGTGCTTCCACTGGTCTTGGAGTTCAATCTACTAATTCTTGTTGATCCTTGCTGTGATTTGTTATCTGGTTTTCTTGATTTACTTAGTTATCTCTCCCAATTCTAGTCTTTCTTGGAGTGCCTGTCCCCTTTCTGCATTTCAACATTAAATTCTGATAAATTTTACTTAGTTCAAAAGAATTCATGAAAAAAAAATTGGTATCAAAGTGAAACCATCTTCTTTGCTGTGGTGTGCTGGGGCGCAGGCATTAAGGAAAAGGACGGCAACAGACTGAATAAACTCAGGAAAAATCAGGAAAGCTCAGTCTGTGGTTGGCTGTCAGTTGGCCACTCTGGAGGAGGTGGTGGAGCAGAGGATGCTGACCAAACTGATTGTAGTATTAAGACATATGTGCCTGGCAGGGCCAATCACTGGTGAGTAAATACTCCTGGCTGTAACTGCAGCATGAAGACAAAACAGCACTCCAAGCAACTCTGGGAAAAGGTTATTTAAAAGGTATAAGTCAGCGGATGGATAAAAAAAAAAATCCCAAGTCACTGAATATGCCTTGGAGTACAGTTAAATTCCTCATTAAGAAATTGAAGCATACAGATAATTCTGCATGGAGTAGCCCATCCTAAAAAAAAACTGAGTGACTGTGCAAGAAAGATGCAGATGAGGGAGTCCACCAAGACTCCTCTGAAGGAGTTACAAGCTTAAGCAGCTGAGAAGGGAGGCCATGCATACAGTGGTTGTTGCCCAGGTTCCTCACCAGTCAAACCTTTATAGAGGAGTGGCAAAAAATAGCCACTGTTGAAAAGAGCTCATATTAAATCTATGCTCAAGTTTGCCAAAAAGCATGTGGGAGAGAGCAAGCCTGAATGACTATCGCCCGGTTTCACTCACCCCCATCAGCATAAAGTGCTTCAAGAGGCAGGTCCTCACTAGTCTCTAAAGCTATCCACCTCCCACACTGGACCCTGTTATATTCGCCTACCACCAGGAACAGGAGCACTGAGGACGCCATCTCCATGGTGCTTCCCTTCGCCCTGTCCCACCTGGTCAACAAACTATTTGGGAATGCTGTTCATTAGTTTCAGCTCAGTATTCAACATCATTATCACTTCCAAATCTCAGTGAGCTTGGCATCAACTCCTCCCTCTGCTGCTGGATACTGGACTTCCTGACCAAAAGACCACAGTTTGTTAGGTTAGGAGATCACACCTCCTCAACCCTTACTCGGAACAGTGGCATTCCATTGTGCTGCATCTTAAGTCCTCTCCTACTTCCTGTTCGCCTCCGACTGCATGTCTGTACAGGTTTCCAACATGAGCCTCATCAACAACAGGAATGAGTCTTCCTACAGGGAAGAGGTCTAACAACGTGTAGCGTTGTCAGTAGCCAATAACAACCTGGCCCTCAAAACCAGCTAGATCACCACCCACATCAAAGGATGGTAAATTAGATTTACCATGGTTCAATGTCGCGAACATTAAAAGGGCAAAGCTTTCAAAGGGGACATAAATACTTTATACTGGCACTAAAGAAAGTCAGTTAGCCTAAGCAGAGTGTAGTTCATCATATTAACAATGAACCTGCTTTGCTAAGTTTGACAATCAATTAACCAAATACCCTTAAGTTGAAAGACTGATCCTTTATTCTAGAAAACATTTTTTGGAACAAACAGCTGAATAACAGCTGCTTGTTGCTTCACATAAACAGTCACATGGTGTAGAATCATTTCCTCATGAATAGAAAATATCTGCACTTTCTTTCTACATTGGCGGTACCTTAAATGTTTCTCATTTACCCAAGATGTCAAAGATGCAAATTATTTGTACACATTACTACATTGCAAGTCAGGAGAGCAAGACTCTATTTTCTAAAAGATCAGGCCCATGTTCCTGGTATGACCTGTAGCTTATTCTTGTGAAGTCAGGTGACCATTCTTGTGGCCTAACATTTCTTCTGCAAAATTATGTCTCACTGTACAGACTGCATTTACACTTCCCATTGTGCTTTGGGTGAAACAATATGTTTTTCTGTTAACTACATAAGTTATCCAGATACAGATTGCATGCTAACACCAGACATAAATGTTGTTTACATGCACACAAGAATGCATTTTAGGTGATTGGTCATCTTGATCCTGCTCGGTCTGACACAGCTGCCTGGATTTATTGGGAAGAAACCTCAGGAGCAACGTCTGTTTTAGAAGTGTATCAATGTTTTTTTCTTCAATAAATCCCCGTCAAGGGCAAAATGTCACTTTTCTGATCATTATACTGCTGCTTGTGTTTTACGTAACCTGATACACACTTCTGCCTCATCCTCTGCTGACATTTTAACCCTCATTTATAAATCACTCATTGAATCCATCCTCACCTATAACATCTCAACCTTGTTTAACTTCCTCACAATCAAACACCAAAAAAACTCTACCAAATAATAAATCAGGCCAGTAAAATTACTCAAACAGCCCAACCCCCTCTGTGTTACCTGTATGGACATTCAGTGATGAGGAAAGCCACCTTCATCACTGAGGACCCCTCACATCCCCTCCACCACTCCTTCATGCTGCTGCCATCAGGCAGACGCTACAGATCCCCACTGGCCAGGAAAACATCTACAAAAAATCTTTCATCCTCTCTGCAATAGCTGCTCTTAACAACACAAAATAGACTGTACTGTGTTTTTAATTATTTTATATGCTTTACTTGTTTTTGTTTATTGCACTGTTTATGATGTGAGGGTGTTTTCAATGCTTGAATGTGGTTTTAAACTTTGTCTAACAGCGGTGACAAAAGTAATCCCCAAAATTTCTGTTTTTACTTGGAACAGACAATAAAGTTATCTATCTATCTATCTATCTATCTATCTATCTATCTATCTATCTATCTATCTATCTATCTATCTATCTATCTATCTATCTATCTATCTATCTATCTATCTATCTATCTATCTATCTATCTATCTATCTATCTATCTATCTATCTATCTAATTACCACACTTGCTATGCCTCTTTTGGGATCACTGCACTGTATGGGGTTGGTGTGTGATGACCCACCTGATGAAGAGGTTGAACAGAAAGACAGTACTCCGGATGACCCTGGCAGTGCGGCTCTCCTCGTGTTGTGACCGAGACAACGTCAGTCCATCGTCCATGTGACCCTCATGGTGCATGATGGCCTGAAGTGAGAAAGTTTCTTCTTAAATATGAATCAAAAGTTGGCCTCTCCTCTTATTATTACCAAATGAATTCAAGCACTTTCACTTCATAGAGTGAGCAGCTGCTTGTCAAACCATTTTGTAAAATCTGACCTGTTTTAAAATAAAGTGCAATGGCAGAGAATTGTTTATTGCGTGAACGTGGATGAATGCTATCCAACATTTTGTGGAAATGCTTTAGCTGAAATGGTTCAGCTTCTGAACATAATGAAGACCTTTAGAAATTGTGTCACCTCTTTTCCATCAGCTATGACCATAGTAGCTTAGAACCAGCTTACCTGTTTATTAATAGCAGTAGGATAAAGGCAGCTGGGATGATTCTATGAAATTCCTTATTCCTTAATTCTTTATAAAACTCCTCCTTGAATTGCCCTCAGGAGACAATGAAGTTGTTTTTTTGAACTTTTTCTCCTCCCTCATCTGTCCTAACTTCTGCTGAGATGCTGACTGGACAAAGTTTTACCGTTGTCCCATTCAGAGTACAGTTCATCTAATATGTGCTCTAAACGCCTACACACAGCCTATCTAAATACTATAACTAAAATGTACAGCAACCCCAGCATGGACTGTAGCTACAAGACTGGACATGGGTGATAAAAGCTGTAAAAGATGGAGATATGGCTCAGTGGGTTATGGTACCTTTCTCTGTACTCCACCCATACGGGCACACTTGGCATCTACAGTCTGGTACGTCAGCCAGAGACAGGTGTCAACATGTTGGATGTAACACACGGAGTCGCCATACTTAATGTCAGGAGTGCCCATCCCATCCATCTCCTTCTTCACACCAGGGTCTAACTTTTCCTGAAGTAAAAAGAAAAGGAGGAGAAACACTGAATAAATTACCTCTACACACAGAGCTGCATTACAGAATATATATTTTTTTTTTTTAAAAATCCAAATTTTTTAAACATGGACCTTGTGTTTTACTGCTGTAAGACCTTTATGGCCATTTAATGCAGTATGAGGTTTGGCTTTCTTTAAAACTGTGAAATACTCTGACTTGTCTCTGTATGTACAACACAAACTTTCCCTGTTCTGACGCTATGATGGAGGACATTGTAGCTTTCACAGATAGTGTCATGGCTGTCGTTGACACTGTACCTTGGAGGACCTAAAACAGAAAGCTGTAGACTTGACATCAGCTTTCTCTTTGTCCATCAGCAGCAGCGACTTGTCTTCTATAAGACTCAGATACTTCCCTGTGGTAACATGCCTCAGTCTGAACGGCTGACCCCAGCGAATATGACTCCCACTCCACCTAGACATAAACAAGGCACAAGTCAGAAGCATGAATGCTGCATTCTAAATAAATGCACAGAAATGTAAATATATATAAATGTCGTATTTTGAAAATGGACAGCCCTTCTCCTGCAGCTGTTCCCTGTCCTTTCTGTTCCAAATCCCTCTCACCAGACATAAATGTGTTGTAAGGTGGAATGAATGTTGCACATTTGAGATGGAAAAAAAAGATGATAAATGAATTTTGACAAAAGGCAACATTCATTTGTGGCTCC
Source organism: Amphiprion clarkii (assembly GCA_027123335.1). Classification (NCBI taxonomy): domain Eukaryota; kingdom Metazoa; phylum Chordata; class Actinopteri; family Pomacentridae; genus Amphiprion; species Amphiprion clarkii. The sequence goes on from CM049586.1 coordinate 10,099,269, forward strand.
ACAAACCTTGCCTTTTTTAACAAAAGTCCTCCATCTAGTGCATTACAGGTTCAAATCTTGTTTTCACCATAGACTTTGTTGCTATTTATGCTATCTCATCTGATTCTTAAAGGACTTTTGAATGGCTGAAATCTCTGGTTACACTCTAAAGCCCTAATACAGAATCAGGAGTAGGTGCAGACATCTAGTTTCTGCTCAGAACATTTGAATTTCAATATGGTGAAAGGTTAGTATGGAATTTTTGCTCAGTGAAGCCAAAAAATACTGCCTATACCATCTTTAAGTCCCTTTAAACCTACATTATATTACCCATGGAGCAAATGACAAACTGTAACATACTTGTTAAATGATACATTTTTTTCACTTTTTATACAGTATGCATTTTGTTCATTTATCTTGGAACTTGAGTGCTGGCTGGCAAATGACTGTTCCTACTGGGTAATGAATGGTAACAAGAATACAAACATAATACACTAGTCATGAGCTGCATGCCCCAGGGATGCCTACTAGGATATGGTAGGTTTCAGTTTTACAACTTGTAAACTCTGCTCTCATCCGCCCACCAAACAGCTGACAGAAACAAGTAAAGAATAGCTAAAGAACACAGTGGTGCATTTAGCAGCTAAAGGAGAGCTGGGGACACCAAACTAGAGCTAAAAAAAAAGAGTGATTACTGGACTAACATGCATGACTACCAGGAAATAACAATGTTACTCCACATCATGGTTGATAATAGATTACATCAATGTTGTTTTTATAGTTTGCACAGTTGCAACATGATGAACAAATAATCTATTACAGTTTGTATTATGTACTGTACTGTTGAGGTCTCAATAAAAATAATGTCAAATGAGTTGCACAAGGTTGGAAGCCAGAAGGTTTGCAATCGCTTGCTCCGCTGCACAGTAATGTGCCTTCAAGTAAAACAGATGTTCTCTGCAACAGCAGCAAGACTTCAGCCTGTTTAAGGCACTTTTCCAAAACTGCCTGTTTTTTTATATTTCAGTCACCACGGTTAAAAGACATTTATTCAGGGAGATATTATCATCAGACACAGGTGCAACTGATAACATACATAATGGCTGAATTACCTTTATCTGTGCCTGTACCAAGAACAGTGCATTTTAAATGCTTGCTGGCTGTCATGGCTTACTGAGACAGATGAATTGTATCATTTGTTGAATAAAGTTCAAATATTTTTGATGCATGTAAGGTATTTCAGGTTGTGTATTTAGGTTTGTGTGCTGCAAAAATGGTAGTGAAAACAACTATCTCTTTATAATAGTGTAATATACTATGATTAGTTAATTATTGTACTTCAAACTCTATTTTTATTAATATTTAAAGTATATTACTAAGATTGTCTCGGTGGACACAGAATATAAACAAATATAATCAAATATACTGCACTGAAAAAAGGGGAAATTCGAAATGAAAGCCTGGTTCTCTCAGGAATAAATAAAAGGATAGTTAGTGGCCACTATTTGAAACTGGGTTTAAATCTTCAGTTTGTTTTTTTTCTTTAGGATTACCAGCTTTCTTTCTTCTTGTGATCATGTGTACAGCATGTGTATGTTGTACTCACACCACCCGTAGTGTCTCCAGCCTCCACAAGGATCTGGCATGACTGGACACTGCTCCCCCCTCATAGTGTACTGTCCTGAGGGAAAAAATGACACACATCAAATTATATACTGTATTTTTTTCCATAAATACCAATGTGCATTCCCATATGTCAAATAGCAAACCTGGTTGTCTTAAATTCGGCAGCACCTGGATAACTCTCACAGTAAGAAACCCCAACAGTCAGTCAGGAAGAAAATATAGTCACTGTCAGAGACATTGTTTAACTACATGGCTGGCTCCTTTGGTAGAAACTTAAAACTATAATTATTAATCATCTCAGCCACAGCACAGTGCTGAGTCTGTAATGGGAATTGCTACGTGGTCTCCCTGTAGGCCATGGTAATTTCCTCACCAGAGAAGCTGTGTACTCTATGTATGCTACAACGAGAAAGTCTGAGGAGCTCAGCACAGACCTAAAAAAGCAAATCACTGAATTCATCAGCTCAGGAAAGTCCCTTACAGCCATTTCAAAGCAGCTACAGATCCCAAAATCAACTTTGTAAATGTTTTTTAATAAGTATGCATGGCAAAGTTGTGTCACTACCATGATCAGGAGGAAACACACAAACTATCACCTGCTGCTAAGAAACTATTGGTCAGGATTGTCAAGAGTCAACCAAGAACCACCAAAAAGCAGCGGTCAGTGTCCACAGTCAAGTGTGCTTGACATACCCATGGGCGTTTCATTCAGTAAGTAGGACTGAAGAACCATAATTACTTTCATTGCAAATTTGCAATGGCAATAAAGAAATTTTATTCTGTTTTTCTCTAGAAATGGCACCTTAAAGAATGACTGAAGTTGGACCACAAAAAGGCCTTCTGGAAGAAAAATCTATGGGGTGCTCTGCTCTGGGGTTGTTTTGCTGCCAGTGGAACTGATGCTTTACACAAAGTAAATGGAATTAATGAAGGAGGGGGGTTACCTCTACATTCTTCAAGATAACCTAAAATCATCAGCCAGGAGGTTGGGTCTTGGATACAGCTGGGTGTTCCAGTAAAACAATGATTCAAACACACATCCAAAATGGTAAATAGAATGGCAAAATCAGGCCAGAATTAAGAGTTTACACTAGTCTCCCGGAGTCCTGACTTAAACCTCACTGAGAATCTGTGGACTGTGATGATGAAACAAGTCTGTGTCAGTAAGTCAACAAATTTAGTTTAATGGTACCAAATCTGTCTGGAATAGGGATCAAAGAAACAACCAGACACTTGTGGACAGCTACCAAAAGCGCTGAGTTGAGATAAGAATGGCCAAGGGAGACTTAACCAAATACTAGAGGTAGACCGATATATCGGCCGGCCGATATTTTGGGCCGATATATGGACTTTTTTCAATATCAGCCATCGGCCGATATTTACAAATAGAAAGCCAATTTGTGATCAGGCACCCGTATGGGCAGCTGCCGCGACTGCTTTTCCCTTAGAAGGACCCCCGGCACTCCGAGAGCGGAGCATTAGCAGAGCGAGTGAGCCAGGCAACAACAAGCCTTGCTTCACACCTGCTTATTTGGTAAAAAAAACAGGTAACAGATTTGTTTCTTGGTAAGAGAGAAAATGCAATGTTGATTTAGCCTTTAAAAGTCTTTACTGTGTGATCATCAAACTGTAAAAGTTAGCCGTTTACGTTTTAGCGTCAGCCTCAGGCATACAAGCAAGTGAGAAAGTGAAAGTAAATCTGTGGATGCATTGTGTGTGCGTGTGGTGCACGCCTATGCCCAGAGCGAGGCTGCTGCACGTCCCTCATCTGCACACCCAGCGTCCGTATGTTTATATTATCTAATTATACTAGCAGCCCCCCCCCGCTTTCACCCCTATATTTGTAATATATACATGTATATACTTTTAGTGTTTTAATTGCCTTTTGTAATCGATGTGCTTTAAAAAAAAAAGAAAAAAAAAGGATATCAGCCTTAAAAATCGGCTTCTACAATCGGCTTTAGATATCGGCCATCGGCTGAAATTTTTTTTAAAAATCGGTATCGGCCTTTGAAAATCCCATATCGGTCGACCTCTACCAAATGCTACCATTTCTGTGTGATTTTGTCATATTTCAAGAAGAAAAACTTTTGTTTATGCCTGTAATACTTAATGGAATCAGCAGGTTTAAGAGGAAGATGTAACTGAGAATCATCCAGGAACGGGTGGGCTTGCAGAAATAATAAATGGGTGACTTGGATGCTAAGTAGCCCTGAGGTTAGTGCAAAAGCTCCTGGGATGAGGCCAGATGCTATCATCACTTCTAAGTTAAAGTTCCTATGCATGATCCCTGACAAAAAATTATATAAAAAACTTGAGGTAAAGTCAATTAACATTCATAACACGAAGTACTTTAATACAATCTGTACATGAGTAAATACAGAATATTTGCTTGAGCGTGTGATTTTTGTCGAGTAGTGGGGTCGTGTGTGCAGTCTGAGCCATCAGAGCACTACTGCAGTCAACCGACATGCCTTACAGCTCTCTGTGTTTGTGCTTCAACACAACAAAAAGAGCTTTTGGAGAGTGGACAACTTTGGAAGTGGACTGTAGGCTGCCAACACAATCACAAGTTCGAAACAGTATAAGTATTTTTTTCCCTAACTTTTGACTATGTGGGCAAGATCACATTTGGATACACACTGGATCATAGCTACTGGTCAGTGTAATATACTGTGTCCACTAATTATATGGCCAAATAGAAACATGTAGCTGAAAAGAAAAGACTGCCAAGAACTGACCATTGAGGTAAATTGCAAGACATTTTCATAGACCAAGAAATTAAGACATCTAGTTCAGTCAGAAAAATAGGAACCACTGAAGAGCACTAAGTTATACAACAGTCCAACAGCAATTATCAGTATTCGTTACCTCCTCTGCTCGTCCCCATGCTCCCCAGATGGAACAGTGAGACACTCGTCCATGTGACCGTGAAGGAGACGCAGGACATCCCCTCCAACCAGAAAACCTGCACATGAGAGAGCAGCAAAGCAGAAAAGGATAAAAAATGAATGAAAGGAGAGGCAGGGAGGAACAGTGAGAGGAGGGGTGAAAAGGACAGGAGAAGGACAGATAGAACAGATGGTGTAACTCAACGCAAGTAACTGTCTAGAGAAATGGACCTAAAAAAGCATCAGATAGGTGTGCATGCTACCATGTCTGCAGTTTGTTGCGCTCTCAGTCAGATAATCCAATGAATTAAGCTGTGTGCATTACGTCAAACTGTAAAACTGAGACAGGTGTACCTTGTGCTACTTCACTGCCAGAACAGATGGGAGCCACACTCCACAGTGTCTGCTGGAAGGCCGCATCTACATGGAGACTGCCGTTACCATAGGACAGATGCTGCAGGAAAATACACGTGACAGTGACATTAGAAAACCTATTTACTGACAAGCCAACAGCAAACGAAAATACATACAAAAAATGTTCCTGAATCTGAGTACTAAGCCACTGAAAGAAGCAGACATAGTGTGAGAGAACCGCTGCCTGTGCAGCAACCGTGATCAACTGCATGGTCTAATACATTCTGTTCATGTGTAGTTGTGAACAAACATCCACATACGACGTTCCACACTGAAGCACATCCATCTTTGTCACAAAAAAAAAAACAATGAAGCATTTTGGTTACTTTATAGATTCATTAAATGTGACTAAATCTGCTGACTGAAAAAATATAAACAATTTGCTTTCAGTTATTACAAAACAATTTACCTCTACAAATCTATGCTAAATACTAGGAAACCAAGCCTACATTTGGTAACTGTTAAAGCAAAGTTTACCAGTATTAAGCATTTAAATAGGACCATTTAGGTAACTGTAGATGGCTGTGATTGTGTCATCATGAGAACCATCATTGACATATTTAAGGATCTATTGTATGCATCAAAAATCCAGCAAAACATGGGGTAATAAGAATTATTTTTTTGTCAGGGCAATGCATAATTGTATCCCATCATTTCAGCAGGTTTACCAGTTTCACATTCATGCTGCCAATTTCCAGTTTTACCACATCCCAAAGATTTTCTACTGATTTTTACTGAACTTATCATCATTTTCATAAAACCAGTTTGAGATTACTTTTACTTCATGATATGGCGCATCATCCTGATGGAAGTAGCCATTCGAAGATGGAAAAGTGTGACCATAAATGGATCCATTTGGTCAGCAACAATGCTTAGTCTGGCTGCGGCATTCAAACAAGGACTGACTGGTTTTAAGGGCCCAAAGTGGAAAAAGAAAAACCATCATATCACCAAGAGGACTGGACTGGAGACACGAGGCAGACTGGGTCCATGGACTCATAGCTCTGGTGAAGAATCTGATCCTACCATGTGTTTTGGCACAAACAGAGTTTCACCAGACCAGGCTATGTTTTTCCACATTTCAAATTTGCTATTTTTTTAATTTTACTTGCTTCTTGAGATTTTTGTTATTTGCATTAAACATTTATTATTATTATCTTAACACAATAATACAATCGAAAGAAAGAAAGAAAGAAACTGTAAATTCTAAGTCTTCCTCTTATCACACATTCCCACATACAGCTGCTACTAACCAGATATCTTTCAGAGGAGACGCTGACCAAGATGAGATCATCTCCAACTCTAACCTTCTCTCCCTCTGAGCGCTGCTTTGATGCTGGATGGATGGTCCACCAACATGCTTCGCCTACAGACACAAATACGCAAGCCAACAGCAGTGCAGGTGAGAAAACAAAAATGTGTCCATGAAACATAAACTTGTGTAATCATCTCTGTGTGTACCACTTTGGTAGCCTAGATTTGTCCTGCAGCTGTTCTGCTTGTTCTGAAACTATACTGTTATTTGCATCATTTTCACAGAAGCAGGTCAAGAACAAGAACAGGGCAGACAGTGTCCTTTGCAGCTGCACATTGTTCTGACTTTGTGAAAAAGTGAGAGCTATAGTGGTCAAATAGCAGATCATGAGTCTGAGACTGTAGACAAGAGGAAACTCTGTTGGACAACCTGGCAGTATCATGACATCAGTCCAAAACTGTATTCAACAAACAATAAAGAGATATTCATAGCAAAGAGCAGCGCTATGAAGCCATCCCATGTGGCAGATTCGTGCTAATGTAGTCAGGCTAGCCCAAGCTTCCATGTGAGTTCGCTCTATTTGATTGAATATCTCACATGATCTTGATTTTTCTTCATATGAGCTGTGGTGATGTTGGGTTATCCAAAAAAACTTTCTAAATTACCACACACTCTACCACACTGACAGGATCATATATTAGCTTGCTCACACTCTTTAGTCAAGCAATTTATAGTGAGTCTTCCTTCAAAATTCAGCCTGACATACTTGGATCCATAGGGTCTGTATGTGAAATGAAAGCAGCATTAGTATTTTTTTAGGGAAAAACGTACCCCCAAGCTGACCGTTACATGTATCTTTGTCATGGTGTGTTATTAAGTTAATATGGCTAAAGCTTTAGAGGTTACCTCATTTCAAATTCAGAAGGCAAAAAGCTGCACTAGAATTGATTTGGGTTGTAGTACATCAGATAATGTCAGCGAAACATAAGCAAGAGGGTGGATATTGTATTGTTTCCCTGCAAGCTTTTAGCTTGCTTTTGCAAATATTTACATAAGCAGTGAATACTGTGCAGACAAAAACAGTTTGCACCAGATAAATGGTATATACAATGTCTATATATGTAGACCCTTTCCACTGTTTTGCAAATTACAAAGATGTTGTTGATGTTGAGACGGTTCATGCTTCACACCTATTTGTCTGACAATCCTTTAGGTTTCAGATCTTTTCTTTTTCACGGATCAAAACCTCTCCAATAACAAATCAAACCCACCTGTGGTGTCTTCCTGCAGTCCCACATCAAAAGCCAGTTTGTCGGTGGAAGACCGAGAGGTGGACAGGCAACACAGGTACTAAACAGAGAAGTTAAAATAAGACAAACAATCCATTTGATTAAGCAGATGATCTGTCAGTTACAGAACTTGTGTAGAGCAACCCTCAAACTGTTTCAGATTTGTAAACATTTAATGTGAGTAAACGTTGTGTCCTGTCCATTGATCCACTAATCCTCATTCTCTCGGAAAGTTCTTTAAGACAATCGTGGAATAGTTGGGTCTTTCATGTGCATTTGGTTTGCATTGGGTAGTGTAAGTGTGTGCGATTAATTACCATTCCACTGTAGGAGTGTCGTAGTAGGACAGCATGTCCGTACAGTAGCGTGCGATGACCCCCACCTTGGGCCGTCTGACAGACAGATGAAGACGAAGCCAAGAACAGAATGGTACATACAGAAATACTATCAGAACAGATGTAGGCAGGAACAAAGTCACTATTATTGATCAAACTGTAAGAAAAATGGTAGCTATAGTTTCCTATTACCACCTTTATTTGATGTTATAATTATGATAATCTAGGGTTGCCTGACAAAACAAAAATCTGGATAAAGATTTGAGCATCCACAGTTATTAAAACTGGATCAGGTAACGACTGACAATTTTCACTTACAAGTCCTGTCCTGGTGCTACAAATCAAACATTTCTTCCCTTATTTAACTATCTGACCAATCACAGGATTTTTTAACATCCCAAACAGCTGCTTTTTATTGGATATGAGTGATAATACGTGAGTAAAAGTACTGTAAAATTGTAGAAATCCTGTTTGTTGCATGCGTCATATACAAGTATCTGCTTTTCCACACCTTGGCGTCAAGAGTATTAAGGGTTGTCAGTTCACAACATGGTATAATGTCATGAGAATGTGTAAAGGTTATGTATTTATATTTTTTTTTATAACTTAGTTGATCAGGCTTATTTACTTTGAAGCATAAAAGAGTTGGGACACACAAAACAGTAATATATGAATAGAGTGACAAATTACGATTATTATATATACACGTTAGTCAGTCTTGCTACTGCCATGGTTTGCATATGTTTCAGTTATTCCAGAACCTTTTATGCCACAGGGCAAGTCTCCTCTCTCCTCTAGCATTTACAGAACTGAGACATCCTTCATCAGGCATGTCAAGATTGATTTCTGGGTCATGGGCAGCAGGATGGAGGACAGAGGAGACGGGACACTAAAATTAGTGGAATGAGGTGAACCGTGGGTCTCCCCCCTTGTTTGTCATTGTTTTGGTACTTGTTGTTTCCTTTACCAAAGTATAATATTTTTGCCTCGTTTGTTTAATTGGGTTCTCTTAATCTATTTTTGCAAAGTGCAAAACAATACAACTTTATTTATATGGCACTTTTAATACCCAAAGGCAAACAAGAACTAAATGGTTACAACAATAAAAGCAAGCAAATTCACAGTGCCAAAACAACAAAAACACTAAAGCCAACTATCAAAAGCACATAGAATTTAAAAAAATAAAAGAACCACAACTGACTTTAAAGGGAACTGTTGAAAATGATAAACTGGTAGGTCTGTCGCTTGGATATGAAAGTAGTCAGTATTATCACAGATCTTAGCTCTTCTGGGAATTTGTTCAATGTCTGAGCAGCATAGAAGCTGAAGACACTTTTACCGTGTTTAGTTTTGACCCTGTGAACAACCAGTAATCTGGAACCGGCCAGGCGAAGAGGTGTGCAAGGTCCATACTGGGTCAGGAAATTGGACCCAAACTGTTCAGTGATTTATTGACAGGTGGAGTTTTGGAGTTTTTCTGGTTACAACTTTGTAATGGTACTGAATATAGTTTCAACTAAAGTGAAGCTATCAAATTTGGAAAAAGGGGTGGCTTTCTCTTCACCCAGGGTAGCAGAGCATACTGTATATTTGTAAGGGTAGTAAGCATTTCTTTGATAGGTGGGATGTAATATCTGAATGGTCAATATATTGTTTAGAGTATGATGCCGTCTTGATTACAGTGAAACTGAATCACATCAGTGGCAGTAGCTGGAAGTACGCTCTGAAAACAGCTGCTTTTCTGCACCATAGTGAGCAAAGCACCAGTCTAATATGTGTGTTGACATCGCGTAATAAACTGATGGAAACTGATCAGTCATCTCCTTTTTACCACTTTGAAGTGGACGTTAGTGCCAGTGAGAAAACAACCCACGAAGGAGGAACAGCTGAAGAAAGTGATGAGTGATGAGATTCATTCCCTGTTTGTTGTCTGTGTCAACTTTTCCCGTGTCCCATCAGAGTAGTAGCTTAGCTCCAAAACGTACAAAGAACCTACTGCACATTCACCTCCACTTTCTTGATGCCGATGCGCTTCAGCATGCATGTGTGCGTCCACACTCACCCCATCAGCCTTCTCCTCTGTGTTGGCCAGCATCTCCTGAAGGGCTCGTACTGACAGCGACTGCTCCAACACAAAAGTGCAGATGGACAGATCGGGAGGCACATTCTGAAACAAGAACAAGGCTTGGATTATTTATAGATGTTTGGGTAAGGGTAAATAGGTGGCCTTCCAATTTAAAAAAAAAAAAAAACTAAGGTGGCGTGTATAAACAGAAAATAAGGGAAACACGTTTTTAAATAATCATTTATTCAGATAAAATTGTTCTACATTCAATATACATTACAACAAGCAATTGGTAAACACTGAAAAAATAGTTATTTGAATTATTTTAATGTGTACATAGGTTCCACAGAATCACAATAACTAACAGAAAGCGAAATATTTCATTCACATTAGACTGTTTGAAAGAATCACATCTATTCAACTTAATATTTTCTAGCAAACATAACAACAAACTGTTTAGTGTTGAAGCAATTTCATCACATCCAAGTATCTAAGTAACCTAATATCCTAATTCTGACATTATTTAACCGAATTACATTTATGTAAAGCAATCTGATTATGAACCTAGTGCTAAAATTAGGTGTATGAATCTGACTTGATTGGTTAAAGTTAGCTGTATCCAAGAATAGACATCATTAAATGTTTGTTGGCAAATGTAAAATCATAAATGTCAGTTCTTTTTCAAATATATTCACCTTTGAAATTCAGCATGTAAATCATACACAAGCAGCAGTGGATTCAGGGACACAAACAACATGGAAATCACACAACTGGATTCACAGCAGAAGTAATGGGAATTCTGCATTAAGCAATTATTCCAAAAAACTATCAAACATGCATTTTACATTTTATATGCAAACAACAATACAACCATTTCAGTAAAATAAACCACACATGGCACAAAACAAATAAGACCTAGTGCTTTTCTGAAGTTTTCCCCAATGTTTAATTGTAAACATATTTTCATATTGGCTTTACAGATGAAGAAGAAAAACATAAATTAATGAATAATATCAAATAAGGATGATCCCGTGTAGGTTCTGGGATTATCCTTGATATTTCTGATGATCAGAGACACTGCATGAGGTGAGATCTCGCGTGGAGCTCCAGATCAATGGCGACTGATTGGGCAATGCAAGTATATACATGGAAGACGAAAACTACATCCAAAACATGGATGTTTTAACTTTTAGTGATGCAAAAGCTGTGACCTAAGTTTCTGTACACCCCTTACAACTCTACATTTCCACCACCGAACCCTGTAACATACATCAAGATCAACATTAGTCATATCATTGAAGCTCCAATCTACAATTCAGATGAAAACAAAATGCCCTGCTGCACTACCAAAATTGAAAACACAGCATGGAAATCTGCCATCACACCAAAATCATTTACAAGTCTGTAAATATAAGCAATAACTGCATTTAAAAAAAAATATAAATGTTGTCAAAGGGTTGTTCAGAATGACAATGATTGTCAGAGTAAAGCAAGTCTCTTTTTTTTTTTTTTTTTTTTTTTACTGCATTTTTCATCTGTAAACCAAACTCGAAAATTACTTTTGGAGATATATTAGAGTTTTTTTTGTTTTGTTTTGGTTTTTTTGTTGGTTTTTTTTGTTTTTTTTTAAACAAAAATGCTGAATTACAGCTTTAACAACAGTACAAAATGAATGCAATATTTCAGAATTTACCATGACAGAACGGGCTGTACAGTGGCGTAGTGGTTAGCGCTTTCGCCTTGCAGCGAGAAGGTCCCTGGTTCGCGTCCCGGCTTTCCCAGGACCTTTCTGCATGGAGTTTGCATGTTCTCCCTGTGCATGCGTGGGTTTTCTCTGGGTACTCCGGCTTCCTCCCACAGTCCAAAAATATGCTGAGGTTAATTGATGATTCTAAATTGGCCGTAGGTGTGAATGTGAGAGTGACTGTTTGTCTGTATATGTAGCCCTGCGACAGACTGGCGACCTGTCTAGGGTGTCCCCTGCCTTCGCCCGAGTCAGCTGGGATAGGCTCCAGCCCCCCCCATGACCCTAGTGAGGATTAAGCGGTGTATAGATAATGGATGGATGGATGGATTTACACACATTGTACACTGTTGTAGTCAGTGTTCTCTCATCTTCAAGACGCTCTGAAAAATGTTCTTTCGGTAGCAGTCTACAAGCTCCAGTCAAGCTTTTGGTTGTATCTGTGACCATTCTTCTTGAGAGAATTGGTGCAGTTCAACTAAATTTTATTTCTTTCAGACTTGTTTCTTCCACTAAACTTCATTAAACTGAGAGATACATAGAATCATTACTGTTAAAATAGTAATTTACTAGAATACAAAATTAAATCTTCAAATATTTTGAGATGATTGATTTCTGATTTTCATGAGCTGTAAGCCATAATCATGAGAATTAAAACAAAAAAAGTCTAACAATATTTCACTTTGTGTACAATGCATATAAAATCTTTTTTTTTTTAAATCAATCACACACAAAAACTAACACTAACTGCCCTTGGTATGAAATTCTTATTCTTATTATTATTATTATAATTGATGGTTTCCCTCATGTGCTTGATGGAAATTTTTTATCATTTATGTTTCTCCACTCTTTGGTTGGAGGTTTTCCTTGAACTGTCTGTGACATTCAGTTATTGATGTGACATAAAGGAGTATATAACGGCAGTACTGTACCTTGGAGTTGGAGATCGACTCAAGGAAGCACAGTCTGTTTCCGAAGCCTTCAGCAGCCAGACAGAGTTTCTGCTGCTCTTTGTGGATTGTAGCTGAGCACTGTAGGACCACCTCGTCATCCTAAAGACACACAAAAACATAGTACATAAATCAACACATTCATTAACCCAGAGTCAAACAGAGATTTTTCTGTTGCTCTCTATCGGCAGCGGCTTTAAACACTCCATCACTAACACAGGCAGACCTACTCAGCTTAGCGAACTGCAGCTATTGAACCTCATCTAATTACTGTGAAGAGGGGCCATGATACATAAATACACACACCCTATCATTTCACCATCAGTGCACAACATTTATTTATGCATTTTTCCAATATCATCATTTATGTAATGCAAAAAATAGTTCCATGAGTGTGAAAACTGACACATGTCTTGACTCTATATGCCAACAAATCACACCAAAAGAAAGAATTCAGTCCAATTTGCCGTGCACGTACACACACATACAGTACATGCGTAATAGTGTGTCATGGTTATGTATTGCACACACACTGACCACTGTATTACCCCTGTGGAATCTAATATAATTCAAAACCAAACCCAAAACATTTATTTGCTAAAGAAATGCATAATGTTCAGGTTTCATTTACATTGTCAGAAATGTGAAAATTCAATGATATGATTTATAACCATTACTATATCATTGAGGCCATAGTTAAAGTACACGATTTCCTTGATTACTATACATTACATTTTTAATCATAGAATGTAGTGTGTTAGACACACATCTGAATATGACGTGGGCTAGCAAAACTCCAGCACAGACTATGATCTCAATGGTAAAACATCACACCTCTATGTGAGCATCAAAATTAGATTTATTGATATAATAGTAAATTGTACAACTGCGGCACTGGATTGCAAGAGCAGGTTTGCCTAATAAAATGGCCACTGAGTGTATGTGGACATCCAAGCAATCTATTATCTATACCTCCCTTATCTTGTAAAGGGGTCACAGAGGGCTGGGGACTATCCAAGCTGACACTGTTGAAGCGTACAATAAGTACATGTATATACTGTAGGTGTTTTTTTGCAGTTTTGACACTGTAGCATGTGACAGATGATATGCTTTCACATTTTGTGCTGCATGAGGAAAATCCCAGGACAAGAATCTTCCAAGACAATTCTAAACACTCAGGGCCTGTTAGGGGACGCTTTTACAGCTATTGTTATTCTAGGTAATATATGTAGAAGTATCTTGTAGCCCCAAAGCTAGACAGCTAGATGCACATACTGGACATAACCATGGCTTATGATCAATGACAATATTGTTCAACATTCACTTGAAACATCTATAAATTACTTCTGCAAGCTCTACATTCTTACAATGGGCTATGTTAAGTAAATAATACACAGCATTCTGCACTGGCATTGATTGATTAATATAATTTTTAATGATACCGAGCTGGAAAGTGCTAAGAATCAAAATGGGACGTGCCAAATATTATTCAGGTGCATGTTTCCTTTGTTCCATCCATCCATCCATCCATCCATCCATCTACTCATCCATCATCTATACATCGCTTAATCCTCATTAGGGTCATGGGGGGCTGGAGTCTATCCCAGCTGACTTAGGGTGACACTCTGGACAGGTTACCAGTCTATCACAGGGCTACATATAGAGACAACCAGGGGATCTTCTAGCTGCAAGGCGACAGTGCTAACCACCAAGCCACTGTGCAGCCCATGTTTCCTTTTTTGTAAAATGAGAAGATTTTTCCTAAACATTTGAGATGATAAAGATATCATTTACTGTTCACTTAAACTCGTACATTTGAATGAGGTGTTTGATTTAGACAGATAAGCTCACAGTAACATCACAAGGCAAACTAGCAATGCATGCTCATTTATTCACTCACTCACTCACTTAGGTCCAGTCTTGTGTACACTGAGGCACAGTGTGACTTAATCATGTGTAATCATCATGTGGCTAACATAAGCTTCTTACCAGTCAGTCAGACAGTAACAGCACCACAGCATGTAGTGAATCTCAGTGTTATAATCAATTAAAATTCTGCTCGGTTCACATATTACAGCAGCTAATCCTGCTGTAACTGAGATTAAAGTAATCGTATGTGTGTAATCAAGCACGGTTGAACAGTGAAAATGATCTGTGGTCCGTGGTCTTACACTTTCGATGCACCCACATCCCGACCTCCTTCACTGTCTATCCTGGTGCTAAGTAATCGTAGGATCAACCACATCCTGCTGCTTTTTCTATTCTGTAGATTCACTACAAGACTTGCTATGTATGGGAGGGTTCAAGACATCTTTGGCTAATGAAAATATCCAGGAAACCTACTTACACTGACCAATATAAAACTGTTATTATAACATATAAAAGAGGTGAGAATGATTGTACATAGAGGTAAATGTCTTGTTATTGACGAAGGGGATCAACTGAGGAAAGTGGAGCAGTTCAAGGAGCACCCAGGACCAAGGTGCACGTTAACGACAAATGATGATGATCTGCCAAACAAAGGCCAGGACAGACATCGTTAAATCAGCAGGACCACTAGAACTCATCCAGACTTCTATTCTCTTTAAGTCACAGTGAGTCTCTTTGACACCTTCTCTGCTGTTACACCTTAAGGACAGGAGAGGAAGACTGAAGTGGCGTATGACATCATCATGACTTTACTGATGAGTATGTAAAAACCAATTAAAAACAAGTCACAGAATCAACAAACAGGACTTGCAGAAGGGACATGGGATGGATAAGTAAGGACATTTAAATTTGCACTGTACCTCAAAGAACGTGCAAAATTAGGATGAATACATGCAAGTGCTACATTAATGAGAAACAGCAGATTGAAATAAAAACTAAATTACACTTTAGGATTAGGCTTTTTTTTTTTTTTTTAATAATCTGAACAAGTTGTACTTGTTCAAATTTTGCAAAACTGACTGGCTTATTGTCTAAACTTTAGATATTGATAAGACCGTCGTTAGACTCTAAAGAGTATACAAAAGGACTAAAGAAACATTCTTGGAGTGTAGAGCAGTAAGTTGTCAAGAACAGTTTCAAATGTGCAGCGACTACAGAGTGATCGCTGTCTTCATCAGTCACATCCATTCAGACAACAGAGAGACGATCACATGTATGCCTCTGGCTACATGCACATACAGGCTCAAATTTCCTTTAACAGCAAGTGCTTTGCTTGATCTTAGTCAACCTCCTCCTGCTCTCCCTCTCTATCTCCCTCTCTCTCCCCCTCACCCTCCCTCTCTCTCTCTCCCTCTCTCCCTCCCTCCACCCCTCCCCTCCCCTCACTCTCCCTCTCTCTCTCTCTCTTCCTCTCCCACTGTCTCTCTCTATCTCCCTCTCTCTCCCTCTCACCCCCTCTCTCTCCCTCTCTCCCTCCCTCCACCCCTCCTTCTCTCACCCTCCCTCTCTCTCTCTCTCTTCCTCTCCCACTGTCTCTCTCTCCCTCTCTCCCTCATCCCCCATCCCTCTTCCCCTTTCTCTCTCTCCCTCACCCACTTACTCTCTCTCTCCTTCTCTCACCCTCCCTCTTTCTCCGTCTCTCTCTCCCTCCCTCTCCCTCCCTCCCTCCCTCCACCCCTCCATCTCTCACCCTCCCTCTCTCTCTCTTCCTCTCCCACTGTCTCTCTCCCTCTCTCTCCCTCATCCCCATCCCTCTTCCCCTTTCTTTCTCTCCCTCTTACTCTCTCCCTCCTTCTCTCACCCCCCCTTTCTCTCCCTCCCTCCCTCCCCCTCTCTCTCGATCCCACTCACTCACTCTCCTCCACCTCTCTCACCAGAGGACAGCCTAGTTCGCCCACTCACTGCAGTGCTCCCATTCCAGTTGAAGATGAGCAGTATGTGTTTGAGAGAAAACCGAAGCATATGATGCTTTCAGAAGACTCTTTTAAATAAATACAGCATGACTGATGATCTAAGCTGAAAGTTACATTCTTCAAAA
The DNA here is from genome assembly GCA_027123335.1 of Amphiprion clarkii. Taxonomy (NCBI): domain Eukaryota; kingdom Metazoa; phylum Chordata; class Actinopteri; family Pomacentridae; genus Amphiprion; species Amphiprion clarkii. The sequence continues at coordinate 10,115,784 of CM049586.1, forward strand.
TCTATAATGATAAAAAAAAAAACAAAACACTACAGCATTGATTGTTGCAACGTAGTCTGGATGCTTTAACGTTATGTCACACTTGATATTCATATTATGTATGTGTACTGCCAACGTATTTCTGTGTGTGTGAATGCAGTGTGCTTAAATTTTGTGTGTTGTGCACACCTTTTAATAATCTAGTATGCGTTACTATTATTATTTTTCAACAAGTCGAATATGTGTTCATAAAGACTCTTTAAAATAGTGGATAGAGTTGTCACAGGTGACACCAGGTATGTGATCTGTATAGAAATCTGACAGGTGGATACTAGTCTCGCTTTGCCAGTCCATCCTGTTCAGCATAATGCTTCAATCACAGTCTCCGTAGCAAAGGATACAGCTTCGGTGTTCAGTCAAAAAAGTGACAGCTGGAATAGTTTTGGTGGAACATTTGCATGCAGGGAGATGAACACTGTGATTAAAATGATAATCCATTGAAAAAAAAAATAGCAGAGCTGCCTGACTGCACAATCCAAATCCTCTTCAAAACTTTAATTTTCACTATCATTTTCAGTGCAGTAGGTTGCAGCCGGAGCTTGTTGTTGTTTCCCGTGGAGAGTGAGAGAATGCCGACTGAGATTATCGGCCAAGGGCAAGCTTCGACTGCATCCGGTAAGTCAGACTAGCTGGACGCTTTCATCCAATCCACAGGGCTTTGCATTTACACCTGACATAAAAATGCATTTTCACTTCATCTGTGGTCATCCATGTGATTTGATTTGAATGTGCACGAGTTAGGCGAGGCTGGTGGAATAATGGGCGTGTTCCACATCCCAGGAAAACAATGCCGCTGTTTTAACTTGTTGCTGTTTTTTTAAAATTATATTCTTTATTATACAAAAACTGAATACAAGGAGGCCATGCAGCCCTTTCCCCACAGAGGGAGTGAAAGTGCATGAGAGGATGTGTGGTCGTTCCCCAACACGTGGTTAGCACTGTCACCTCATGGC